>JAUCMS010000022.1:11140293-11162583 GCA_032357445.1 Enteromius radiatus | reverse complement strand
CGGACATACTACTCGCCTCGCATACTGTTTTTCACGTGCTATATAGTAGGGAAGTAAGCGATTTCGGACGCAGCACAGGTCTTCTTGAACACAGGTGGGGCTTTTATGGTAGAGGAAATCCGGGTGGAAACGAGGTGGGAGGAGAATACCGTTTCAACATAAAAGTCCAACAGTTGCAAACAGAGGAAAACACACAAAAAAGTCCCAGTATGGAGTGCCATAATCAGTCTCTAGCCGGCATCTCCAGCTGGGCGTGACAAACACTCTGTTACGGAATGTCTGTTTACACTAAGTACAAATAGCCCACCTTATTGGCAGTGGCTATTTACATTTACTCCGCTCAACAACGTGTGGTTAGGCTAGTCCTTGTTACAAAAGACGGCCATCCACCATCAGCTACTATAGTATGGTTTGAAAACACTATAGTATTTTTTTCATGTGTGATATGGCCAACATACTCCGCTGATGCGACAGTGTCATCTTCTGTCCCACACACACATATGTAAATAACATGGTGTGTGTATAGGTAATTTACATGTAATTACAAGTAATCTTGAAGTTAACTCATGACCATTTATTTTTTTACTAATTTAACAGTTTGTGCACGTGATGTGTTTTGTGCATTTTATTTTTTCACATAATTGTAACAACACGTAACACCATTTTTCATATGTGATTGAAACACGAAACACATTTTTATAGCAAAATCCGTCATTTTCATGTTAATGAAATACATTTTGATCAAGAACATCACACGAAGTCATCAGTGTAGCCTGTAGCACCCTCTGGTGGTAAAAAAAGCAGGCTATTTTGGTCGGGTCTGGCTGCAGACATTCTGTGTTCCAATATGCATACTATCCACCCTATCTGCCCTAAATAGTATAGAAAATGACTAATATCACATAACATTTTGCATGGATAATATGCACATAATAATAGTTGTTTGTGAGGCTGGGATTTAGCATGTGTGAAGTGAAAGTAGGCTACTTGATAAACATATACAACGAGATGCACCGTATTCAATGACGTACATCCGAGTGAACAAGACGGAGGGAAGTTGGCGAGTGAAGGGCATAATAAAACGGACAGGAACCACTGATCTATAATAGAAAAGATTATATAGATCAGTGGCTGGAACGCAATCCAATGTCTCCAGCCTGATCTTTCTCCAGGACGTCAAAACCTGTCCGGAGTTGTCCCGAGAAAACTGGACGTCTGGTCACGTTAGGCTAACGTTAAATATTATTCTACACTTTTCACCAAGCTTCAGTCTTCTTAATCTGCTCTGGATCTCTTTCTGGTAAATTATATTTAGTCTACAGATTTTACAGATTTCACTTTGAAACATGAAAATTTTACATTCAGATGAGTTAAAAATAGCGGAGACTACTTTATATGCACACCTGCCTAAATCCATAAAGGTGAGTAGCCTGCGTCTGTTTCACGTCAAAGGAATTGTGTAGAGCTTGTTATAGTCGCACTGAAACAAATGCCTGATGGTTTTTAGGTTTATGGATTTGTTTTCGCTATGAACAGAGGGAAACCACACGCTTTAGAGGTACTGGTGGATACGTGGCCAGCTTTTACTACTATCATTGTGCGACCAGATACAAATGTGAGAAGTAACGTTCTTCGTTAAAAACTTTGTCCAAGTAAACAACTTTTGGTCAGTACACTAATATCTAAAATCTTTAGAATAACCAAGAAAAGGACTTTTTGATGAAGGTGACTCTATACAGTACCGATGAAGAAGTCTTGAGACGAATGCTTACTGTGGAAGATGCAATAGACTGGAGCACATACTTCCTAATAGGAGGCATGACTTCTTTTCACTTAAAATATTATTATTAATATGAATTATTCTGTGAATAAATTCAGGTTCTTTTTAATTTCTAGGATGTGATCTACGTCATTCAACAATGCTTGAGGAAATCACTGCTTCTCAGGGTGTCAGTATTAAAAGGTTATCCTTGGTACACCTTCTGACATTAACTGAGCCAAGTCATTTACCTGAGCTGATTACCAGGTAAGATAGTAAGCAGTTTGCATATGAAGTAGTGTTTGCATATTTAAAATCTTAAACATGCATTTCCTCATGTTTTTGCTTCCTTCTTCAGTGACCTTGAGTCCAGATTTTCTGTCCTCAATGAATCTCATGCCAATGTAGTTAATAAGACTTGGAAATTTGGTGGGAATGACAAAAGTTACAGGAATATCCTGAATCTCATTAGACATTTCCCCACATGCTGCATCACAGATGAAAACAATGAGCCGGTGTGCTGGGTGCTGTTAACTAATTACTGTGCCATGGGGATGTTGTACACTCAGCCAGAGCATCGTGGGAAGGGCTATGCCAAAGCCCTGGTGACCACATTTGCAAAGAGGCTCCTTTCTCAGGGCTATCCTGTGTACTGTTTCATTGAAGAATGCAATGCGCTTTCCTATAAACTTTTTAAAAGCCTGGGTTTTACAGAGGACCCCTCTTATAGGGCTTTCTGGGATGAATGCATTTGTTAGCATGGATACTCTTGTATTTACTCTCAATACTCCTGTTTTATAGGAAAAAAAAAAAACTTTCTTGGACATCATCATAAAATCTTAATTGACAGTATTAAAATATATATGTTTAATGGAATGATTTACTTTTTTTTTTTTTTTTCAAAAAATGTATGTTCCTTTGTATTCTTTAATCAAAAGCATTAATTTCCTCTTTCCATTTTTAATCACATCTCTTCTTGGATCACTGGTGCATTAGCACGAGGGCTGGACAATAATCAATTTCTGATGGGCAATGTTTTTTCTTGTTTGAGTAGAAGTTTCACTCAGGTATATCACGACAGAGATAGAGAATTAACATTAGTCTCATGTAGCCTGACCTTCAGACTGACGCCAGCGGTCTGAGGCTAACATGATTGTGTTTAATGTTTCATACACTGACTTTAAGTAATTTTGTTTTTGTGAACTCATAAAAAGTTTACAAAAGTTTATATGTTAAAATGTTGTAAAAATGAAGAGTAGTTTCTTTTGTGTAATATCTGAATGCCTGAGACTATAAAATCAATCAGACAACCCTTAATACAATCATAACCATAGGCTAACTGTCTAGAGCTACAATTATAATGTATAAATAATATAATTAGTTTAATTTACTTTTATATTTTATTATAAGTATTTACATGACAGCCATAAGATATGTCATTATTGTGAAATAAATCTCAAGACACTTGGTGGCTTGAGTATCATCTTAATTAAAAATAAAGGTTTTTGTTTGCATAATATATATTTGTCTGTGTTTTGTGTTTATATATTATATTATTATTATTATACTCTGACGTGCAATAAAAAAACTTTTCTCCTTTTAATCATATATCTAGGCTTTTAAATAAATATTGCATAAAATAAATCAATAAAGGTCCCGGAAACGATTCTTCTTGGGGGCGCAACATTCCAGATGTACAGAATGACTTTAGACCAGTGACCAGTGGTACCCAAAGTAGGGGTCGTGAGACATTGGGAGGTGTTGTTTCTAACTATTAGAAACAACATATTTTATCAATAACTAACAAAAGATTAAAAAAAAAGTAGTTAATAGTTAATTTAAAAAAAATGTAACTCGGCGGACTCCGGACCCTAGCAGGGCTGAGGTCGCCGCCCCCCTGAATTAGACTATAGGAATAAATGCATGACGATTTCAACATTAACTTTTACATAACATACCCCCGCCTATCTTTCTGCGCACTGGGTCTGTTCGAGTCTTTTAAAAGCACCGCTAGCAATAGAGCAGACACGTGGACGCCAAGCGACACTGCAGGACACCTCGCAATGCGTCAGCTGACTACAGAGGATCTGAAGACCCTGGAAGTAGATCTTAAAAACTACTTTCCACAGTCGCTGCAGGTTTGAAAGCGTTTATTGAGCTAATAAAGTAGCTCACTTTGTAACAGTTGTTTATTACCTTTAAAATTCATAGAATGCTCTACACGCTAATAGTCACTGTCACTGATAGCAGTAAGTGATTTTTGTGGCGCTTTAATGTTCTGTAGGCTTTTGCAGACATTTAATATATAGATTTTTTCCCCTAAATATATATATATATATATATATATATATATATAGGTTTATGGATGTGTTATCCAGATCATCAGGAATGGACAGAGAGCTGATCCTGTGAGTGTGCTTGTTGACCAGTGGCCAGAGTTCAGAGTTTTACTCATTAAACCAGAATTCCGTGAGGTATCAGAAATATGAATGCTTGGTTGAATGTTTTATAGTAATTTACGTGAGATTCAACAATCCATTCATTCACTTGTTTCATTTTAGAAGGGAGACCTTTTCAAGGACTTGACTGTGTTTTCAAAAAACGACGTCTACCTCAGAGACCTGCTGGCATATTCAGATGTCATTGATTGGAAGATGTTTATTTGCTTGGGTACTTGTATCTCCCTTTTTGTACATTTTTTACATTAGTATGAATCCATGAAAATCTTTAAGGTCTCAAACACCTATTCCTTTGTCAACTGTCTTAAGCCGCTGAGCTTCAACATGAGAAGATCCTGGAAGTTGTGTCAATAAAAAGAGGTGTATCTATAAAAAAAGAACCTGTGTGCTACATGTTTGTTCTTCGGGATCCATCAAAACTCTTATACAGTGATAGGTGAAGTATATGAACTGTAATCATTAACATCACACTTCAGACACCATTTTATGACAGGTCATAGTTTAAACTACATTGCAGTAATATGTCACTGACTACAAGCACTGTAATTACAACATGTAACTTAGTAATGGCTGTTCATTGTATTCACTTTTTAACCCTCTGGTTGTTAGAAATACAATTTAGAAGTGAATATTATACTATGAAAATACTAAATATTTAATACAGTACACTCATTTCACATTATATTAAGTTTTGTCATCTTTCTTTTCTTTTCCCCACAGTTCATCACTGAAGATGTCTTCTCTCAATGAGTCTCATCTTGAGCTAGTCAACCGTAACTGGAAGTTTGGCTGTGAGGACAGCAAACTAATGATTAAGAATATGATTTTGAACTTCCCCACTTGTTGTGTCCTGGACTCAAACGATCAACCAATAGCATGGATTTTAACTTATGGTTCCTGTGCACTAGGAATGCTGTACACACTTCCAGAACACAGAGGAAAAGGCTATGCAAAAGCATTAGTCACCATTATGTCAAAGAGACTCCACTCTCAGGGTTATCCAGTGTACTGTTTTATAGAGGAAGAGAACCATTTATCCTACAACCTCTTCACAAGCCTGGGTTTCACAGAGGAACCAAATTACAGGGCAGCCTGGTTTATCATTAATGATTTGTAATTGGGTACCATCAGAGCAGCCGGTCACTATTGTGTGAGAAGCTGTATAGAGTTATGCATCTGTTTTTTAACATTTTTAAATGTCCACAAGGTCACAATCAACAACACAAAATAACAGATTTATTTTAATAAATTAATTAAGAAAATGTGTAAAATACAACCATTTATTTTTGTATCAAATATAAACATTTACAGTCGAGTTACACATCAACAAGATTTGTTACACTAGTTAAAGGCATATTACTTTCCTGGATATTCTTCTAGTCGAAGCAGCCATTTCTCCCAGAATGGCATAATCTGCTCTGAGTTCAGGTAATGAGCATGTGCAGGTGATCCATCTTTGTAGGCCACTACAATTAAGCCAGTTTTTACCTGTACACAAATGACAAAAGATGGAAGACTTCAATGAAGAATACATGTATGCATTTAACAAATGCTTTTATCCAAAGCAACTCACAAAAATTGTCCACAAATGCATAAATGCAGTTATAACCAAAATTCAAGATACTGGGGGCAAAAAAAAAAAGGGCCCTGTATGAGTTTTTGGGCTCATATTTATATCACATATAAGCAATATCACACAGGCAGTGAGAGATATCAGAAAAGTTTAGTCAATACGATATATTGTTTAAAGAAAAGATTGTTCACCAAAAAGGTTTAACTCTTTTAACTCATTTTGAAAACTAGTTAATTAAGCTGTTCTGGTTACCAATGACTTTGAACAAAAAAGTAAAGTAAATCTGATCTATTTCACCTTAAAGAAACTTGCACTGACTGATCTTAAAACATGTCAGTGGCCTTTGTTTTGTCTTAGGATGCTTTTTTCTAAGGCAAGTTTATAAAACTTACTTACATACTAATCCTAGTTCAGGCTAAGACCTGTGACCTGTGAAACCGGGCCTATATGTAATTTTCTGTTGAATCAAATAAAGGATTTCTTTCTAAAGCTACCATTTGTAATGTCTACTTCATACATTCTCATTTAAAACAATACTGGCTTTACATTATTATTTGTGGGTAATTTCACATCCAAATTTAACTTTTGAATAATTTGATTAATTAATCAACATCATGTAATGAAGGGAAAAAATGTATCAACCGACAGCCCTAATTTGTATAGTTGTTTGTGTATAGACTTCAGATCTTAATACCAGGTGTAAAATGAGTCATGATGTTTACCTGGTAGTTATAGTTGTGGTCACTGTTCAAAGCTCCAATGTATGCAGCTACTTGTAATGGATTGTCGTAAGTGTGGCGAAGGAAGGGTTTAGGTTTCTCTGAGGTCTTCCAATCAATGACACACGGTGAACCTCTGTATGAAAGAAGATAAAAATGTAAAATTCAACATGACAAACATGTATATATAAACACACATTCATGGGCTATACATAAAAAAAAAGTGTAAATGATTCTCACCTGTATTCAGCAACGCAATCTACAATGCCAAGGTACCGTAATGCAGAATGATGCACAACGCTCTCTATAGCTCTCACTCCTGTTATATCATTCAACACATTAGATACACTCTCTATATATCCAGACACCTCTGCTGGACACTCATGGTCCTCCTTAGTGAAAGTGTCCTCAATGGCAGCATGGAACAGCTTTCCTTGTCTGAAAAGGTCTAAAACATAACACAGATGAGTTAAATGTGGTGGTGTTATTCTTTTAAAAAGCAATAGTAGAAGGAAAATAATTATTCTTACTCGAGCTGTATTCTTTAAATCCTTCCTCTCCTAGTTCTGCAATCATCCTTCTCTTCCACCTTTCCAGGTAAAATGCCTGGTCAGGAGGCATGGTGTTCTGAAGGATTCGGGTCACACTAGGTATAGATGTGTTATTAGAGTCTCTCTTTAAAGGTATACGAGCCAAAGGTCCCGGCACATACTCCGCCTGACCTTTGGCCTCATTTAACAGTGGATGCAGGTTTTTAGGTGCTTTGGGCTGTTGTGAAGGCGGTCTGTGTCTTACTACAGGTCCGTACAACTGACAGTCTTCATCCTCGATGCTTTCAGGAGTCTGGGAACTGGTTTTTGACGACAACACCTCTCGCACCAGAGATGAGTACCGCTCTGTGTCCACTGTGCTGTATTGACTGACCTTTTTGCGTGCTCGCCATTGACAGCTGGTTGAAAAGTTGTCCACACGCGAGAACTGACCAGAGGGGAAGCCTATTGGTCTCACACACTTGCATTGTATCACCAACTTCAATACTTGCATTGTCATCGCCATAAGTGATGTTCTTATCTTGTTTCTGCAAATAACTGTTGCGGCTATTTGCGCATGCTTTGGAAAACGGACAGATAAATTAAAACAATCGAAAACTTTGGAGCGGATTAACGTTACTGCGAGGGTTGTTGCATTCCGGTGTTTCAAATGGACCGCAATTTGAACTGGATCTACTGGGGAATTATGGGAATTGTAGTTGTAACTGCATCGAAAGTACGTTTAATACGTTCGTATAAACACAATTTCCCACAATGCAACTTTTTGATATAGGTTTTAAAATAGCCTAGATTTTTATTGACAGCTCACTCATAAGGTATGTATGAATATGTATCACAGTTCAAAATAAAACAATTGTATTGAAATCACTCGAAGCTTTTCAACACATTACTACCACCTGGTGGTCACAACTCTTAGTAAATATATACAATATATGCTATATACAATAGCTTCTTAAACATAATAAGATATTGTTATTATGGTCATTAAATATTTGAAATTGGTTATGTAATGTTTTTTTTTCTCTTTTCACTGGGGTTTGACAAAATTTAACCAATTAAAACTTCAAAGACTTTTATTTTGAAATATTCGAGCCGGATGTGAACAGTGACAGGCGAAAGTGGAGAGGGAAGAACGGGGAGCTGCTGAAAAGTTAAAAGTACAGTTTAATGTACAACCCAGAAACGATCAAATAAGCGAAAGATTTTCTGAACATGACATCTATTTCAGAGGACAGTGATAAGGAGAAGGTAAGTATTGTCACATTTCTCTATTGTAAAGATAAAGCTTAATAATTGATGTTTTAAGCAGTCAATTTGCTCGGTTGCATACTAACCGCCCAGCTCTGTTTGCACTTTATAGTGAGTTATCGTACGATTGTCACACTCACTACTAGCATTAACTCTTTACTACCTGTTTTTCAATAATAACTACAAAACAAAATAGTCGTCTTATCAGATCTATCTAACGTTATCTATCTTCTCTGTCTAACGATAGTTATATTGTTTTAGTTGTGAGCGTAATTATACTTTAGTCATACTGGCCAGTACTTTAGTCGTATTTGTTTTGTAGTTGTAGTGTACTTGCTTTTCTGTTTTTCGCAGAAATGTATCTTTTTCTGAACTATTTTCCAAACTACTGTTACGTTTTGTGAGAGTTGACTGAATAAGTTATCTTTGCTAACATGATTTTTGAACAGAGCTCATGAGCATTGACACCAGAATAAACTATTTTAGCTTTTTTTTCCCACCACGAGACTGTTCAGAAGACTACATGACATTTGTATAGTTTTCAGTCTTTGTTTGAAGCTCTCTTCTTGCTTCACAAGAACTTTTTAACATATCGTGTTTTATATAGGTGCGTTCTGTATCAGTCGACTTGAACAATGATGCATCTCTCGTCATTGATATCCCTGATGCCCTCTGTGAACGTGACAAAGTCAAATTTACCGTCCACACCAAGGTGAGACAACAGATCGTCTCTATAATCACACATCAGTGTATTTTTGGTAGTGAAACTTACCATGATCTGTAGTAGTGGAGAATAGTATATCTTTGACTCATGGTGTCGATTTCTTCTTCACTTCCTCTCAGACTACGCTTAGTTCCTTTCAGAAGCCGGATTTTTCTGTGCCACGGCAGCATGAAGATTTCATCTGGCTTCATGACACAATCGTGGAGACTGAGGAGTATGCTGGGCTCATTGTAAGTTAAAACCTATATTCATATTGTCTAGATTTATGAAAGCTCATCATCAGCGACAGGCATTCTGTCGGCCAGCATAAAAACCACAAGGTTTCTCTACTGACTATCAGTCTGTATTGTAGACTGTTGGAGTTGCCAAAAAGTCTTGAATTCAATGGAATTGTCTTGCATTTACTATATTCCTTAGATCCCTCCTGCCCCACCAAAACCTGACTTTGAGGGTCCCCGGGAGAAGATGCATAAATTAGGAGAGGGGGAATCGAGCATGACAAAGGAGGAATATACCAAAATGAAGCAGGAACTTGAGGCGTAAGTTTAATTAAACATTACCTTTTTATGTTTTTCCTATTTTATTGCACATTTTTGCTTGCATTACTGATATTTAAAAGTGTGGCCTATATTTTCAAAATTGTATCCTTGCAGGGAATATCTTGCTGTTTTTAAGAAGACGGTGCAGGTTCATGAAGTTTTTCTTCAGAGACTCTCCTCCCACCCCATCTTCAGAAAGGACAGAAACTTCCAGATATTCCTGGAATATGACCAGGATGTGAGTCTTCCGTTTTGTCTTGGACAGTCCTATTCTTCCCAGACCAGGAAACAGAGAGACATTGAGAGGGGCTGTTGGCACTGCTTATTTCCTGCAAAGCTGCAACGTTGGCAGTTTATAAACAAATAGAGAGAGAGAGAGAGAGAGTGGAGGATGAGTGCAGAAGATATTGGGGGAGGAGATGAGAGGATATTACTCTGAGGCCACTTCCTGCTTAGTTCAGCTCAAAAGATAGCTTAGCTGTCTCTGACTGGATAATTGTTTTTGCTGATATATATATATAAGTCTCTTTATACTCTTTAGCCTAAACCAAGACAAAAAAATTATTGTATTGCACTGATAAGTGTCAGTTATACTGATAACAAAGACAAGTGACCTCCTTGGATCTCAGCCAGTAGCAATAAAGAGTGTGCACTATGGTTCTGCCTTCTGATTGGTTCATATTGTGCTTGATTCTGTAATCCTCTTCTTATGTGTTGTTCAGCTCACCGTTAGGAGGAAAAATGCCAAGGAAATGTTTGGAGGGTTCTTTAAGATCATGGTGAAGAGTGCTGATGAGGTCCTCATCTCAGGGGTCAAGGTCAGTGTGTCAATCCACTCTCTGTGGGTGTATTTTTATTGGTATCAACACAGTGTTCTGTCTAATGTCATGATATGTCAGTTTTTTTAATCTTTCTTTTTGCAGGAGGTTGATGAGTTTTTTGAACAGGAGAAGACTTTTCTGTTGGATTATTCCAGTAAAATCAAAGATGCCACTGCTAAGGCTGAGAAAATGACACGTTCACACAAAAGTGAGACCATTTCATCCAACTGAACAAACTGGCTGCAAGTATTTTGGCTCTTTGTTAATTCTTAGAGACATTCTTATTCACAAAAAGATTGTCTTTCTTTTTTAAGATGTTGCTGATGATTATAATCACATTTCTGGGACTCTAAGCAACATTGCTTCAGACAACAACGCTGCCTTTAAAAAGTGAGAAATATATTATATTTATATATTGTAGCCAGAAAAATGTCAAACAACCGTAAATGTAAACAACAGTTTTTACTAAAACTTGTTTCTCTTTTCAGGCACTTAGAAAAATGTACTGAAGTGTTTGAAAAGCTTAGAGTGAGTATCTATACAGGATCTCTTACCAACTTTATTTTTAACTTTAACTTTCATAGGATTATAAGTGTCTGTGTTTTGCAGAAATTGGAAGACAGGGTGGCATCGGATCAGGAGCTCAAGCTGACGGAATTGTTGAGATACTACACAAGGGACATCCAGGCTGCTAAGGTGATGACTTCCTGTTTATGTTATTTCAATTTTCAGTATATATTTATTTGTATAAATCAACCAAATGTATTAGATTTATATGTTTTATAGTTTTTTCCAGAATGGGGTCATTGTAGAGTGAAAAATTAACATTTTTTGCCCACCAGACCTGGTTGCCCAACCCAGTTTTTTTTTTTTTCCTTTTTTTTTTATCCAGTCAATGTGACATGTATATTGTTCTTCAAGTGCACACTACTGATTCTAACAGCAACAGAATTTCTTTTTAATCTACAAACATTATATACTGTTGCTTTTCCTGTAGATGTTTAAAAAGTGCATTTGGCTGACCACGCTGGGTCATTGTTCACAAACCACATTAATAGCAGTTGATTTATCCTGATTTATAGGTTGAGCTATAACGCATTCCCTTGCTTCCTTCAGGACCTGTTGTATAGACGTGCACGGGCACTTGCCGATTACGAGAACTCCAATAAAGCTCTCGACAAGGCTCGTCTCAAGGGTAAGGACATCGCACAGGCTGAGGAAAACCAGAAGCAGTCTCTGCAGAAGTTTGACAAGCTCTCCGAGTCTGGCAAGAAAGGTGTTGTACAATCAACATTTCATTTTATCTCTCTAATAACCTTGATTAATTACTCTGTTGAGCTGAGTTCATAGTATATGAACCGTTAAAATGGTGGTTATAGATCTGGCATGGTAGCCAAAAATTGTTTAAATCCTGCAAGGAGATGTGAACTTTTACCACTGTGCCTGGTAAGATGGTCAATTACAAAGACGTTTTGAAGAATGCTGTTTTGAACTATTCCTTACTTAATAACATAAATTTTTTGCGTTTATAGAGCTCACCAGTTTCAAGGTGAGGCGTGTAGTAGCCTTTCGTAAGAACTTGATCGAGATGACTGAGCTGGAAATAAAACATGCCAAGGTGAGAAGGTTGAAGTTCAGGAACTTTTCAGTGTTCAGGTTCTCATGGAAGACCTGGTAATATAAGAAAAAAAGTGCTTTTCAAGTGTCTCTATTTAAATTTTTATATTAAATATAAACACACATTCTGTAGATGCCAAATAAATACATCCTTGGTAAGCATAACATTTAAAAATAACAGGTATTTTTACTGACCCAGAACATTTTTATAAAACTTAAGCACTTCAGTAAACATGATAGATTTGTTGGTTAATAGACATAAAAACCTTGATTTTTAGTAGTTAACTTTCTTCCATCTGTTCTCTCTCTTCTCTCTTTTGTGCTGTTTCTACTGTACACTCACTACAGAACAGCATGTCCCTTCTGCAGAGCAGCATTGAGATCCTTAATAGCAACTGAACCACACGATGAGGTCACTGGATCTTCTTGAGCTCTTTACATTGTTACCAACCCATTAGAGGGGAACCTGAATGAACCTACTTCAGATGTCTAAAATGTGGTTCAGTAACCTCTCCAAAAAGTGAAAAAGAGCCACTACCAGCAATGTTTACACTTGTTGTTTTTCTTTGGTCATGCCCTCTTTTACTGCCGGTATCTTGCCAACAAACTGAGGGCATGAGCATGACATCACCCAAAAGCTCTCACGTTTATTTGAATTATCATTAACACAATGTGTGTTAGCATCCTTTTTTTCTTTTTTTTTTTTTTTTTTTTAAGTTTTGCAAAATAAGATGTTTTAGCTAGGATTATGCAGACTGATATATAGCACCGCAGTGACAAAAGAAAAAGTGAATAATTTCAGCGATTTTTTTTTTTTTTTTTTTTTTTTTTTTTTTTTCGCAATTTTGTACCTTTAAATGTGATTTATCTGCTTTTTTCTGTCACACTGGAAAGCTGATCATACTAATCATGAACTATGACCTAAATTAAGGTGTGATGACAAACAGAGCAGTATAAAGTGTTAAGTGTTATCTTTTTTTATAACATTTTTCTGTTTAGTCAAGATTTACCGAAGACACAACCTAATGTCACAGATTACTAGATAAAATGTTGCCATTAATTTACCATCAAATACTTTCTAATTACCATTTGTCAGGGTCAAAAACAGCACTTTTTATATTGAATCTGGTCATTTTTGTTCTAAATTGTAGACTTACTTTGATGAGGACAAAACAATAAGTCAGTTTTCAGTTACTATTTGTAGTCTGTGGAATCCAGTGTATTTGAATAAGATGGTGCTTCCATATATGTGTAAACAAAAAAAACTGTTTCCCTCAAATGAGCTGCATGATTTCCCTAAAATCATCCTTTTCTGAAGACTGAAGTTGTGAAAAATACCACCCATTTAAGTTTTAGTTAATTTAGTTTGATGGTTAGCCTTCACACACTTTCACTATTACATATAAATCAACATTCCTTATTCAAATGTATTTTTTTACTTGACTAGTTTTCTCTCTATGTTGTTACTAACAGTGTAAGATTTGCTACATTTGAATTGGACCAAAATATGTGTAAAGTTTGGTTTGATGTAAACCACAAAAAAAAAAAAAATGTAACTTTACTCATTTTGGAGATTATGTTTTGTAAAAGCACTATTACAATCATGTCTCGGAGAAGACAACTTTTTATTAATGATTGTATAGATGAAAAAGTTTTCACATATGGACTGTCATCATTTTTATGAAAGCTTGCAATAATGAAAATAAATATGCCCTGCTTTCCGATCTTGTGGCTTTTTATGACCTTTTTTAACCTGTATTTAATAAGAGATGTTGAGGCACATCAGTTATTAGTGGTTTGAATATGTTCTTTTTCCACCAGAGGGTAGTAGTGCTTATGAATTTTAATGACGTGTCACTTATTGATTGCTTGCTGTGAGAAATGCTATCAGACATCATATTAGGACACACTATTGCATCACAAAAGAAGCAATAGCTTTTTACCAGTGGCTTTGGGGGAAGCTTTATAATATTTAATAGAATATTTCACAGCTTGAGATCAATTAATGGAATGAGTAGACAAATCTACTTCACTAATGTCTCTTTTGTCAAATGCACATTAATTTTAAGTTGTCCACTTTTTGACTGTTGGGCTCAGTACATTATCCACTGATTCATATTTTTCTGTCGATGAGAAGAGGAACTGGTTACTTCTCCATTCTGATTATATTTCCCTGTCATTGGCCTCTAAACTTCAGGTCTTCTGACTGTAACTCAGACCTCATGACCCACTCATAAGCTACTATTCCCACAAACATAATTATCTGCCTGTCGCTGAAAGTATTTGTGTTCCTATGAAAGGATTTTCACCAACATGCTGGTTGTAATGGTTGTAATGCTTTCTACAAGACTTTCTACATTTAGACTTCATCTGTTTGTAATAGCCGGGTCTCTTTTTCCATTGAGCTGATCGTGGTGGTGCAGTGATGCGATGTAATGTGACTCATCATGACTGGCCAAACGTCTATGTGCTGATGCAAGAATGTAAGAATTGGATGGCAGACCAAAAAAAAAAAAAAAGGTTGTTAAAACCAGCGATGAGGTTAAATGGAATCTCAGACAAATTGGAAAATGTTGTCATCACACACATGTGGGTCAGCTCTTCCAAACCACACAATAGATATGGATTTGCATTTGAATATATTTGTACCTAAGTGTAGAGCTCCCATCTGTATATCTGGAGGCCATCTAGTGCATCAATGAATAACTTTATCTTCATTTTCTTTCCCTTTTTTATTATCCACCATTTAGAGTATATTTTCCAAAACACTGTCTAAAGTTTGTGTATATATTAAAGTAACAGCTAAAAAACCCCTCTTAACTGGTAATCAAAGATAAAGACAGCTGTGTTTGCCAGAATAATTTTAGTACAGTAAAAATGCAGACATATTTACTGCTTACAAAACAACAAAAACAATTTTATCTGGTAAATCCTACAGACTTTTCCGCTGAAAGGTCAAGGCCAAGCTGCTACTAATATCTGGTTTGTACCTTTAACATATATTCCGCAATAGTAATTCAGGTGGTAAAGAAAAAGCTATTGAAAGAAGCAAAGTTCACTGCAAATAACATTTAAGATGAGGTAAATAATAACACACATAAACACAAAACACTATCATGATAATACACTGCACTAAATAATGCAATAAGCATTCATTGTAACATATAATCCTAATATACATAACTGATAACAAAACAATCATAAAACACAATCATTTAAATAAAATTCCAGCAAATGTGAATTCTGAGAATGTCATTTTGCTGGTTTTCACTGCTTTGACTTTACTTATTTCCTTCTTATTTCTAAAAACAGGACATTCATCAGTATTTTTCTGTAAAATTATATTAAATGTAAGTTAAATCTATTTTGCACGTTTCCCCTGTATAGTAGGATAACTGATACCAATTACACTTTGTTTTACTGTAGCAGTTTTGCTGTGTAGTTTCACATCTTATATGTAACTTAGCAGTGAACACATAATAAAATAATTACAAAAGTAATTTAGTGTCCATTTATTTGTTTGGACAGTAAAAATTGAGAATAATGTCAGTCTGTCCATCATAATACCAAAGCAATTCCCCACAGGTCGATCAGGACGCTGAAGGGAAGTGCATGGGCTCAATATACATTCTCTCTTACATATACAATACAAAGTTGAGCAGCTTGAAACAGAAATATAAGACGTTAAGTGGGTCATCCAATACAATTCCAGCCACTTTCCAGTCATACTAGACTTTCATTACACTCTTACAATGCCATTAAATCTTTATATACTTCTGTCCCAGTTTCCTTTTAACCACAATCTAAAAATCATTTTACGGACCTACTTTCCTACAGAGTTTCAAGATTGTCTTTGGATTACCCAATCACATGTCAGAATTCTGGGTCAGAGTGCCTTGTCCTGTGTCAAATGACTGCACCTGCACATAACAGAAGATGGCAAGAGCAATGCAGCCACAGACTTATGGACTTTTTTTTTTTTTGGAGAAAGAAAGGCTGTGAACGGTTAAATGAAAAATGCAATAAATCATTTAAAAATAGCCTCAGGTAAAACTAGGAAGATGATCGATCATTTCAGGTTATATGGAACTTGGTGTACGTAAAGTTAATTCTTGTGTTAATATTTGTACTTCTTTTTAAGTGGTGTTAGCAGAACATAGATCAAAGAAATAGAAGTTGAAGTTGAAATAGAAGACAGTGAAGTTGAAAGTGGCATAAAATATCAATAAGAATTTTGGCAAATGAGATTTCACAGTGGGCGGGGCTACTCAGCAAGACTATAAAACGGAACAAATCTCATAGAATGCATGCAAACTGACTGAAAATATTGCTGTAACCCAGATAGTATGAACAGTTAGAAACACAGGTGCTGAAAGTGCTCTGAAGTGATATTCTCTGAAGTCAGTGAAAGAATCTGCTCTGATTCCCTTGTGTTCAGTTCACTGAGTGGTTATATAAGAGCGTGTCAACAGAAATCCGGATATAATGTATATAGTGTGCTTTTATATACCTTGAATAAGCAGACCAGTTTGTCCGCTTCTCTTGATAAAGTTGGAAAAGCAGTTTTGTTTGCTCTACAGACATCAAACATTGCAGTGACAGCTGAGACACTATCCACCATGCACACATTTATAGGTTATATAATGTTCTGGGCTCCATCTGTGCTCTAGAACCTAGCAAAAGACTTTAAAATGACGTGCTGTTGTATTTTTGTGTAATTGCAAAAGCATTTTATTTTAGAAAATGTATAATATTTTTGTTTCCTTTGATTTAATATATCATTTAATATGAACAAAGGCAGTACTTATTATTGTTTTGTGTTTATGTCCATGTGCTAATTATACAGCCATTAGGATTAGACAATAACAATGAATGAAAAATTACTGACACTTTTTTAGACCACACATTACTTTAGCTCTTACTTTCTCACTCACTAAGCAAACAGATCACGTTGACTTGACCTCAAATGGCTGACCGATAAATCCTTGAGTCAGCAGTAATATCAACAGTTTCATCCCAGTTACATACATATCGGACCTGTTGTAAATTTCAAGACTGTTACGAAGCAAATACATTGTGTGGGCACTGCTTTTTATGAGGATAAAAAACATTTAGAAATATTAAATTAATATTTGTTTGGACATGTTGATTTGAAAATGTATTTAACTTGCATATCATATAGCTAATATAATTGTATCAAACGTGTGATCTGTTATACATTTGCAGGTTGAACAGTCTTAGAGGATTATGCAACTACACAGATAATAATTTAGTAATTCACGCACCTATCAAATAATATTCTGTGCTTATATAGAAGTGTAAGCTGCAAAGAAAACAACAATGATGACATTTCACCTGACAAGTAATTAAATGAAAGCATGCCGGAAATTGTAGGAGAAGCAAGAAGGTGTGGAGTGACGCACTAAATCTGCTTTACTGTATATTTCATTCAACGCCCTCTTATTCAATTTGATTCAGTGAGTACTATTACACCATGCTAATACACAGTAAACAAATGAATGTGGAATGTGTGGATCCACTCCTTCAAAGTAAACTTTAGGTTACTTTTAAAATCTGCTTTAAAGTGTACTGTGATGTGTTTCAATGCTACAAAGCATGTTTTGAAGCCTCATTCATGATTTTTTATAATTAAGTTATAATTTATAATTAAATAATAAAATTTGTATAACATTTAAATATATAAAAAAAAATCTACTCATGTTATAGTGCTTTGTGGAAACCACACCCGCTGCTAAACAAATGTATATTACACCACACACCTAACACAACACAACCACACCAAAGAATTAAATACCTTACATTACTTTTCTAGGGTCAATGTATGTTTATCTGTTCAGTAAGAAGCTCCATAACTGTGTCATAGTATAAGCTTGAGGCACATAAGGATAAAGAATATAAATACTGACTTATCTTATGCTGGTTTGTAAAGGACATTTGCAATAAATAATCCACACCTTCATTTACACAGTACACATAGTCTCATGAGAATGATATAAATAGTAATTAATGACTTTGAAAATAGTTCCCTTGAAACTTGATATTCTTTTGTACGAATGGTCATCATGTTTTATATATATATAGCCTATATATAAATATGGGTAGTTGACGTATGTTGTCATATGGTGTGACGTAAAAAAAAAACCTTTGAAGATAATGAAGACGCATTTTCCTCGTGTTATTTTTATATGTTAACATGTATGTTATTGTAACATTACATGTTACACCATAGGACACAGTCCAATTTTAGCCAGCTACCAATGTTCGTTACTGAACAAGTGAAAAAAACTACAACTCCCAACAAATTAAAAAAGAACAGCCTTCTTTTACGACAGCAAAATTCTATTGGTTCGCATCTATTTGACTGACTCCACTCTAGCCAATCAGCTGTCTTCAGGATGAACGGAATGTGGGCCACTGACCGGCGTAATGCCAGCGCGAGAAAGTGCCACGACTCCACACAGACATCGACTGACTCCTCAAGCTGGGGATAAGATTTTTTTTGTTTTTTTTTTGTTTTGTTTTTTTTGGCTGGAGTAGTGAGGCAGTTGAATTCGAGATAATCACTTCTGTTTCAACTCTTCCTGAAGTGATTCATCCAACGGAAATCTGCCGCGAGAAAAGGTGAGATTTAAAGCTTTTGTTATGGCGTTATTCATTATAAGCTTAAAAGATTTTCAATAGAAATTAGCAGTAAACTTTAATCTCTCCCGTTTATTTAGTCTCCTCTTTAACTGTCTACTAAGCCCAGTGGGTTGAAGTCATCTTAATGTAGTTACGAAGCGAATAGCATGACTATAATAAGTGATTTTACAATTTGGTTCGAGTGATGCCCTGTTGTAGGCAGACAGTTAACTCCAGCTTTTCCTTTGTGAGCTAGCAAAGAAAATTATATAATAAACAACACGTTTAGCCTCAAACAGCTTTAACGTCTGTGAGAATGATCCGGAATTAGTTTAAACATGATTCTGATAGATCATTCATACTTCAAGTATAGCTGTAACGTTAGTTCAGAAACTCTCAGCCCCACACATTATGAATGGGTGTCTAATGAGAATATGGAGAAAAATCCTAATATGAATGAGGCTTTTAATTCAGTTTCATATCAAATGTTGAATCTTCTAGTAATTCCCTGTTGGCTCTTTAAAATGTCTCCGAGTAAAGTTGAATAAAAATTATTATTTCTTATGACATATATTTAAATATGTAAGACAGAAATAAATGTACATTAATGTACAAATGTACAATATCTGTCACTACAATATGTGTAGTCTGTCACATTTTACTGGCACAATCATTTTTTTATCTAATATTAATTATTCTTTTTCATTCATGTTTCCTGTATAATCTGCTTGGCACCCAATCGAGTCATTAGCTATATATTACAACACAAGAAAGAAAACATAATCAAAGGCTATAGAAAATAGAGCAGTTTATACGCAAATCTCTTTACCTAAAAACTTAGCATTCCAATGTGCAAGTTACCAATGGCCTCTAAACCTCTATTGTGCTCTGAAAGTTATGTATATTTTTCTTGATTATGAGATATGTCAAAGTTCACAGCTTTTTTTGCAACTCATTTGTGCTTTGGTACACGTATGAAGTGTGAGATTGGCATGAATCCCATGCAAGCAGCAGAGTATAGAAATTTGCAGACAGCAGCACATGGTGGCATGGAAAACTCTCTTACATAACTCCTTTTTTACCAAACAGAGCATATTGTAAGAAAGCATCAAAGTTTAGTAGTAGAAGTGGAGGGTATCACACTTTGACATCTATACTTGGTCCTCTTCTACCAAATGCAGTGTTTGCATATGGTATGGAAGAGGCTTTTCTTCAGGTCAACATTCAAAAGCCAACTTAGTATGATGTCCTACACCTTGTTGTTAAATTTTAACTAGTACAGTGACAAATATGTGTTTGATAAAGAAAATCTGAAGGTAAGAGGGACTTAATGTGGAACTTGAAAATATGCAGAATATATTTTAACATTTGAATATACAAATATTATTGACATAAGTAAACCAAACTTTTTTTTTTTTCTTTTTTTTTTAATCAGAACGGAAACAAGCAGTCATGGATATCTACGATCCTCAGACTCTTGGAATTATGGTGTTTGGAGGCTTCATGGTGTTCTCAGCCATTGGGATTGCTCTGGTCTCAACATTTTCCATGAAGGAGACCTCATATGAAGAAGCTATAGCCAAGCAGCGGAAGGAGCAGGGCAAGACCATATCAAGCCAACGGTCAGACAAGAAGAAAAAGGACAAGGCAACTGAGAAGAAAAATCGTGCTAAGAAAAAGGAAGATAAGCCCAACGGGAAGCTCCTGGAGTCAGAGGCTACCCCTGAGGTTACAGAAGTGCCTGTTGAGCCCAGTCCTCCAGCTCCTCTGGTCCCAGAACAAGTTTCTACACCAGCACCTAAACAAGAGGCCTCAGCTCAGAAGTCTCCTCAACCCACCCCCTCTCAGAAACCCACTCCACCTGCCCCGATTCAGAAATCAGCTGCAACTGTCCCAGCCCAAAAGTCAACTCCACCTGGCCCGACCCAAATATCTTCTGAACCTATCCAAAAATCTACTCCAGCTCCTCCTGCCCAGAAGTCCTCTCCAACTCCCTCTGCCCAGAAATCTACTTCATCTCCTCCTACCCAGAAATCTTCACCGGCCCCAGCCCAGAAGTCTGCTCCAGCTTCCCCTGCACAGAAATCCACTTCACCTGCCCGCAGTCAGAAGGCTGCTTCAAATGTCCAGAAGGCCACTCCACCTGCCCCAGACCCGAAAGTTGCTTCACCGGCCCCTGCACAAAAATCTGCTCAAACTCAAAAGGCTGCTCCAACTGCCCCAACACAAAAATCCTCTCAACCTGCCCCATCCCAAAAGGCTGTTCCAACTGCCCCAACACAGAAATCCTCTCAGCCTGCCCAAACCCAAAAGTCTGCTTCAAATGCCCCTACCCAGAAAACTTCTCAGCCTGCCCAAACCCAAAAGTCTGCTTCAAATGCCCCTACCCAGAAAACTTCTCAGCCGGCCCAAACCCAAAAGTCTGCTTCAAATGCTCCAACCCAGAAATCTTCTCAGCCGGCCCAAACCCAAAAGGATGTTCCAACTGCCCCAACACAGAGATCCTCTCAGCCTGCCCAAACCCAGAAGTTAGCTGCAAATGCCCACACCCAGAAATCTCAGCCTGTCCAAACCCAAAAGGCTGCTCCAAATGCTCCAACCCAGAAATCATCTCCCCCTGCCCCATCCCAAAAGTCTGCTTCAAATGCCCCAACCCAGAAAGCTCCCTCACCTGCCTCAACCCAGAAAGTCACTCCACCAGCCCCAGTGCAGAAATCCTCTCCGCCCGACAGAAAACCTAGTCCTCCGGCCCCTTCCCAAAAAGCTTCTGCAGGTCCTACCCCTTCTGCATCCCATCCTGCTCCTGAAGATGCTCCACCTGCTCCATCTCCTAAGGAAAAGAGGAAGAAGAAAGCCAAAGCAGAGCCTGTTTCTTCTGAGATTCAGTCCAAATCTGTCGCTCCATTGGAGATGGTGACCAAAAAGGTTCCTATCATGGCAGTGCCTCCAGTGGGTACTCCAAAAGCTGCCTCAGCAACTGCTGTGTCGGCCAAAGCAGAAGAGCCCAAACAGGATGCTCCAGCCAAGAAGAAAGGAGGATCCAAGAAGAAGTCAGAGCCAGGTATGCTATTATCTCTACAAAATCACCTATTTTAAGAGGTCAGCTTATTACTAGGCACGAGGCAGGATGCATAGACCTAAAAGGAAGTGGAGGCTGCCCTCTCCTTTTTTTTTGCTGCTGTAATTATTAGACATTTCACTTAATTGGAATAATAAATAACAATAATAATATTATTAATAAAAGTAGCTTTAAAGTAATAGTCAGTAGGATGCACTAAGGCATCATCAAACCTTAAGAGTCATGGTTTGTCTATTGCTCCGTTTCCTGTTCCACCAGCTTACACTTCTTGTCTTTCTTTTGCTACATTGAAGGACTAACTGGTGCTGCTGAAAATGAATGCTTTTCATAGGCACTAAATTCCAGCTTAAAGACTCTTTCATGCTTTAATCTAGTGATTATATTAGGTTAGCATTCAATTTGCCATTTTTTTAAAAATATATTTTGCATTTAAAATTTTTTAACATTAATATCTTTATTATATATATATTAGGGATTCAACAGTACAGTGAGCCCACGGTTCGGTTTGTATCACGGTTTTCTGGCCACGGTAACGGTTCGGTTTCGATACATCAATATT
>JAUCMS010000022.1:11128951-11140193 GCA_032357445.1 Enteromius radiatus | reverse complement strand
TTCTATAAATTACAGAAAACCGTTGCATCCCTAATATATATATATATATATATATATATATATATATATAATATTATAAAATGCTTAATACTTTTATAAATACTTAATGACAATATTACACATTTAATTATTATATATTTATTATATTTTGTATTTATTTAAAAAATAAAAATTATATATATTTTAATTAATTTTACATTATCAGGCAATGCAGTGTATTTTGTCTGAAGTGTAGCAAATGAATATATTGGATCCAGGTATGCCTTAAAGGAAGTACGGTGTGCAATAACAGGATACTTCTGTTTTGGCTAGACCACACAGATGACATGTAATAAACCTTCAAGCATAGCCTGGAAAAGCTGAAAATATGGTGTATGTGAAGTGGTTGACTCGTACGTTTATATACGTGTCACTTCCTGATGTCATTCATCTCGTTCAGAGTGCCGTCTGGATTGTTTCTTCTGACAAATAACGCTGATGTGCTCTATTTCCTTTGTGGGTGGGGTCTTGGAATGGCACTACTCCTTATTTGCTGATCTTGCCTCTGATTGGTTGCAGAGCACAGAGTGGGTTTCTGTCTGAAGTGCTACTCACAGGGGAACGGAGGCAGTGAGCTGCATTCTTCTGCTCTTGTGCTGGTTTTCATGCACGTGCGTGTGCTAGTTCACAGGCTCTTAAGCACAGTTTGAGTTTCATTTAACAGTTTCACATTCTGCCTTGCCCTTAATTTTAGTGATCTTATATGCTTAATTTTGACTTAACTTTACATTAGACATATTCGGTCCATTCTTTCTCATCTTTTGCACACTCCGTCAACTCTGTCAGATGTGAAAAACTACATATTGTCAAACTTGACTAGTCACAACACAAACATTTATGTTAACTGAAGTAAAACATGAAAAAAATTATTTAAAATTTAAAAATTACTAAGTTGTAATGTATCAAATAAATGAATAACAATGAGAATCTAAATTACTGGAAATAAAGTATATAAAAAATGAATGAATAAATATTACATACTTTATTCTTTTAAATGAAAGCAATATAACTCTCATCATGTCTCATTACTACTATAGTGTGTTTTTTTTTTTCCCCCTGTGGTCAAAATTTCTTTCTCAGTCTCTTTTGAACTCCTTTTATTAGTCAGTCCTTATGAATTTTCCACTCACTTGTGATGAGGTATTTCTCTGCTTTGGCCATGGGAAAAAGAGAGTTTGAGGCTGCGCACAGGTGCCTTTCCGTTCACCCAGAATTTCACTTCTCCTCACGAAGCACAGGACTCTTGGCCCTGTTCAAACAATACTTTTGCCTCAGCTGCTCCATTAAGGGAGCACACAAAGGCCTTTGGTGACTGGACAATAGGAGTTTATGGTCAGTCCGGGGTGCCATCTCACCCTGGTGCTACACTACACTCATGCCATGTTGGCACTGTCTAAATAATACTACGAGTCAATAAAGAACAAGAAAGTGAATGCAAACACCACTGTACAAGCTTTCAGTCAACTGTATTGTACACGTCTTTCTCTGGAAGCTGAACTTGTTTTGGTCTGTCAGTTTTATTTTATGACTGTGCTGTTCTCAACATGTTTGATTGGACGCTGGAGATCATAGTGTGGGTGTTTAGGGAATGTTTAGGAGTGTAATAAAATGATTTGGAGAATTTGCTCATAAACACTGTGAGCAGAGACGGGTTTGCCGCAGAGCACTTCTTAGCTTTCTGATATAGCATCTCTCAAATATAGAACAACACTGGCACGCCATAAGGATGTAATTGTGATTTCTCAGTGGAGTTCTGTTTGTCTTATTTGTGTTTTTTTTTCTTAGGCATACTTTAATGTTCTGTTTTTTTTTCTCTCTGGCAGTGGCTGCAGACCCCGCAGACAGTCCACTGTACCTGCCCTACAAAGCCCTGCTTTCCACTGTGAGGAGTATGGTGTTCACGGAAGGAGAGGCCCAGCAGCTCATTGAGATTTTGTCTGATAAGGCTGGCATTATTCAGGACACTTGGCACAAGGTATAGCCAACTTCTTAAAATTGTGTATTTTTAAATGAGTGATCTTTCACCTTCTTTCACTTTATTTAAATCCAACCAGGAAGTTTGTCTAAACAGAGTTTTCTGAATGTTTATAGGCCACACAGAAGGGTGATCCGGTAGTTGTGCTGAAGAAACAGCTGGAAGAACGAGACAAGCAGCTGGCAGCTGAGCAGGAAGACTCAGCAGCTGTTAAAAGCCGACTGAGGGATTTGACTAAAGTGAGGCCTAAAACACTTATGCCACTTATGTTTTAAACCCATACTACCATTTTAAAGTTGGCATTGTTGAAAACAATCATTACATTTGTTCAGTTAATGAGTCCTAGTTGAATATAAAGTGATCGTTTCTTTCAAGGAAAAAAAAAAAAATTTTGTCTACATTTAGTTTTGTTTTGTTTTTTTGTTTTTTTTTACTACCAGCTCAGAAGTATTGTGATGGTCTGTTTTCACACCAGATCATGACCTGTGTATTATTTGTTTGTTGTATAGGAGCTCTCTCTGGAGAAGTCAAAGGTGGCGTCTGTAGAGACCAGGCTGAGCTCTCAGCTGAGTAAACGAGAGCAGGACATTATCGCCCTGCAAGCTCGCATGCAGGCCAGTTATCAAGACCACCTTGCGGAGACTCAGCAGCTTAATGCCAAAGTGAGATTCTCTGCCATACACCTGCATGGTAGCAAGACTCTCTAAAAAGTCACATGAGTACAAGGACATATAGAAAAATGTTTTAGTTGGAAGGAAATTTCTAAAAAACACAGTTAAATTATGACGTGACCAAAATATGCATTTTTTTGTTAAATCGTAACATTTTACTTTGTAACATAGATGGACGTTTTCTCCTTAGCATAAGGTATAAGTGAATGCATTCAATTTAACAGGATTAGATGCTTTTAATTAATCACATTAGTGAGCTTTGGCAGCCCTAAAATTTACATGACATGCCTAAGCCCTTTCTACTCTTCCTTAGGTCTTATCTCTCCAGGATCAGCTGGAGAAAGGCCCTAATGCTCAGCTGGCCCGTCTGCAGCAGGAGAACTCTATCCTCAGAGATGCACTTAACCAAGCCACCAGTCAGACGGAGAGCAAGTATGAACCCACAGCTCCTGCCAAACCCAATAATGTCTTGCATGCTTAATTTATCTGTTTCACAATAGCGACAGACATTATATCAGAGACCATACCTGGATGAGCAATACTTTTGGCCAATAAGATTGCAACAGTAGTATCCAAGCAGCCATCAAAATGTCTTTATTGCTGCTAGTCATGATGACAACTACATTGAGTTGTTCAGAATAGTATTTCTTATTTTTTTTGGATTGATTAGGCAAAATGCTGAATTGGCCAAACTGCGCCAGGACTGCATTCGACTGAATAAGGAGGTAGTGGAGAAGAACGAGACCTTGCAGGCTGACGAACAGCTCAGGAAAAATCTGGAATCTAAAGCAGCCACGGCTGAGAAACAACTGACCCAGCTGCAGGTGAAGATACTCGCCTTTCTTTGCACCACACACAGATGCAAATCATTCCTGTTGTGTAGTTTGCCGAGTTGCAGTTAGTTTTTGTGATGCCTCTTATGAAAGACTTCAAAATGCCACTCTAATTCTTATAAAACATCTCCCAGCATGAGAACAGCCTCATTAGAGCTTTCTGCTACCTCTCGCTGGGTTGTTTAGCCTTGCGCATCCGCAGGTAGGAAAGCTTAGTTTTTAGCAATCTGTGTGTGTATTTAAGAAGCTTGATTAGGCTTGCTGGTAAAAGCTAAGGATTTGACCCCCCACTGCTGGTACCTCTACTAATGGGATTGACCACATGCTGGCAGAACATTTGATTGCAGAGCGATCAAACTGGCATCGCTCTGTGGTTTGGAGCATGGCCTACACTACAGGGAAGCGCTTCTTAGAGCGATCTGGAATGTGGGCCTGCCTGAGCAGTAGAGTTTCAGGCAAAGGTTATAAAGATTATTCATACTGGAAACACAGATAAAACGTCTCTTCGCTAATCCTCTGCTACAAACCAAAGACCACTGAATAAAAGGCAGCCTTGTGTTGAAGTGTGTCCTGAACCCATTTTAAGCATCAGTATGCTGACTTAGGAGAGATGTAGGTAATGTCTGGAGAGTGTGAGTCAGTGATCTAAATACATTTTTTTGTGTGTGTAAAACAGCCTTATGAGAAGCCTTTCTTTTTTTTTTGGTAAGGTTTAGATATAATCCTTGAACAATCGAACATAGGGAGAAACAAAGTTCCTGTTATGTTATTATAAAAAAAAAATGTTCATGCTTTTTCCCCTGCAGGCAAACTGGGTGAGCAGTGAACAGGCCCTAGAGAAGCGTCTGGAGGAAGTGAGTGAGGAGCTCAGACAGACCCAGAGCAGCAGAAACGGCCTTCAGGCACAGCTTGAACAAGCTCAGAAAGACGCCAGTGCTCTAGCAGGTCAGCACCCGTTTGCTTCTTAAGCAAGAAAGCACTCTGTAGAACCACAAGACATATTCGGTCTGCTTTAAAAACAATTTAATAACATTCTTTATAACTGAAAATGTTGGTTAGACCTGAGCTGCAAATCATGCAAGGTGTAATGTATCCAGAATGTTTCGTCTAACAAAACACTTTAAATCAGGTTTCTTGCAAAACAAAAAAACATCAGCAAAGTTATGAATTAGTAATTAGAAATATGAGATCTCTTCATCACTGCGCTGTTTCAGAGGCTCAAGCTCGTGTGGCCAGTATGGAGGCAGAAATGAAAGAGCGGTCCTCACAGTTGGAGAGCCTGCAGACTCAGCTGAGACTGATGGAGGCTAGTCAGAACACAGAACAAAACCACAGTTCAGAGGTGACGTTCTACTTTCTGAGATATGTCAATGTGTCAAATTGAATAAATGTTTTTTGTTAAACATTATGTAAATTATGAAATATGGTTGTGAGGTCATTTGCATGTGTTATATTTACAGACTTCAATGGCTGAACTGGAGCAAGCAAAGAGCAGGTAAGGTATAAGGCCATATTTGCTTGAGAGGCAAAAAGTTGATAAGACTTTGAAAATTAAATCTTTATTATTTTTCCCAGTGTTTTTATTTTTGCATAAGTTACGCAATTTTAGTACAGTTAAACTAAAACAATGCATTAATAAATTTCCATCAGCTTTACAGCTAACATTGGCTAAATGTAAACTTACATTGTTTAATCTCTAGCCTGAAGGAGAAAGAGGAGGAACTGGTCCAACTCAAAAACAGCATTGCCAATCAGGTGAAGCCGTACTGCTTTTTACACATTTTCAGCTCATTTTAGTTTTTTATTAGTAACTTTTAATATTTATTAAAAAAACATTTTGTGCTACCTTATTTGAACCAATAACATGTCCTCTTCAGGTGGATAACACAACAACGGTGCAGCAGCTGCAGAACAGGTACAATAAGGATGTTTTCTGATGCTTCATTAATACATTTCAGTAGTTGATTTGAATGAATTAAATCTGTTTATTTGATCTATTCCTTTGAAATGAAGCATTAAAGAAAAGGATGACCAAATAGCAACTCTTCAGGGTGAGCTCCAACAGGTTAAAGAAAAAAGTTCAGACCTCACCAGAGTAAGTTTATAATATGCAAACCCTCACTCTTCAAACAACAATTAAATTTAGACTGAAACATTAATTAAATGTATTATTATTATTCCTAGCTTGAAAACACAGAAATGCTGGAACAGCTTCAAAACAGGTATGCGTCATTTGTGATGCAATGCAAACAACAGCTTCAGATTCTTGTGTTTTTCCTCATTCTCTTATTAAGATTTAATGCCATATGTTCTCTTCTTCCTGTTTCTGTAGTTTGAAAGAAAAGGAGTCTCGGGTGGCTCTGTTTGAAGAAGAGATGAAGCAGTGTAAAGAACAGTATGACACTAAAGTAAGCGAGACTTCACTGTTATTCTTATATTAGTACATTTAACGTTTAAAGGTGATGTGTGTCATTTGTTAGTTTAAAACAATCCACTATTTTCTAATAATGCACTCTTCATTTCCAGCTGGCAGACAGCACAGCCAAGCTGGAGTCACTGCATAAAAGGTACATATTCAGTCCTACTGAAGGCCACTGCATGTATATATTCCTATCAGCCACCCACATTAACACCATAGTGTGATGAGCATCTTCCTCCACAAAAGCTGAGTGTATTTATTATTTATTTTTTTTAAGTGTCACTGAAAAAGAGAGCCAAGTGACATCACTACAACAGGAAGCGCAGCAGCTCAAGGAACTAAATCAGTCACAAGGCAAGAATTACGTAAGTAGACAACTGTGAATGTGCTTGTCATTATCTTACATGCACACAGTGATTCATAAAACATGCGCAGGCGCACATTTTATCTCCTGTCATCTGGGTGTATGGTCATGCCATACAAAGCAGATTGTTGCAGCGTGTTTCCATTTCTATTTCAGGACTTTTAAATAACCGTATATAGGCTGTTCTGTGTGTGACTAATACTACTGGTGTTAAAAATGATGACATTGATAATTTTACTCAACCGTTTTTAATAAATAAAAAAAAAGGTTACTAATTTACTCAAAGTAAATCATTTGTTTCATGTTAATCCACTATTTATTCAAGTGTCTTAGCTTTTAACTAAGAAAGAAGATACATTTTTAGTTGTTGTTGAATTTCTGTGCTTTGATTCTTCTGTGCGTTTTTGATGGTTTTAGAGGTGTTAATGTAAATATTGCGTACTCTGAGTCTTGGCATATAATGTTGTTACAGGAACGTTTGGAGGACATGCTGAAAACTGTCCAGGCTGAGACCAAAGAAGTTCTTCATTCTCTTTTCCCACACGTCAACATAGAGACAGCACAGGTGTCTAGGATTTCAGCTTTCTCATGGTTTCATTTCTCAGTTTAGTTTTTGGATCTACTTGTAATATTGGCTTGTTTTGGAAAAGCAACTCATAACATCAGACACTCTATACTTATAGTAGCTACTATTCAAATGTTTATTTTTCAAGGCTGCATTTGTTTGATCAAAATTACAGAATAGATAACAATCTCTATATTCATATTTTTAATGTATTCCTGTGATGGCAAAGCTGAATTTCTAGTCTTCAGTGTCACATGATCTTTCTAATATGTTTTGTTGAATTTTGTATATGAAAGTATGAATCTCTTTTAAACCCCCAACCTCTGAATGGCAGTGTACTTGATATACTTTCTCCATTCACGTTCTTGAATGCTAGCTAATCCTGAGTTTCTCATTCTCTTCCTTCAGACCAATTGGCTGCAAGACTTTTCTGTGAAAGCACACGAGGTGCTAAATCAAAAGCAACAGAGCCAAGAGTCCCAGCAAAGCACAGAGATGGTGGTAAGTGCTCTGCAGTTTGTGGCCTTGTGCTATTATCACCTTAATGTGGTTCTTTGTTGCCCCCTACTGGGGATGTAAGGCATATTTGTAGAACCTACAATGCTGCTTTTATTATTAGGAGATAATGGGGAAACTTCAGGCAGCCCAGGAGAGTCAGTGCACATTACAGTCTGAATGTGATCAGTACAGGAGCGTGCTGGCTGAGACGGTGAGATTATACACCAAAAATCTGTTTCAGCAAAGCCTTAATGGGAATGAGATTGAACCAGAGTTGTTTCCTGATGTTCTTTAGGAGGGGATGCTGAAAACACTTCAGAAGAGTGTAGAGGAGGAGGAGAGGGTGTGGAAGACCCAGATAATGGAGTCAGAGGAGAAACTGAGGATGGTGGGTTAATTTACTGTATTAACACACACACTTACAAATACATATATATAATTTTACTTTGATTATATGTTTTGGTTATGATTTTGTTATCCACATTTTATGGAAAACATTCATAATATTTCAGGGGAATTTGGTGGGTCATTCCACCTCCAAGTGACAGTTTGAAAGCTTCAATTTGTCATTTTATGTAGGCACTCAACAAGGTGCAGACATTAGAAGAGGCAACCGAGAGCTTGACAGAGGAGAACCAGAGAACCAAAAAGGTACAGATTTCCCATGTGGACATGAGTTTTCGGACAGCAGGACACTATAGGAATGCAAAAGATCCAGTGACTAATAAAATGAAGTGTTATCATAATATGAAATATTTCATATCGGGACTTATTTAATGTGTTCTTATTGATTTTCGTCCAAATGACCTTTTCTTCACTGAGCAAAGTAAATCATTTAAATGTCCTTGTGGGTCCGTAAAAATTATATTTAACATCATAAAAGTCTTTATATCTTTTATATATATATATATATATATATAAAATCATAAAACTAATCTATACTCCTCCAGGGGGTTAACAAATGTCTTTAAAGATAGAACTGAAATTACTGACTTCCACATTTCAGCGGCACTCAGTATTCTCTCACCAGTAATTCTCATTCAGTCTTTAATCTATATCTCTCCATTTTTTCCACCTGTGCAGCTGGAGGATAAAGTGATGTTGCTCGAGGCCCAATTGGAGAAAGAGCACCAGTCAGTGTCCACTGACAGCCAGAGTCAATCTGAAGAGATAACACACGTGAGCGCACACTCCTGCCTAAATGCTCATTCACTAACACAATATGAGATACAAATGCAAAACAAAGTCACATTAGTCATTCAGTGCATTTTTTTTTCTTTTTATAAATGATGATTTTGCCTTTGTGAAGAGGTTGTTTTAACATCTGATGTGGGTGTGAAAATCTTGAGATCTAGTCCTGTTCTGTCACGTAACAGTTCATTTTCTTTGTTTTCAGTTGAAGCAAGTTTTAGCAGAATCAGGAAGTCAGCTGAGTGCGGCCCAGAAGGAGATCCAGACGCAGAGGGAGGAGCTTTTACAGGTTGGTTTCTTTTGACGTCCAAAGCATTTGCTACAGGTTTACACCTCCTTTTCTTTGTTTACCCACAATCATATGATGAACAGGAGATTTTGTCAAGGAAAATAAACAGTTGGTTTTCTTGAGTGACAGCTTTTATTTCCAGGTCAGGCAGCAACTGAATGACGTGACAAAGCGTGTTCAGGGAGTGGCAGAGAACGGGCAGCCTGAGGCGGAGGAGTGTCAGGTTAGGGTGCGACACAGAAAAGCACCCTGCACCTCCATTGGCAGTTTTAGATAGATTTTTTTTTTTTTAGTACTAACTATGACCATGTCTCAAAACCTATCAGCACCTGTTGATTAAGTCTTCCAAAAATGGTTAACTGTAATACTGCTGATTATGTTATGAGATACGGTCGCTAAATATGCACAGAAATTATATTCAAATTCATTTACAAAGTTAATTTCATTTTTGTACGTGTCATATGTTAAACTCTCTATCTAGTGCTGCCAATGAGGGGATGTTTTACTCACAGTTCTAACCATTCGTATTTCAGCATTTTGTTTCAGCAGCTTCCGTTAACCTAGGCGCTCATCTCTGAATATCTGCGCTCTTGGGTTCTTTCTCTCACACCTTTTTTAACCACTAACATTTGTCTCTTTTATTTTTTTTATTTTTTTAACTCATACATCTATGAAGATCCTGCTGTTTTATTTTTTTTTTTGAAGATTTTATGCTTGTTTTCACTCTCATTTTCTGGATGCATTGTGCACTAATGCAGTTTTTGTGCTGGCTAGCATGGAAAGGTTTTGCAGTAGTTCATGATGGGGATGCACGAGAATCATTGGCTGATAAGTAAGGCGCGTTTTGTCAATAAAACCAGTTCTGTAATCTGCGGTTAATGGCATGACGTGCGTGATTTCACATTGAGCCGTATTTACTACACACAGCTTTTTTTTTTTTTTTTTTACTGACTGTAAGCTCTGCAAAACCATGTTCATTATCAGCGTGGATTTGCGCAGCTCACTGATGATTATCGTGCATCCCTAGTTTATGGATAAACTACACTATCTTATACTTGTGTGGTATTGTTGGTTTGGTCAGGTCCAGGCTCAGCTGGAGCAGACATCGGAAAAACTGCAAGGTGAACAGGCTCTAAACCAGCAGCTTTCTGCAGAAGTGGAGCAGGTACAGTGGTGTCCAAGTTCTTGTTTTTAGTCTTGATTTCTAAAAAACATGTTATTCATTGAATGCATTTTTCAATCTTTTATAGGCTCAGGAAGCCCTCAAAAAACACCTTCAGAGCCATGTAGAACAGATGAAGTCAGCTGAAGATGCTGCAGCCATGGAGGATGTTGTTCAACTCAAGGTATTGTTGATCTTTGAATAGCTGATAACCACCAGTGTAATGTTATTTTTCCACTGGGAATGACAATGTGTAACTGTTAGAATTGAGTTTCTACTGTAAATCACTAATGATCATGACTTTGTTTTAGGAGTGTTTAGAAAAGGAGCGAAAGATGACCAAAGATTTGGGCCAGGCAGCCACCAAACTCCAACAACTGCTAAGAAACAGTCAGGACCAACTTTCCAAAGAGAAAGAGAAAGTCAGGACCCTGCAGGATAAACTGCAAGACAAGGTACAAACATCATACATATTAATATTAAAGTGTGTAGGACAAATAGCTGCATGCCTGTGTTAATGTGGTTTGTTCTTTGTTTTCCAGGAGGGTGATGGAGAGCTGAAGCAAGGCACTTCTGTTTGAGGTGTAAAACAAAACCAATTGTCAAAAATTGCCTTAAGATGACCAAAATGAAGCATTCCGAAATTTTTCTTCTTTTTTTGTCGTACATTATAGTCTTGGGAGAAATTGTTGGAAGACTTTTGGAGAAATCTAACTTGTGCAAACATTTTATTTCGGAGATGGGCTGGAACTATTTTCACTTCACATTCCATCTGAAACCTTCTGGCTAGGTCAGAAAATGTTCCTCAACTGCCTTATATATATGTTCTTAATGTTCCCGCACCTCTCCTCCTGATGTCAGTGTTAAAAGGGAAACCGCATGTACGTTATGCGTACATTAACTAGTGCAATTAATTTCTTGTAAGTGAATGAGTATGCGTAATTGTATTGGTACATGGGTACAGCATTTGGAATGCCCTCTCTGTAGCTGGCTTCAAGACCATTTAAGTAAGTTCGATAATAAATAATGAATGGCAAAATAGCTTCATTTTACTGTCTCATTTCTTTCTTTTTTTAAAAGAAAGTTAACCCAAAAATGTAAATTTACTCGCACTTAAAGGTGCTCAATGTGATGTTGCAGGATTTTAGCGTGATTTCATACCGTATGCATAACCCCTTGATCGTCTTGCTGTCTGCCCTCTGAATACATTGGGAAAAACCCGGTCTCGAAAGACAA
>JAUCMS010000022.1:11096801-11128851 GCA_032357445.1 Enteromius radiatus | reverse complement strand
CAAGGGGTTATGCATACGGTTTGAGATAAAAATGAAATTGCGCTAAAATCCTGCAACATCGCATAGAGCACCTTTAAGCCATCCAACATGTATAAAAGTTTTTGTGTCTCCATCAGAGCAGGTGATCACTGGTTGATCCTCTGCTCTGAATGTATGAAAGAAAAATAAGAATGGGAGACCAAATAACTGGAATAAAATGTGTTGTTTTAACTTAAACCATCGCCTCTGGCCAAAACAACAGTCAATCCATAATAACACTTACTCTGGTAAAAAAAAAAAAAAAAAGAAAATCCATTGTCTGCAGAGGATCCATTGGTGAGCAAGTGATGTAAAGCTAAATTTAATTAAATCTGTTGTGATGAAGAAACAAACTTTTATGGCCTAAGGGTGAGTAAATATCAATTTTCTTTTGAAATTTATACCCTTTTGTTATCCGAGCTTGAAAAGACCAGGTTGTCTTTTTAAATAGCATTTAGTTATGAGCCTAAGGAATGTCGGATTATGCTAGAAACTTTGACCAAAAAAATAAATCTGGATTTTTGGTAGCTTTTGTACAATTCCATGTTAATTAAGAAACACACTAAAAGTTTTGAAAATCACATGATTTTATTTTTTCCAAGTAAAACAGTCCAATTGTATTTTTTTACCCCAGGAGTTTTGCTGTCATACTATATTTGATGGTTTGTTAGTACAAAGTGTTAAATACGAGTTCTCACTTGTCAGTTGACAAATACTGGTTCCAGTGAAATAAACTTTATCAACATACATAAAAACAAATTCCTAGAGATAATATTTTTTATTTTGACTAACAGACTGATAAGGGGGCTGTTGGGATTTTTTTTTTTTTTTTTTTTTTTTTTTTACACACTCTGCCCCTCCAAAGACTTTATTGTGTCCTTTCCACCAAGTTTCTCCACAAGACATGATGCTTCTCTGTCTGCAGGTTCATTAATTTGCCACTCAAATTTCAAACCTATAGGGAAAAAGCACAGGAATCATCTTTAGTTTTCATTTTCTATAAAGCTGCTTTGGAATAATGTGTACTATAAGAAGCGCTTTACAAACTGATTTAAAATATCAATTGTAAAATTTAAAGGACAATAACCAACCTGGCATTTTGGCCTTAAGAGCAGCCTTTGAGCTTGCATAGACCATTTTGCTTTTTAAGGGGGCGGATTCAGGAGCACTGTGGAATAAACAGACATACAAGCAAGAGTTGAAAATAAAAGTAGGAAAAATGCTCGTAATCGTAATGATTGCTTCTTGCAAAATGCATTTTGTGCTCATTTGTGCTTTTTCATTGTTTTTCAATGAAAACATGCACTAGATGGATATCTTTGACAATTAAATAAAAAAAAAAATTGTAATCACTTTTTGATTGCCTGTCAATGTTTGTTTTTGCTGGATGCTCAAGTTTCCAACAAAAATGAACTTTAAATGCCACAAATAAGCATGATTAGGCTTTAGTGGGATTTTTTTAAGCCTATCACTAGGAGGCATTTTTTACTAAATCTGTCCAATCTTTCTCAAATTTGAGCTCATTGAAAATGGCATGATTTACACAAGATATTTTTAGTACAACCAAAAAGTCACATGGAACACAAGCAGTGACGTGACCGCAGAAGTAGATTGATCAGTGAAATGCAAAGGCCACATACGATAAGATGAAGACCAGGTCCTCCTTCACGCTCTCCTTGTTCATATAAGAGCAGTCATACAGGGCGTAGCAGCACTCTTCGTTAGGAAGCTTACTGAGGATCTTCTTTAAGACATCCGAGGTCCCCACATCTTTGACTTTCAGGCATTTCGCATGGTCCACCACGATGCTCTTTTTGTCTTTGCTCAAACACATGACCACCAGTTTAAGCCTTTCCCCTGCATCAGTTCCCGCTTGGCGCACCCGGATTGAGTTATAGTACTCTACTACCTCATCACTGATGGCTACACCTGAGGCCTGGGTGACAAGGGAAAGAATATTGATAAAACATGCAGAAGTGATAACTGGACAGTTAAGTAGGATGACATTTTCTTTAATCCAGATGACTTTGTGCAGATTGTTGTATAAACCCCAAAATTATCTTTATTAGGCTAAATAATTTGTATTCTTTTGTAATCTTTATAAATGCTTTAGTTTAAGATAAGAGGTGAGCATCTGAACCAGTTTGCAGCCTTCACATTCCATTCCTTTAAAACAAGTCGAAACAAGAAGCAGAGTTACACCTCAAAACTGGTGTGAGGAAACTCAGGAATGTCTCTGAATATCTTCTTGGTAAAACTTCCTATTACAGTGTAGTTCTTTTAAATTTTACACGCTACAATAGTATGTTTTCCAACTTTATAGATCTAGTCAGATTTTTAGCTCACACAGGAACCCCCTGTTACTACATTATTTAATGCTGAAAAGATTATAAGTCAAGAAATAGTTATAAATATAATTAAATCTTAAGTTCTATATGAGTTCCATGAGCCCCCATGGAGTAGCTTGTTGACAGTAATGTGTGACTGTATTCGCCTCAATCATAACATATTTAGTATATCACACGAGTAATTAATAAGCATTACTCAGACCTTATGACAAATGTACACTGTGATATAAGGTGTGGCCAAATTCTTTCTGTCATTTCCAAATAATTCTCTACAAAAGCATTACAATAATGAAATATATGAAAAGAAACTGGAATAAAGGAGATAAGATAAACAATAAGCTAATGTCTTTTCCGCCATTTCAATAAGTTTGTAGTATTATTTTTAACTAAATGTTAACCATCACATTTTTCCTTCACTGGTTCATTTAAACTATTTGATGATTAGTTCGCTTTTTAAATGAAAAAAATGTTAGGCTACATGTAGATTCTTGTTCATTAAAAAAAAAATCGCAGCAATTAGAATAATCACTAATTTAGCACGACACACATGTACTGCACTGCATGAACACGAGCCAGTTTTTACGAAATAGGATGCAAAATGTACACTGAAAGAAAACTGCCCAAGTCTGAGGACTTACCATGGCTGACGCTGGCTCTGAGACGGAGGAAAGAAGTACGTTGTTGCCCTGTACAGTAAAGAAACGTCTGAACACACCCTACTCAGAACAGATCAGTCCTGAATGACCTGACTTTCTGCCTGCGTTGCTGCAAACACTTCAGACTACAGCCAGGATGGTTGTGTTAAATATCCTGTTGTCGCCCGAATCTGACTATTTATATTTTGTGCTTATGATAAGAAAGCAATTAAACTTATATTTTATGACACATGTAAACGCTCAGGTGAGTCAGGTGCAGTTTGGCGTTTGCGACTGAACAAAACAGCCTTATATGGAAGACAGAATCTGACGTAAATCCTTATTTGGTGAGAAAGGCATAAATATTACGTTAGCACGAATAAGACACAGGTGTAAAAAGGATCGGCACGTGACATGGTGATTCTTATAGACCAGCGAATTAATGTATAATGTTAGTAATTTGGGGGTACAAATAGTTGTATTAATATGTTGTTATATATTTGTTTGTCATATGTGTTAATAAATAATGTGTTTTTTAAGATTAAGATACACAATAAATAATAATAAACAAGGGATGGCCCACTTTAACTGAAAAAACATTCACTTTATATGAACTGTATTCAAATGTAAAAATTATAGTTGGACCTTAAAATTAACAAAAGTTAAAAATAAAAGAATAGATCTTAATAATAGGCTACATTTTACAAAAATTGGCCTACTACCTGAGTTTACCGTATATATGCAGGTGCATCTCAATAAATTAGAATGTTGTTGGAAAAATTCATTTATTTCAGTAATTCAACACAAATGGTGAAACTTGTGTATTAAATAAATTCAATGCACATAGACTGAGCTAGTTTAAGTCTTTTTTTTATTGTAATGATTTAGGCTCACATTTAACAAAAACCCAACAAATCTCAACAAATTAGAATATGGTTACTTGCTAATCAGCTAACCAAAAATACCTGCAAAGGTTTCCTAAGGCTTCGAAAATGGTCTCTCAGTTTGTTTACTAGGCTACACAATCATGGGGAAGACTGCTGATCTGACAATTGTCCAGAAGACAATCACTGACGCTCTTCACAAGAAGGGTAAGCCACAAACATTCATTGCTGTGTCCAAGCATGTTAACAGAAAGTTGAGTGGAAGGAAAAAGTTTAGAAGAAAAGATGCACAACCAACTGAGAGAACTGCAGCCTTGTCTTAAGTTTCCACAGTCTGTGAGTTGAGATGTAACGTCATCTGCTGGTGTTGATCCATTGTGTTTTTTGAAAACCAACGTCACTGCACCTGTTCACCAAGAAATTTTGGAGCACTTCATGCTTCCTTCTGCTGACCAGCTTTTTAAAGATGCTCCTTTCATTTCCATTGGTTCTACCTGCCCACATTGCCAAACACATCAAAAGTTGATTAAATGACCATGGTGTTGTTGTGCTTGACTGGCCAGCAAACTCACCAGACCTGAAACCCAGGTTTCTTTGACAGTGGCCTTCAGCTCATCTGCATTTTTTGGTCTCTTGTTTTTCATTTTCCTCTTGACAATACCCCATAGATTCTGATCACATTATTTGAAGCAAATACGTTATTCTGTATTGTTTATCCTTTCATTTAAAAAAACAAATCCCAAAAATCGAACCATTCATTGGGTAATAAGAACTTAAAATGGATGGAAATATCATTATGAAATAAATGTTTTTCTCTAATAAATATTGGCCAAAATTAACGGCACCCTTTTATTTAATGATTTTTGAAACCTCCATTTGCCAGCTTAACAGCTCAAATTTTTTTCCTATAGTGCCTCATGAGGTCAGAGATCATTCCTTCCTCCAGAATCACTCCAGACCCAGATTCCCAGCTCCATGTCCTACCTCACTAATTTTCTATTTTCTGCCAAGCAATTTTGAGCGTGGCATGTTTGTTGGTGCCAGACGAGCTGGTCTGAGTATTTCACAATCTGCTCAGTTACTGGGATTTTCACGCACAACCATTTCTAGGGTTTTTCAAAGAATGGTGTGAAAAGGGAAAAACATCCATTATGCAGCAGTCCTGTGGGCCTTGTTGATGCTAGAGGTCAGAGGAGAATGGGCCGACTGATTCAAGCTGATAGAAGAGCAACCTTTGTTACAACCAAGGTATGCAGCAAAGCATTTGTGAAGCCACAACACGCACAACCTTGATTGATGCTGAGCATTGTTTCTGACTATGTCCATCCCTTTATGACCACCATCTTCTGATGGTTACTTCCAGCAGGATAATGCACCATGTCACAAAGTTCGAATCATTTCAAATTGGTTTCTTGAACATGACAATGAGTTCACTGTACTAAAATGGCCCCCAGTCATCAGATCTCAACCCAATAGAGCATCTTTGGGATGTGGTGGAACGGGAGCTTCGTGCCCTGGATGTGCATCCCACAAATATCCATCAACTGCAAGATGCTATACTATCAATATGGGCCAACATTTCTAAAGAATATTTTCAGCACCTTGTTGAATCAATGCCACGTGAATGGACAGAACACTATAATGATGTTTATTAGTTATTTAATAACATTAATTAACTACCTCAGTTAACATGAACTAAGAATGAACAATAGTTCTTCAGTTTATTAATCTCAGTTAATGTTAATTTCAGCATTTACTAATGCATTATTAAAATCAACACTTGTGCTTGTTAACAGTCAGTACACTCTGAATTAACATGAACTAACAGTAAACAACTGTATTATCATTAACATTAAGAAAGATGAATAAATACTGTAATAAATGTATTGTTCATTGTTCGTTCATGTTAATATACATGAACTAACATTAATTAATGGAAACGTACTGTAAAGTGTTACATTAATATTAAATAACTATATAATATTTCTATTCACATGTGCAGCGGATTTCGCTTTGCTAGGAATTCTAGTGCCTGTTTTTACTATGGGGCCCACTCAAAATCATGTTTGGCCGTTAGGCCTTCAATTGGCAAATAATTAGTAAATAAATTAATTTAACACAAAAGTTGAACACACAATTATATTTTGTAGGATATTACCGAATCATTTTGGTTACCCTTGATTTCCACTGTACGGACAAACATTTCATGAATTTCTCAAATTATGTTCCACAGAAATTCAAGCAGGTTTGGAATGACGTGATGTTGAGTAAATGATGGCAATTTATATTTTGGGTGAATTTCCCTTTATTTTCGCCAAGAAGCACGGGAGAACCGCCAGGGAAGGAAATGAGGTCTGGAGGAACGAGAGGCAGAGAGGGAGCAAGAAATCAAACAACAGAAACACTGCACTAGTCTTGCAAAAACACAAGACGTGACATAAAGAAAGTGTAGTGCGTATCGACTACACAAGAGGGTCTAAAATAGAGGGAGAAAAGAGGAATTAACTAGCTAAACACAGGTGTAATAGTAGCCAAGCAGTAAATAACAATAGGAAGGGAAAACACAAAGACAACAAGCAACAAACAAGACTCTAAATCTTTTGAAACTATTTTTAAATGGTAAAGTGGTTAAGGTTTTCTTTTTGAGTCTTTCATTTTTTTTTATTCTCTGTATCATTCGGAGTTCTCCCTTTTTATTTTTTTCTTTGGCCTGACCTTAAATATATATATTCAAGCTGAATTTATGCTAAACAAAACCTGCATATATTACACATAGGAAGAAAACGTTAAAAGTAGACTGATAAACAGATGATACTAATTGTGCACATTTTTTTAATCGATTTATTTGTTTTTGTGGAGAGCCGAAGGTAGGGCCCAGGTTAGATTTGAACAAACATTAAAAAATTGTAATTGAAAAGACAGAATTAAAAATGAATATATTCTTTAAAACTATATTTTTGAGTTGTATTGAGTTATTCGGTTGAGGGATGCAGAGAGCAACGGAAGTCACTAAAATCATTAATAATCATAAAAGTGTAATCACTAGATGGCGCTATCACACCGCTATAAAAAACATGGCTCTAAACTAGAGAAATGGAATAATACCACAAACAGTCAGAAGAGGGCAGTGTACCCCCCAATAATTCAGTGCATTTATTCTAAATCAAAATGGGAGTTTTTTTTGGTGGTTACAGTAGAGTTATACATAAGCTACTGTACTTTAAAAGACAAAATAAGAAATTCTGTGTTTAAATGATAAATTCAAGGTTTACACTGGTCTAAAATTATTATAAATCAATGGTGTTCTTGTCTACCACAAATACAGACCAACAAATTTAATGACTTCATTCTGCATTCTGAAATAATCAGCAGCTGTAATTGTTCACTTGTTCTCCCATATGATGAATTACAAATTTTAAAAGTTATTTGAGATCAAATATCACAAATGGTCAGAGACATAACAGCACTGATGAGTACAAGTGACAACATCACTGCCATGTGACAACATAAATGACAGGGGTTTTTTTTAAAAGAAATTGTCAGATTTATATTAAAAAAGTATATTAAAAAGTAATCTAAAGGATAATTTATTAGACTTGATTTTTTTATATCATTTATTATAAAAACGTTGAATAATGGTGTCATTTAATGGCACTTCAGTAGGACTGAATTACTGACCTAAAATAAGATTTCAAAAAGGTTCATGAGGTTACCCAAGAGACCAATAATACTAGTATTAGGTCAGCCAAGCTGAAGTAAAATATAAATGCAAAATAAGAGGTGGAAAGAGAATGAGGAGAGAAGTGTGATAAATCATAAAAGTGATAGTTGGGCACCAGTCTTGCACAGAGGAATTCCATTTCACTCTGAACACACTTTCAAAACACACACACACACACACATGCTGTTACATAAGTTATAAACTCTCACTCATCTGTCACTCAAAGATCCAGTTGTAGCATCTATTATCTGATATTTATTACCCGTTCATGTATGAGCAATACTGTGTCATATGCTGTACAGGCATTTTTGGAGAAAATAAGAGAGCAGTTTTTCTCCAAACAATACAAGGAATGAAAATAGCAAGATGGGTGTATGCACTTTATACCCTGTCCTTCATTTTTGCGTGTTGTTTTCAAAGACAGAAATTCAGTACAAGCATAATCAGAGAAAGTGTTTTCAGGGAAACCTGTTGTAAAATGCTCTAGCGTTTACTCTTGTACAATACTTCTTAGCTCCGCATCAAGCCAGAGTTTCAGCACTGTAATTGTTCTCTAGTTGTGCACTTGTGTAAGTGTGTGGTTATGCAGTTTTGCAATGCTAATTTAAAATGTCTTTATGTTACGGAACCGTTGCTCTGTAGGTCTGTGCCGCAGCGACTGTTAAAATGGAATTACACACAGCGTTCAGATGAAGCAAGTGTGGAGATTGCTCAAAAGACTCAGGGTAGAAGCGTTTGGTTTGTTGGTGCAAAAGAGATAGTCTGCTTCTGGTTGGCTGCTGAGAAGGAGGCGGTTACCCATCTGGTGCAGAAGGAGATGATCTCTTTGAACTCTGTTAGTTCAGGGGTCTCCAGGGCTGCTGTGAACTTGCACAATAGGCTTGATGTCCACTGGGCCGTACTGGACATGGCCAAAACATTTTCCCAATCAAAAGGGTCCTGTGTGTAATAGTTTTCTGCGTTTGTGCGTAAATCTGCAGCAAAATCAACCTCAGCCCTGTGCGTTCGTGTGTGTGTGTTTTGGGCAGACCTGCTATTATGAACTCCACAACCCGAGCTAATGCAAGGGAGACGAGGTCAAAGGTTATTTCAACACAACTGTTTTCATCCCTCCAAGCTTATTTCCAACATATGCAACAATTAAAGATGATGACAAATATTCAGGCCCATGTGAGTACATTTCTGGCTTCTAACGGCTTTGGAAACATCACCCCTCCCCAGTATTACACTCTGTAGCTATATTATGTTATGGTATTATTCTGAAAATGGCAGTGCATACACATTCTTTGGGGGTTGTGGTTATATGAAGTCAGTCTTGTGGTTGAAAATCCCTAAATGAAATGGCAGTGTTGTTTAACAGTGTCAATTTTGAAGATGAAGATTACACTGAATGTGTGTGTGCGCGAGTGACTTTCAGTGACTAAAACCAAACATATTATATTAATGGTGCATGCATTTGATTTTAGCTTGTAAAAAGGAAAAACAGCCTCATTTTTAAAGCTGTGAATGAGTGAATCTCAAGTTACCATGAAGAATACACACACACAGTGCTTAAGTTGCAGTTTATTGACCAGCTGCTATGGTTACAAAGCAGAGAGGCGGTGAAATTATTTCACTGCAGTCAGATAATGATTTATGATTTCATAAAAGGAGAGCAGAGAGCTGATTAAAAGAGTGTCATGGAAAACAACATAAAGGGGCACTGGTGGCACCAGCGAACCCCCAAAATAATTCCACTTCTCTCTTGTTCTTTTCTTCTTCCTCGTCTAGTTACTTTCTTGTGGATGCTCTGGAAAAACAGCTTTTGAGATGGGCAAAGAAACTCTGTGAGAATAAAATCTGTGGTCTTTTTTCAAAGTTGTTATTAGGGGTCTGTAAGGTTGGAGTTCACCCTTCAGCTCTTTTCATTTGAGAGTTTGGGCCATTTAAAGAACTGTTTAAAGTTGCCAATGAAAGCAGTTCACGAAGGTTTGTAAGAGGAAGCACAGTAAAGTAGAGATTTTGATTAATTCCACAAACATGGAAACTTTTTTGACTCAAGTGTCTTTGTCACCGGTCAAGACTTTCACTTTGTATTGCTGACATTTGCTCAAATTATGAAACAAATTACGTAAAAATGTACATTAAAGGTGAAGTTTTAATTTCTAAATAAATCAATGTGAATGAATGATCCAGTAGAGAGTTTCTCTATTCTCTCTTAGTACCCTATTATTTGAAAAAGTAAATACTCCATGACTGTTAAAAAGTATGTTCTGCATATTATGAATGTTACTATGAAATGAATCCAGGCATACTACATTCACCATGTTGTCATTGTCATGTGCTCCTCTCCTTGTGTATTTGCACATCAGAAATTCACCGGAAGTAGTATACATATTTCACTATATAGTACAGTCACAGACAAGTGCCAAATTGAAAGACTGGAAAATTCCAATTGGAATTCCTTTACAAAAATGGTCTCCTGCTGAGAAAGCCCACGCATTCTCAAATTCAAGCAAATGTGCTCCCACACTCTTCCACAGAAAACAGCAACTGATAAGGAACTGTTGAGAGCAGTTGAGGGGACAGCAATATCAGTTTACATCTCACCTGTCTGACCTCACAATCAAACCTCATCTGTTTTGCACAAGTATTGAATGAATGAACACACTGAGACTAATAATGGACAGCACTCACTTTAGGTAAAGGAAGCGCAATTCTGTTAGTCATAGATGAGTGATAAAGAACTTTAAGGCGAGATATGAAATAAAGAAATACAGAAGGAAAAGATGGAAAGAGAGAGAGAGAAAGAGAAAATTGGGTATGATATTTTTCTCACCACACCTGTCCTTGTGAAGGATATCCGCTCTAGGTCCATTGTTCCTGAACCTTGATGTGGTAACAAGCCCCCAGGATATAAACACACACATATATACACACAGAAAGGATGAGGGCAAAGCATGGGGATCTTTACGTGCATCCTGTACGGCTTCAGAGATCTGAGTGCTGTTCTGTGTGTTACAGAGCTTCAGAAAATAACCTGACACTTTTTTATGACTACGTCTTTTTTTGCTTTTGTTCTGATTTTCCAGTCTAATTTGACTTCCTGCATCTGATGCCTTTTTATAGTGTCTCATGCAGATATGCCAGAAACATAGTTTGATTTTAAGGGCTATATAAAGTTTGATTAAATTTAGTTTTAAATCACACCATATAATAATAAACCTGCAATAAACCTGCAATGCAAAAAATAAATAAATGAAAAACATTGTAACCCTATCAAAGCACATCACTCACTGGCAGTGCAAACAAAACACCAGAATGGCGCATGTTAAAATGATACTCTTATGTTGATAGCAGGCGATCGTTTCAGACTCTGGCGGTCTCCATTGACTGATGCATTGTGGTGTGAATGGTGATTCTTGTAAGCGACACAGTTCCACCTCTGAGGTTTTGTTCTTCTGGTATGTTGGGCTGAATTTTGCATCCCCACCCTGTTACTTTGCAACAGACCGAGTTCTGTTTTCTACTGTCTCTTATGGTTTTGCTATATAGGCCACACCAAACCATTCAGCTTTTATTGAAGACAAAAGGCTTCTTGTGAGTTCTGAGTGAACAATGATGTTGGGGAACACGAAACCTTCAGAAGAGTAGTCTAACACCAAACAAAACCCTTCCACCATGATATAAATGTGTCAAAATATCTTATCACTGGAGATTTTTCCATAAAGTTATCTTACATTTTCATTTCAGGACATTTAATAATAATTTGATGATTACAAGAATGACGCTTTAACACAAAACAACATTGGTCTTAAAAATATCCTAAGAAATCAGTGTTCAGTAAATTCACTCAAGAACTGAATTTACTGGACAGCAGCAAATGCAACAAAATCAGGCAGTACTGTGATGTACTGTGATCAGTAATGGAAGTTGATAATACATTCTTGAGATTTTAGAGCCGTCTTTAGACAGCTGTGTGGCACCAAAATCAATTACAAACAGAGAGCACTGCTGTTTGGCCACATGCACAAGTGTGTGAAACACATTCTTCTGGCCAGGAGGAAAATCAATAAACTAAGCCAACTTCTGGGACCACACAACAGGTGTATAAGATTTCAGTGTCTTTTTAAGTGCCAGGCCTCGGGGCTGATGGAAAATAAAAACAGTATATCAATAGCTGTTCAAACCCCTCCTGTCCAGCAGGAGCCAGTGTTGCCAGTCAAATGGTGCAGGTGCAGACACAGGGAATAACAAGAAGATGCCACTCTGGGATTAAAGAGAAAAAGGCATAGCCTAAAGGCACCAAAAGTCAGCGTTTAAGACTGGGCGTGACACACACACTCACGCACAAACCCACACTCATGCATGTATATATTTGTACACACTGCCTATTCAATAAGTATAGCTTCTGGCTAAGTAATACATGTTTATGACAGAGCGTCTGAGACTCAGATTAATGGCCAAGCTTCCATTACACACAATACACCTTAACAGAGTGCAGACAGGTATGAACACACATAGACCGAAGAGCTTCGAGAGAGATGCATGCATTCACGCTTTGACAAAGTGATTCTGATCTTACACATGGTGTACATTTAAATATGACACACAAACAAATCTCTCTCTCCTTGTTCACCATGTTTTATATTCATAAAAATTGACTTTTTAATTGACAGATTGGTCACATACAGAGTTCGTGTGCAGGAAACAGGTAAATGACACAGACACTCCATTTTATGGGTGCTTTTAGTGTAAGTGCATACATGTGTGTGTGCTTGTGTGATCTGAAAAGAAGGGCATGTCCTGGCTTGTTGGTTGACCCAGGTCAGAAATCTCAAGGAATGCGTGTAAAACGAAGCGGATATGTCTTTTTGATTCATTGGAACGTTGCCTCAAACTAGTAGCCTTATTAAAGCAGAAACATTATTCAACAGAGCATTCAAGACAAGCTGATTGGTGAAAATAAATGGAGTGATATTGCAGAGATCCCCCCCCATACACACACATTTACTATTTGCACTCTGCTTTTTGTTCCAATTTCACTACAAAATAATTAAATGAAATTAATAATGTAATCAATTACTATAAAATTCTAAATACCCTTAAAAAAACAGAATCAGTTATGGAGTTATTGTTAAAAACGTATTGGACATAGCTCATTTCAACCATCTAGCTCTAAAACGTTTGTGCTGAGAGGGTCACACTGATAGTCACTAACTGATTAGTTGAAAGAAAACAAATGTAATCTGAACCTAAAACAGTAACTTCTTAAAATTATTTAATTTATTCTATATTCAAGTTGAGACTATATTAACATCACAGAATCAACCTAAATACATAACTTAAATCAACAAAAGTAATTTATATGGGTTAAATCAGGTAGATAAAGACATTTTTTCATGACTGGAACATAAAATACATAGGAACATGACCGTGATGACATATGTATTCTCAAATTTGATTAATCGATTATTTAAAACCTTCTGCTTTACAGCATAAAACTGGAGTGTTGTGAGTCTTTATGTTGTAACATGTTTTGTCATATAACTTATGTACAGAGGAATTACTAAACAGACATAACTTACAGTATATATGCACACACCCACATGGAAAGAACCTATATAAGCATATATGCGCATATATGAAACCTACATGCAGAATATATGCACATATATGATAATATGCTGCATATATATGCCACATATAGGCAAAATTGAGGTGCATATATGTACATATACAGGCAATATAGGTCTCCTGTATTGCTTCTAATTTTAATAATTTTTTTGGCAAATATTTAGCAGTCTAAATGGCCTAATGGATAGGGAGTTGGACTTGTAATCCAAATGTTGGGGGTTCAAGTCCCAGGACTGGCAGGGATTGTAGGTGGTGGGAATGAATAACCAGCTCTTTCTCCACCTTCAATACCACAACTGAGGTGAGACCCTTAAGCACTTTCCACTGCTCTGTGTGTGCACTTGGAAAAAATATTTTTATATTTTAATAATTTTACTAATATATAGGTGAACATATAGGTGCATATATGTACACATAATATAGGAAAACGGCCAAGTTTTTATGTCACATATATTAATAACCTATATCAAAACATATATGTTTATATAGGTTCTTTCCATGTGGGCAGAGTTGGCGTTTTTATATAAATTTGAAGTGACTGGATGTGTGTCATTTTCATGGTCACGGTCCTGACAGAAAATCACTGTGAAAAAACAGAGACAAAGTGACAAGCAACTGCTGAAAACAGCTGTTGAAACACACACACAAACAGCAGTGTCAAAGAAAGGGTGTGTGTGTGTGTGTGTGTGTACATGAGCCAATTAGAGAGAAAGAAAGAAATAGCGGGGGTTGTGTAGACTTCTTTTTATGGTCAACTTTGACCCCTTCTCAGACAAGCAGCAGAACCCTAAAATAATAGACAGCAGAGACAGACATACATAATTACACCTTTACTGATTACTACTGTACCGAATCAGTGGATACTGAAAGCTCCACAGTGTGTGTGTGTGTGTGTGTGTGTGTGTTCAACATGAACTAGCTGGACTGCAGTTTTAGATGTAACCCACAATATTTAGGACCTTAAAAAACAGACATATTATACATTTATATTCATACATTTACCAAACCTAAAAATAATGGCAGCCTTATCAATTCATGCAGGGATTTATACAGTAGTCACTTTATTTACTAACAAAACTTTATAGTCACTTTGGTGTGACTCCTACATTTTCATTGTGAGACAGGCAGGTCAAAGTCAAAGTTCCTCTCCATGTGATCTACATCACTGAAGCTTTTCACTGTTTCTACCAGTGTTATTTTAAGATTATTTGTATACTGTTTTATTATTGTTGATGTTTTGAGCTTGGCCTTTTCTTTTCTTTTCTTTTTAGTACCTTTATGCTTTTTACAATTTTTATTAGTTATTTTTATAGTTTCATAGTTTTTTTTTATAATAACAACACTCTTTGCTTGTCTGTGTTTATGTGCTAAAGGACAGACTCTCCAGACTGTCCATTCATTAGCGGTGGGGATTTTTTCGATGACTCTTTCCACAAGTTATCATCACGTCTGTTTTTGTGAGTCATTGAATCTTTACTTAACATGATTTGTTCAACAATCAACACTGATTCATTTATGATTTTGATGATTTCAACACTGATTCATGAGGAACAATGAGTGTTTCTCAAGTGTAATGATGCATCCTTGCTGTATATTAAGGCTGCCACATCATGAGGCAATCTTCGTTTTGCATCCTTCAACTGGCCTGTTTTGAAGGATGCATCAGTAGTCTAGAGTAGGCTATCCTTCATTGTCAATTTTTTCCCATGTTGTACAAAACAAAGATTATTACACTTAAAAGGAACACTTCACTTTTTTTCTGAAAATGTTCTAGGAGAATTGAACAGGAGCCTAAACAGTTAAACAGTTGGGTTTTACTGTTTTCCTATCCATTCAGTCAGTCTTCAGGACTGGCATTAGCACATTTAGATGCAGTTCATTGAATCTGATTAGACCAGTACCATGTCACTCAAAAATGACCAAAGAGTTTCACTGTTTTTTCTGTTTCAAAATTGACTGCACTGCTGGGGACTATTTTCAGGTGCTCCGTAATATCATTGTGTCTGCTGAACCCATGCAGCAAAGTTCCTTGATAAATACGCTAGAATGAGAGTATACTTCCCAGCCACACCAGTCTAGAAAATCACAATTTTCATTTTACGTCAATATAAGTAGATAAAGTAACTACAGAAGATTCAAGTTTTAAATAGGAACAATATTGAAACTTTTTGGTCATTTTTGAGCGAGATGCTACTGGTCAGATTCAATGATCTATGCCAAACTGCAACTATAAGTGCTAACGCCAGACCCGGAAATCAGCTGAGTGGATATTTTCCACAAAGATATTTTGACACAAAGATTGACCTTCTGCCATTTGGTGTTGAATTTGATACATTTTCATAGTCCTCCTCATCCATATCCTGGTCAGTAATATTTTTCTCTTTACTCTCCAGAAAATACATGTCTGATTGTAGGACAATGTTGCCTTTTTGAATAATACAGTGTCTCGAGTGAAAATGCACTGATAAACAGAAGTAGACATCCTAGTGAGGATATGTCCTTTCTAGACCAGTCCTGATGCCTCAAAGTAGGGTTGGGCGATTTAATCGTCGTTTATCTTAAACAGCTGATTGAGATTTAGCGCTAATCAAAGAGACGGTGTTCTGCCGATTTTTGCTACCCTGCCAGAATTTCCTACCCCCTATTAAAAAATAGGTAGTACAATTTAACAACAAAAAATGCTAACTGTCAAATTATGTTTTATTAATGTCTACACATACCCCAACCCTAAACCTACCCTTACAGTAATGAAGACACATTAAATATTGTTGTTCACGGTGAGAAAAAAAGAATGCAATATTGACGTGCGCGTGCGCAGTAAGCCCGGGTAGGAAAAGGTTTTACTGATGAAATGCGCAAAAATTAATTTACGATTTAATCGCCCAGACCTACATTGAAGCCTCAGGATTATCCTCATACACAGTGAGGACATATCCTCACTAGCATGTTTAGTTGTGTTTATCAGTGCATTTTCACTCGAGACGCTGCATCATTCAAAAAAGGCAACATTGTCCTACAATCAGACATGCAAGCTATTAATTTTGCCGTTTGTTTCATTTGAGCTATTTTTGCTAGCTGGGTGGAAATAAACTAGAAATATGATACAATACATAATATTAGCTTATTTAATTATGTAGTGCTTTTGTGTTAGTTTAACATTTAATAGAATATAACACCTGTTACCAACTGTAGTGAAAACTAAACATGTTGGCCATGTTAGACGTGTTCTGACCGCACATCAGTGCAGAAGCAGCTTCCAAGAACCCTATAAAATAACCTGTAAATTACTGTGTGCAATTTCAGCTAAAATTGATTTTCCTGGAGAGTAAAGAGAAAACTATTGCTGACCAGGATATGGATGAGGAGGACTATGAAAATGTATCAAATGTAACACCAAATGGCAGAAGGTCAGTCTTTGTGTCACAGCCTTTTAGTGATGTCCCAGCAACTGTCACCTGCTTTTTTAGATTTATCCAATAGACTGGTGTTGACTGAAGCATCATCACAGCTGCACTGCAGATGTGTCCTAGATTCAAACAGATATTTTGAGGGGTCTGAAGAAGCCCTCCATCATATTGAATGGATTTGAGATGAGAATGCATAGCACTTTAAAAGACTCCAGGTGTTTGGTGCTTTGGTCAGTCTCAAAGCAAACGATCCCTCAATATCTAATGTAAAAAAGCTTGATGCTTTTGTTTTTTCAGTGGCAAGACTTACAGTAACTGGGAACTGCAGAACAGTTATGACAATACATGGATTATATGACATGACAATTTTTAAGTATTGTCGCGTCAAACCCATTTACTTGTACTTAACAATCCAAAAACAGTACATCACATTTAATCTGAATGCTGACAAGGCTCGACAGATCCCCTTCACTAAAAAACTAACCTGCAAAGTAGAGGATGCCTAATGTAAGCCCTCCAGACCTCCAACCATTTCTACTACTATTACAAATAAATCACAAGTTTCCTAGCACCATGTTCTCAAGTTGCATATTCCCATGAAAACACTGTAAGGCTGTAAGAATGATAGAATCAGTGCATTCTTTGATAAGATAACAAGTACTGATTTGAAAACCCCAGCAGTAAAATTCTGAGTGACGTCAATGTCATGTTGAAGAGACGTCTTAATTTTGGGCTCTTTGCCAAAGAGTGCATTAGTTTGAAAGGATGATCCTTGCCTTGCCTCTTGCCAAAATGAAAAACATCAGAAAACAATGTATTGCAAGGTCCAGATTTATGTTACTTAGTACTCACCTCAATGCGTCTTGCAGTTTAATGACCAAGAGCAAAAAAAAAAAAACAACAAAAAAGATAACCGCAGACTGCCACTTAACCATTTAATTGAAATATAGATAATAATACTCCATGTGGGCCAATTTTTTGTTACACTTCCATTCAAAAGTCTGAGTTTGGTGAGATTTGTGTGTGTGTGTGTGTGTGTTAACTTGTGCTCTCTAAGGATGCATTCATTTGAGCAAAAACCAGTAAAAGCGGTAATATTGTGAACCTATTGTTTGCGCATCCTACGCCAAAGCACGCAAACGCAGGAAGTGATCTGTTGCGTGCATACGACGTGTATACGTATCCTACGCCAAAGACGGTTTTGACATGGTTATCTATCAGAGGTAAAAAATGATATAAATACTGCTCAGTTTCTTACAAAAACCGATCGATTCATGTCTTAAGACATCAATGTATCGTCGTGAGCCACAGGGTGTAATTTGGAATTGTCTGTGCATGTTTTTTTTTACTTTGAAAGGTTTGGTGTCCATCCACTTCCATTAAATGACTACCAGACTGCCACGGTTAAAGTTAAAAATCTTTGTTTGTGTTCTGCTGAGGAAACAAAGTCACCTACATCATGGATGCCCTGGGGGTAAGCAAATAAACATCAGATTTTCATTTTTGGGTGAACTATCCCTTTAAGCAAATGAAGTTCTGTCTCTGTCTTTTTCCTTTTTAAATGCAATCACAACCACCATTCATTTGCTTTCTCCCACTTACAGTCATGGATAAAGTTTACGATCAAACATCACACCCTGAGTACCCGAAACACATTATAAGCTAAAACACACTTGTTCTCTCTCAAACACACTCCCTACTAGCATGTGACAAAAAGGACAAAAGGCATGCACACGTTGGTTAGTCTCGTCTCAAATTAGAAACTTTGCTGTGTACATTAAGATAACAGATCTTTAATTTCATTCAGTCATCAGCATCACAATCTTCCCGAAAAATCCTTTCAAGTTGTGTGCGACCATGTCTGTCAGTTGTTGACCATCAGCTCAACTCCCTGCTGAGTTAATAATCTTGCCAACTCTTTCTTGGTGACTTATGGTGAGTATCTTGGCAGTGGGCACACATTATCACAGTTGTGTTGAAACTGTATTCTCAATTACCCCAAAACGTTTTGCATCCTATTTTTACTTATTTGCTCAGAACTGGCACATATTGCATGCGGCAATACTGCATGTGCTATTTATTTGATGCTCCTTTTCTTATTGTAATAAGCTTACTGTTGATTGGACCGCGAAATGCGGAGTTGTAATACATAAACACAAACGAGGAGTGGCAACATTTCAGATGCAACAGTCAATGTGTCACTATGTTAATGTCACAGTGGCCCAACATTAGCGGTCAGTTTAATGGGTCAGTTCCCTTTGAACTGATCTGGGTTCTCTAAGGATCGCTCTCAGGTGACACATTCTGCAGTAATAATGCATGCAGCAGTGTGTGTTTATCTATGTGTGTTAGATGGTTTATTTTAGGACTGGCTCCATTACCAAGGCTGGGAAAAGTCTGCGTCTCATTGAGGGAGACAGTAGTCTGCCACACCCATTAACACACACACACACACACTCACAATCCCAGGCTACACCCCACAGCCTAGGGCCAGTTCCCAGACTCTGCCAGTGTGTTTCCATCTTACAGAAGCTGGTTAATGACAGACCCTAATAAAGACATGACTGACTGAAGACTCACAATAAATCAATAAACCACCATAATGCTCCCATCTGAGATGCACAATAACACGCCTCACACACACTTCCATGACTCCAGGCATAAACACACGGGTAAATGACGACATCATTGAAGTGAAACCAGTATCAGTAGTGTGTGTGTGTGTGTGTGTGTATCGGAATGCAAACTGATTATACAATTTTGGTTTAATTCTAATACATTCAATATAGGTTCATTGTACTGTACAGTAACTTTACTCTTGAATCAGTATGTGTGCAGGTGAAATATTGCTATTTTAACTGTATTTATATTCTATTATCAAAGTTTATATTTAGTTCAAATTTTAGTTAAGGTTTTAGTAAAGTGCTGTCATAACTTGTTCCCCGTTTTTGTTTTTTATGTTTAGTTAAAACGTGATGCATTTGAGTGTATTTGCAAGTGGATGACTTGGCTTTAAATGAATAGAATTTGATTTTGCTGATCAAGTTTTCTAATCACAATACTCGACACGTACAGGCACATACAATAACACATAACACTTTGTTTTTCCCAGAACAATATTTTCCATATAGTGGCCAATCAGATTGACTGATGATGTGCTATTGCAAATCTCTTTGAAGTCTTTCCCATGTCATATTTTTACAGTTTTTCCCAAAGGTGTTTAGGTAAAGTGAGTGGGAGGAGCGCGTCACATCTCAAAAAATATTAAGCTTTCAGAGTGAAACTAGTCACTAAAACATGAAATTGTCTAAAGCTCAGTCAAGCCACAGCCTTTGCTGTCATGTATCTGTCTGTGTAATAAACATTTTTCTGTAATGGCAGGTAATGTAACTTAGCACCTTCATGTTAGTGATTTAGTGAGGTTAGAGAGTTTCCTTTGAAGAAACAAACACACGCATATGTTTGGTGGTCAGAAGTGGAGAACAGCTGAAGAATGACTGGACTCATCTGAGAGCAACAGCTGCAACCTAACTATTGCCAGAGATATGAAAGAACAGATATATAGACACACACATTAACGCACGGACACACGCTACACTTACATGTGACACTGTAAGGTTAAAGATCTGCAGCATGCATACATGGGACACTTTTTTTTCCAAATATCTTTTCTTAAGTGTAAATATTTTATCAGAACAGCATAGCTGCGGCTTCAAGGGTCACGGGCAGATTCCCAGAGTTGGTGGGGTTACTGTACACACACTATCAGGTTTCAGTTTCAGAGGGACATCCTACCACAGATGCATGGGTATGCACTGTAGGTGCACATGTCAGTACAGAGGAAATTGACAAAGCTGCCAGTGTGTGATGAGAGGCAGCATTTATTACAACTGGGCTGTCTCTCTTCTGGTGAATTCTGCTTATTAAACAAAGGCATGTGCAAAGTGCACTTTGAGAAACCACCCTGCTGCATTCACACCAATTCACACTTGACAATAAAAGGACAGTAGCCTGAAGCATTCAGAAGTTCAATGCTTCTCACAAAGGCAATTTAGATGCAGGGTAGTTTTTCAGTTTGAAACTTGGCTTCACTAGTTTTTGACATTGAACCTGCAGCCCACACAAAGTTACATGGATGCATTACAATGCATTCATCATTATCCATAAATATGTCCGCATATCGACATACAGACAAAAGGGAGGAGAACAAGCAATCTTAACATTTGCTGTAACATAATACTTGTATTTGAAAAAGCACACACATTCATGGTTTGTTTATGTAAAGGAGTAATGATTCATTGATAGGTTGACGGTGGCAGCTGTCTGTATGTCGACGGACAGCTGCATTGGTAAAGACAGCTGAACGATCGCTCAAACACATCTATGTGCTCATAGACACACACACACAAACATACACACTACTCTTTACTTTGTCCGGTTTACAAAAACAATAAACATGCACCTTATCATACAGGCTATTTGGTGGATGGGATTAGTTGTCACAAAAAAACTAAATAGATTTTAAAAGCTGTTCAGTTCAGTTACCCAAATATGTGCTTTCCTCTATCAATTGTTTTACATTTTGGTTGCAAAAACCTTAAATTATGAAAATTTGTGAATCCTGTAGAAGTTTAATATTTATTTGTAAACACTCTCAGGTACATACATTCTTGGTAGTTTTGTTCTTTTGCTGAACACAAGAGAAGGTCTTTAGAAGAACGCTGGTAACCAGACAATTGATGGTAGCCAATGACAGCCATTGTATTTTCCCCATATTATGGAAGATATTTGTTAGTTACCAACATTTTTCTAAATAGTTGTATTTTTTCTAGTGTGCACTTATTACTACATTTAATGAACAATAGCTATGCAAAAGCATATGTTTCTTTAAAATTTCAAGAAAATGTATTACACTTGTTCAACATAACATTATTTGTTTAAACAAACTTCTAATCTCTAATTTCTTATTTTAACATAATTCAAGAAATTTGTTTACTTGTGTACTGAAGGTTCATTTGATCTGACTTGTGTTCTCAGAGTCAGGACAAGGGCAATTTCTATAAATATCACTAACCCGGAGCTTTTAACCATGACAGATCATCATCCGTGAGTAACTTCTACACCTGGTCTTGAATCACACAGATTCAGACACTGATAGCTTGAAGATAGACTGGTATGCTTAACAATCTGTTATGAGTAGAGCTTCAATTAAGAGCTGATCTTGGATCCGTTTTTCCCATTATCTAGCTAATCTACTACATTACACATATGGCAACTGTGCAGGCCTCATTTAGGAAGTGACCTTTGATGGAAATAACTTGTGTTTGAGACACTGCTGTAGCTGTACCACCAGAACTAGTAATTAAGTAGAGAAGTGAGCCAGAGACAGTAAAGCACACAAAAAATTTGCTTTTATGATAATTTTGTCAAGTTTCATTTCATTGTGTACAATTCACTTAAGTGGGGTTGAGTGAGTGCCACCTCTTGCTATAAACTGATCAGTGATTATTTATCATGATCTAAAACTGGGAGTGTAAAATTAAGATTTTACATAGTGTTCACTACATTTATACACACAACTGTAGCAAAATGGAGCCAAAAGTATTAGCTTTTGCATTTAGCTTTTTGACTTATAGAGGAGGACCTGTGTAAACATCACAGTTTCAGTCTAAATAGAATACACATTTCAAAAGATAAATTTTTGGTAGCGTTACAAAACACTATTTTCAAATATTTTGAAAGTTTCTCATTTAATATTCATTAGAAATAATATCCTGTTGTGAAAATTTGTTGCAGGTTCAGAGGAAATTTCACATTCTCAAAGTGAAGTTTGACCGCACCTTTAGTGAGACATCTAAACTGTGCAGCGGTGGGACGTCCAGGAAGAAGATTAAGACATGATGCCACATGAATGTCTTGATTACCATTCTTCTGGAAAGAGAGAGACAGGAATAGCCAAGTAAGTAATAATGTGCGTGCAGCATAAGTGTCAAATAGCAAACTGTTTATCTTTCTTTTCTTTTTCTGCATTACCGTAAGGAAGGATCCACCCTAAAATGGAAAAAAAGAAAGGAAGAATTGCTTAGCTCATATTTATTACATGGGATAGCACTGGATATGAGATCTTAATCGCATCAGTAGAGAGGTGAACGTAACACCCTCTGTGTCAGGGCTTGGAATAACGCAGGTCTTTTCTTGTCCCAACGTCAAATGAAAATCACTCCAGCAGTTTTTTTTTCCAAATAGAAATTTAATTCAAGGTGTGGCATGTATGTGTATGTGTGTGTGTGTGCGCGCATGTTAAACGCAATCCATGCCACTACATGATTTTTGTAAGCACAGATCACCTGAACACACACATGCTCGGATGCTTTTGAAAAGTTTAATCTTATGACTCAGTCTGAAAAACCTCTGTGATTTCAAAGATTTCATACACAGTACATTGTTATTCAGTTTGGACAGTATTTAAGATATGTTTATATTTTGAGCTGTGAATATGCGACTTAGGTCTTACTGTCATACATCTTGCTTTGGGCCCATTCAAATAGCTTCTTATACTGTATATAGGTCTGTGACATGATAAAGTGCTGAGATATGCTAGAAACGTAGGTGACATCTTCTGTAATAGTCCTAAAAAAATGTTTGATCTAGACCTGCTTGGTTCTTCATATATGACACAAGGTAAAAGGGCAGATCAAAACATGCCCAAAAATGCAGAGCAGGAATTTAATGATTAATCGAGGCACTAATACAATCACTGTCCATTAACTTTCTCAGAAACTCACACCTGAAATGCCCAACTCATTGTGCTTGCAGAAAAAGGTGTTTTTTTAAGGGTGATATTTTACAATTATTCTGTATTCATTATGTCATTATTCGGTTTAAAAGTTTTTGGCATTAGTATGAGAGGAGTTTCGATTGGCAGCTGCTGTGGTTTTTTTGCCAACACTAGATGAATGAAGTTCAGTGGAGAGCAAGTGGAATTCTGTGATGTGTCCAATGCCAGAATGGAGTCTTAAACTCACAGAGGGTCTTTTAGCAGCTGTTTCCACAAACAATTAAGTTATTGAGATGAGTAAAACACAGGCTTTGACTCATCTTTAGTCTCCCACTGCATGAAAAACCAAGCACGGATCCCTCAGTGTCTCATATACCGCTCTCCATTTAAAATAAAATATCCAACAGCCTTAAAACGCAGGCTAATAAAAGTGTCAACAGTTTACTTACATTGCATTGACTGGAAATGTAATGTCAGGTCAAATAAGTACTGTGCTGATTTTTTTTTATTTTTTTACAATTTCTCATTTATTAGTTTGTTATTTCTGCTTGTTTTTTGTTTTTTTTTGTAGTGTTCAGAGTTTGTCTTTTTATCTGAAACTTGTTTGCCCATTGTCCACATTTTGTATGCGGTGTTTGAGTATGTCTAATATTTATTTTTAAATGAATGACTGAAAACATTAGGCATTTCTATTTTATATTAGGTGGAGTAGTTAATTAGAATCAGGCAAATAAGGAATGAATGGCAACAAACAAATTAATTAATAAAATGAAGTAAATGCCAATTTTTGTATATAAAAATCACTGCCTCACACACACAAGCGTGACTTTTGAACAATGTTTAGCCACTTTAGTTTAAAACTCTTTGGTGGCTTTTAAACCTATACTACGCGAGTGTGAGCTCTGACTTTCCCGGTTCAGTGTCAACTCTCTCTCAGCGTCTGTTCTGTGCTTCGAACAGCAGAGAAACGGCGCCTTCAGTTGGCCGTACCGCAGCAGATTCATCATTAATACATGAGTACAGTCACTTATTAGTGTAACATTGACTTTGTTTAAATTATGAAATTGGCATTATTAGACGATGTCAAACTGGACGCAATGACGTCATGAATATGCTTGCGGAAACAAAACACAGACACCGCTCCATCTTGTAGTATCAAAAGATGTGCGAATCCAGCGTCGAACTGGGCCATGTTTATAAAACGTTCGTCAACAAACACACTTGTGAAACTTCGTTGCTGCCTTGGAAAATCAAAATGCACCCACTATTCACGTAACGCTGGGTTCTTAAGGAAGCTGAACAAACCTTTCTTTCCCTTGCAACCAAAAACACACACTTCTTTAGAAACATTCTTCTCCAGCGAGTCCCGTGCTGGCGCTCTCGCTCTGATCCATGGGCGCGTTCTTCCGGGAGAAATGCCCAAATAAGGAGTTCCACCGTCGTCTAGGTCATGAAGACCAACGATCGAATTTTTTTCCCCAAAACTTGTTGTAAAATTAAGCTTAAAAGATGTCTTTTATGTCCTACTTTGTCTAAATTCACCAGCAGTGTCTCCTCGCTTGGAAACTTTGCTATGTTCACAGGTTTTCACCCCATAGAACATTTCTATGGAATAACAGGGATATTACCATCAGAAATAAATCATTATTTTTCCCCCAAATGGTTTAATATTAATTTGAATTGTATCCTTTGGTTATTTGAACCAGTTATGTGAAATATTTTCTGATATGAGCAATTCATGACATACTAGCAGTTTCTCGATTCCTCCAAAAGTTTACTAGGTTGTTTATGCTTTTAGACGCTTTCCTTGTATATGTTTTTTTGTAATATTTATATTGTTGCTGATGTGTATGTGATCATTATAGTGAACGTACAAACCGAAAATGAGAAGATAAAGTGTTAGGACACTTATTAAGACAATAGCTGAGAGAACTTAAAAACTTGAATACATAATGTCATTTTAATTTCTTAAATGTGCAATATTTCTAAGACTTTTGTAGCATTTTCAGTTGACTCGATGAAAACCTAACATCAATGTTCTCTCAACTACTTCAGTTGCATTCATTGTTGAAATGTATTTTGAGTGCAGACTTACGGCATAGTTTCTGATTTCTTTTCTCTCTCTCTCTCTCTCTCTCTCTCTCTTTGTCATTCTCTCTTAGCTTATAAAACAGGAATGTGAGATGTACCTCAAGTTTCAAGTACTGAAGACTGAGATGCCAGATTCCTGTTGGCAGTTTTCTCTGTTGGCAGAACTAATGTGTTCGCTAAATACTTTTCTTTATGTCTGTGCATGCAGCTCAGATTGTGAATCTGATACCACTGCTGACTCAGCAATAATACTACAGCTTAGCATGGAGCCAACATCCAAAAAATCAAAGCTTGCTCGCTCGCTCACACTCCAAAGTACCTACATGTAAACCTGCTACTGTTGACATTACCAGTCAAGTGCACTTTCTGTCCCTTCGTACAGTAAGCCTACCAGCACCTGCTCTCCGCATGAAGTATATATTACAGTACAGCAAGAAAAACACACTCCTAAAATAGACACCTTTCCACTACCACAGACATGTTAGGATAAAGTCATTTCAGCACAGAGTTCAGACCAAGGGCACCAGGCCACCTAACAAGACCTAGAGAAGATGATGAAGAAGAGTTGGTGCCATGTTTCTCCACCCCGACTCCAAAACACCTTCTTCTTGTTCATAAACTCTCAGGGTTTGCACTGGACTCCAATAGGTGTGCCAATATTTGAGTCATCATTAATATTTACTGCTGAGCAGATGAAACTCGCAGTTGTATTAAGAGAAAGACATTTCTGGAACAAGCTTTAAGTGGTTCAACAATCACTACACTTTCTTGTTTCGGAAGGAGAGGTTTCATCAAAACAGTAAATAAATAGAGCATAGAGAAATAGAGACAGACTGGGAAGAGAGGTGCTGCAATAATATATGTAAAAACAAAAAATCTAGCATTAAAACATAAATCAAAAACCAAATCAAGACATCATAAAAGGAACCTATAAGTAAAGGATCTAATTTTGAATAGTTTTAAAGTATATGCACATTAAGAGTTAACTGAAAATAAAACCGCTCTCAATACGTAATTCAATTTTAGCGCATAACAACCCCAGTCACTTTCATTTTATGTGAAACTATTGGTATGAGCTAGCATCTTATTTCCATGACAAACTAATTTTGGGGTCAACTACACAATTCAAAAGTGCTTTTTTATGTTCTTAAAAGCATTGCATTAAATATACAGTAAAAACTGTAATATTCTGAAAAATTCTTGCAGACAGTTTAACTGTTTTAACTGTTAACCTTCAAAGTTGTCCCAAAACCTGTGTTCTTATCTTAGGACAAATATGATGAACTTCTTTGATTTACTTCAAATTTAGACTACCGTATTCCAAAAAGGTAATTTATTATTTTGATATCATTATTTTTAGCAGCATTGCTCCAGTCTTCAGTGTCAAATCATTTTAATATGCTAACTTGGTGCTCAAGAAACTCCTAACTTCTATTATGTGTTGAATACAGCTTAGATGCCTTTAAAAAATCTTTACTGGTTGCTTGCCAATACTTTACACCCTCATCCTCCAGAAAGATCCGGTAATCCAAGGTGAATAGTTGTGAAAAGAAATGGAGGAATTTTTTTTTATGTGGGTGTGTCTTTTTTTTCCTTGGGAAATTAAAGCCCTGAGACCCAGGATGAGTTAGAGCAGGTTAATCTTTAGGGGAGATGATACACATCGTTACTCTGACTGAGTCAAAACAAAACCCTTGCTATCAACCTCTCCAACTCCAAGAAGGTTCTTCTCCAGCTCTGTGGATTTCCCTGTCATGCATGATGTCAGCAGCTGACAGACGAAGCGTGAGCTTGTGTTTTGGAATGAACAAGCTAAATGAAGACTTAATTAAATAAAAGTGTAAACCTCGTATATAGGTACAAAAATCTTTAATAAATACTTGGGAAAATCAAACAGATTTAACAAATGAAATGCCAGATCCAGTATGAGCATCAGTGCATGTAGAACTAATCACAGCCAGAAATTACTTGTTTTCCCATGATAGGGGAGTGTTTCAATTCCCTAATATCACAATAATCAGAAGCTACACTCATCTGAATTACTGTCACATTTTGCATCATCCAATCATTCAACTGTATTATGTTTTTCTGTGCACTAAAGACAACAAAACAAAAAAACATAAATTGTTCCCTTCATTCAGCCAAAGCAACATGCACTGATACAATTTTTCTGACCTTCCAAAAATCTTAATTGCATTTGATTTGACCCTAATCAAATTTGACAGAATAAAAGAGGGAAAAATACCCCAGCCGCCCAAGACAAGGGAAGATTTCTGATAACCTAAATCTTTACTCATAGCGTTCTTTTGAAAAATGGTAGTATAGTAATATAGTACCATTTTATAAATATAAAATCTGATATTTAACACAATACTCAGACAGAAGATACACTTTGAAATCTTTTAAGTGTTTCCTGTCTTTGACATGGGTCAATACTCTGGTCCGTTTGTGGTTCATCTTGAATTGTAACATAATACAAAGAAATGATGTTCTGAAAACATTAAAATAGTAAAAAAAAAAAAAAAAAAATCTTCCAAAGTCTTTCAACATCCAACTTAAAAACCAGACAGTCTGGGACACTAATATAAACACAATTATATCTTGACTGACAGAGGCTTGAAAATGCAGGTGTTGGACTTTTGCAAGGAAACAAAGTGCCACTCGAACATGCAGCATATTTCTTTTATGTCTTTGAGTCTTTTCCAAAGAAGTACTGTAGGCCTTCAGAAGAAGTCAGCATTTGATCAGTGGCAAAACATTCTTTCAGTATGGTCAATGTGTCCGATCCTTAGTCCACATTCATTCGGAAAGTCATAAAAACAACACAGATAATCTATTCTAACATGAAGATAGATCATCTATTGTTTAAAGTATTTTTATAGAGCCATTTTACATATATATAAAACATTTTCTGACAACATAAATAAAAGGAATGACACTGTTAAAAAGGAGAGCAACTAAAGGAGAATAAGAAAAAGTAATAACTCTAAGAATGACAATGATAAAAAGGTATCACATAACTTACTAAACTCGAATATACACAGCTATGTCTTTTTCATTATTTACATATGTACATATGAATATCTCAAAGTGATAAAAGAATTAAAATCATTGCCCCCTACTGTGTGACCAAAAACCCAACTGAAGTGGCCCTTGATTCTTTACATCATGACTGTTCTGTTTATATGGCTGTCACTTGAAAAAAGAAAAACACAAAACCGAATACTCTTACTGTCTGGACTATGAGTACCAATTCCCAAATAAGGTGAATTTCAATATAAAACAGTAAACCTTTTGTACTTAACAGTATCTTGGTTCACTGAAAAATGATACTTGTCATCATTTACTCACCCTCATGCTGTTCAAAATGTTTTATTCTCTTTTCTGTGTAACAAAAATGAATGAGGACCGAGGTGAGCTCTTTAAAAAGTCTTCTCGCACAACACATATAGCCTATTTGAAGAACAAACATTACTCACATAATATCTTGACATCCACTCTTAATCTTCTTGTTCTGAGTGTTAGAGATTTTTTGATTCATGAACAAATGATTCTTTTGAGTTGGAGCTTTTGAATGAATCAGTTCACTGAAAACTGGTAAACAGCCCGACAAAAGTAGAGCTATTACTATTATTAGTTTGGTCTGTTCTTCACAAAGAGCTATCACATGGCTCTGGATGACTTGAAATATACAATACAGATTTTATGATACTCAGGATACTTCTATAATGCTTTTGCATCCTTTTTGAAAAAAAACTTGTAAGCTCCAGTTCTTGAATTACTTCCTACACTCTTATGTAACTTATTTTACACAGAAGAAGAAAGTGATATGGGTTTGTAATGACATGAGGGTGAGTAAATGACTGAATCTTCCTTTGGGTGAACTGCCCATTTAAGTGTATCAATAGCATTTGTTAACAAAAGCATGAACCAAATTATGTGTATTATTATGCCAAATGTATATAAAAGGTAAGCGCTATCGTGAAGATTCAACGAGGCACTTGTGTATATATACCTCTGGAAGATTTAACGGCTTCTAACACTTGACTTTGGGCAGGTCTGGACACAATCAAAAACACTTTAAAGCTGCCTATCGCTGATTCCTCCTCAGCCCCAGGGGTCAAAGGTCGTGCCACAGTTCACAGACATAAATTCTCAAAATTCTGCTTTGTGTAAAAATGTCCTTCTTTTTAAGGAAAGTGAGTGCAAGTGTAAACAAAAGAAAAGGATTTTGAAAACCATTCTTTGAATGTCTCATTTGCTGCATTTTTGTGACACAAATCCCTGTTTCGTTTGACTACCCAATGATGAAAAAAAGAAGCTTTCAGGTCAGACAACAAAAAAAAAAAATACTTATATTTTTGTCCAGTTTGTCTGGTTCTTTCATACATAATGATCTTTCGTGTGCTCGCTTAAACTCTCGTTCACATTGTTCTTGCAGCGGTTGTCTTTTCTGCTGTAGTGTGTCCTGTTTGGCTGATTTTGGGTTGTAGTATGAATAGTGTACACTGCATCCCCTTTAGTGTACGCTAGAGATGAGCACTTATGCAGAACCAGCCCTCTATCGTTCTCTTCGTCTCCTTCTTCCTCCTCTTCTTCTCGCTCGGCTCCGTCTCCGACCCGATCCAGAGGGTAAAGCAGGTTCTTGTTCTCCTGCAGCGGGTCGGTGTTGTCTTTGTGAGGCGTGCGAGTGCTCAGTAGTGTCCCACGCTGGTTGTTGATGCTCTCCTCCATCTGCGTGTCCTCTCTTTGTCTCGCTTTCCTGCGTCTTCTGAACCACCACACACAGATGATGACACATGTGATCCATAATACCACAAACAGCACACACAGCAACGGAATGAGGTAACCTGTAGAAAGACCAAAAAAAAAAAAAAGACATTAAACATACTCACTACCAATCAAAATATTTGGGGTCAAACACTTGGATTAAAAATGACAGCAAAGGCATAAATTATGTTACTCAAAACAAAAATAGGAAGAGGAGCTGTTTTCAATATGATGAAAAAAATTCTTGTTCATCAAATCTGCATATTACAATGATTTCTGATAGATCACGTGACACTAATGCCTGGATTAATAATGCTGAAAATTTGACAGCTTTCACAGGAATGAATTACATTTTTAAAAATAAATTAGGAAAACACCTTACCAACCCAAAACTTACAAAAAATATATACATTTAAATAATTTTATAAATAAACTATATTATATTATAATATTTTAAAAATGAATTAATGTCTAATAGAGACACATCTGACTCACCGGCTTGGGGATGTGGATCCTGAGTGTCAACTCTGACCTCTCTCACAGCCAAGAGTAACGTGCTGTTGTGAGGTTTGGACAGAACATCAATGATGGAGCGGACAACATCCTGTATCTGAGCCCGTTCCTCAACAATGGTGTTTTGCTCATATGACTGTGGAAATGAAAAGAATGAAAAACAGCAACAACAGATTCAATGTAATTCCATTTGGTCCCAAAAAGACAGTACACAGACAGAGACAAACAACGTAATTACTAAACAGGCAGGCACAAGAATAAAAATTATGACATCCAGGAAAAGTTTAACCACAAAAATAACAGATAAAACAAACATTTGATTGTGTAGCAAGCAATGAGGAAGTCCCTGTTCTATTACGATAACTCATAAAGGAAAATCTATTTGAAAATTTGAATTTGGAAATAAAATTGTGACATAATAATGTTTCTTTATTCAATTTGATTTCATAAGAAAACTATAAACTGGAACTAAAACCAGAAAAGTACAGTCAGAGAAAGTAGAAGGAGGAATGATGGAGCCGTAGTGGAATGGCAGAGGTAGAGAGACAGCACATATATAATAGGGGAAAGGAATTTAGAGTGAGGAAGGAAAAACGAATAGCTAGATCAAAAATGAAAGAAGTTAGACCTGACTGGGCAAGTTATTCACCTTTCACTTAAATTTCAAGATCAGCCACATGTAATTTATCTGTGGTAATAGTCAGGGTATAACCATGCTGGAGACCACGGGGGATGTCCCAATACTGAACTTATAACATCGGGACAAAGCACAGCCTTATGAGGGCTCACACCATAAAAGTTTGCTGCTCCTTTTCCGGAACACTTTCAGTGTTACAACATAAATCTTAACAGCATTACAACATCACTAGAAAGAGTAGAACTAAGATTCTGTCCATTAAGGGCTTATAGTGGAGGGCCAGACCTTTCCCCAAGAGCCTGCATTACTATAGCAATGGTCTCAGAGTGAGAAAGAGAGGGTGCAGAGCAGGACAGGTGAGGTTAATGGATGAAAATCTGGATTTCTGATGTGAAAGAGACATTTAAATGAGAGAACTGAAAGGAAATAAGTCAAAAAAGAACTCACAAAAAGATCAAAAAAGAACCAAATTTTACAAGCTCTCTTTGGAAACGGTTTGACTCTGATTTAAAGGGCCTTTTTTTTGAAGAAGTGCAAACTGGAAGAAAGGCCGGGAAACGTTTCATAGGACAGACGAGACGGAAAGAAAGAAATAAACACTCCGAAGTTAAGGAAAACAGATGTGATGGTTT
>JAUCMS010000022.1:11062637-11096701 GCA_032357445.1 Enteromius radiatus | reverse complement strand
AAACGTTTCATAGGACAGACGAGACGGAAAGAAAGAAATAAACACTCCGAAGTTAAGGAAAACAGATGTGATGGTTTCAGGAAGAGCGTGTTGTTGAATGAAAAAAAAACTGTATTTTGATGCACACTGTTTTACGCTGCCTCCAAGTTATGTTAGAGTAATTGCTTTTATGAGATAAGCACACATAAATGTCGCCACAGTTGTGTTTAGCAGCAGGAAACTTGGTATTTTCTTCAAGGCCCACTTTCCAAGTATAAAGTTTGTATTTGTTGGCATTTGAAAACAGCTTCTAATAAATAATGAACTGACAACTTGAGGTACAGTGAGAAGAAACAGTTAAATCATCATTAACCTTCTTTTATGTTCGGTCTTTCGTACAGTGTTTTTATATGACACATCAAGATCTGAGACTGAACACAAGTACCAAGCAGACGGGGATTGTTTAAAGCAGATGAGGTAATTTTATAGGATTAACAACGGATGATTAAAGAAAGTGAGCTCACCATAGCAACCTCCACTGCATTTTGGCAGGAAGATGATTGGTCACAAAGAATGGAAAGGGTGTGGTCTTTGGCCAGGGTTCGTGTGATTGGCAGATAAGTTAGCTCTGTGCAGACTCCTTCAGGAGTAGTGCCCTGTTAAACAAACCCAAAACAATTTTGAATGGAAAAATCAAGTGTGTCTGTGATAAAGAGTTGTTTCATCTTATGTTCAGTACTTTCACCATTTACTAAAGAAAAAAAACTCTTACCTGTGGGACACTATCAGAGTCAAATACAAGGGTAACACGAGCACAGTTGTCATCTAGGTAACCGTTGTTGGGCAGGCACAGAGTGCCGATGGCCTGTAGACGTTTACGAGTGGAGCATATACCCAGATGATTGCATGGAGGACGAAGACAAGACAGGAAATTATGTTCTACGCACTCCTGTCCCAGTGGACACAGGGGGCGCTGTGGCTCACCAGAGTCTGACTGCAACAAGCAGGGCTGACGACCACAATGCACCTGTGGTCACAAAAAAAAAAAAAAGATCTTAATGAAGTATTTATATCTGCATGAAGATAAAAATAAATAATAATAAAAAAGCATTTAAGCTTTTTAACTCTACCTGGCATTTTACATTGCATATAATGGCTATTTGATTGATATAGTAGCTTGTTGAACTCACTTTAGTGCATCTGATGTTTCCGTTCATGCACTGACAGCTATTGCAGCCATCCTCCCAGCGGTCACCGTGATTAACCTGCACCCCAGAGCGATCACATGCCTTTCCGACACCAATAACTACAGATGATGAGGAAAAAAAGAGAGATCACAAACATTAGAGTAGTTTGAAATTTTGGAGTTAAGACTTTTTAATTAGTACTTCTATACACCAGGGATACATTAACATAATCAAAAGTGACAGACATTTATTATGTCGAAAATCGAAAATCTTAATTTATTAAGATTACCACAAATGGACAAAAAGCACAAAAAAAATAATTATTTTATCATGTGACTGGTGACTACTTTTAATGTATATTTTAAAATATATTAAAAGAGAAAATAATTATATATTGCATGTAAAAAATGTTGCATTCTAAGCCTCTCTTATTATAATATGCATTAAATAATATGTCATCCCATCATTTCAATAAATAAATAATAGCATTTTACATTATGCATTTTAATTTGTAAGGGGAAGTGAAACATTTAAGTGAATGCATTTAGTTTTACTTTTCTGTTTCCACATAAAAGTTGTGCAGTACCACCACAGACCCCTTTTAAAGCTGCTGAAACAGGCAATTTAGTCTGGTCCAGTTTTGTTTGGCTGAAGTTAAGGTGGGCTCACACAACATGAGTAGACAGCGAAGATTTTCAACAGTTCATTTCTCATAATGCAAACAAGTACGGTGGTCTGTCAGTGGGAACTCACACTCCTGGCAGTGCGGTCCAGCTCGTCCCATGGGGCAAAGACAGCGATATCCATTAATCTCATCAACACATGTGGCTCCATACGAACAGGGAGAGGACTGACACTCATCTATATCTGAGATTGAGTGAGTGATAGAAGTAGAGACTGTTAGTCTGAATGTATCGAAAGCAGCATTCGATCTTTCTTCCTGAGTGAAATGGCTCATTAAAAAAGACAAAATGTAGGATGAGGGCCTCAATTCATTTGGTTTTAACTAGATAGGATTGCAAGCTTGCAGCTGATTGTAAGAAAGGATACTGTATGTCACCAGATAAACGTCTGTCAGAAGACTGATTTACTAGACTTACAAATTATGAGCTTTATTTTTTTTTTTTAATGAAACACTTGCATGGATGAAGTGACTTGTTGCACTAAATTGAACTACAAAAACAATGTCTATGTTCAAACAGGGTTTTCCAAAAATTTCACTTTAAATTATTATTATTTAATATTATATTTATTATTTAAATTATTATTCATTTAAATGATATAATTTATGTTAAAATTTTTTATTATGGAAACATTTAAAAATAAAATATGTAAGGAATGTCATGAATATTTATAGTCATATTTAGAGATATTTGCATATCTATTTACTCACTGATTCGACAATCAGGTCCTGCAAATCCAGGAGCACACTCACAGCGAAACCAGTTGACCCCATCCACACACTGTCCCCCATTATAACTACAGAAAGAGAGGGACATCATGTTTACAGGAGTGATTGTTTTGTTCTCTTGTCTGTACTTTTCTTCAATTACGTTATCTGTTTTATGACTTACCATGGATGAGGGTTGCAGTCATCAACATCTGAAAAAAGAAAGAAAACATCTCATGAAGGCAGAACTACTAGATGGTATATCAGAACTAGACCTGTCGGGGCAAATCACAGCCTGCCATACACGTGGGAGTAAATCACATTTAAACATGCACAAGGTTTAGTTAGTGGATATATTGGGAAAAGACAAAGAGTTGGGGGAAACTGGTAAGTGGGTGTGGCCTTACCTTGAGCACAGGTAGGCCCCTCCCATCCATCTTTACAGATGCAGTTGAACATGCTGCCCCCTCCAATACAAGTCCCACCATTTAGACACGGATTAGATTCACACGAGCTGTTCATTGCTAAAGAGAGAGACAGAGATAGTCAGAAAAATATAGATTAAATGAGGTCAACATGGAGGTGTTCTGGTTTCTATCTCACCTGTGTTACAGGTACTGCCACCCCATCCAGAAGGACACGCACATCGGAATGAGTCTCCATGATCATAGCATGTTCCCCCATTAGCACATGTACTGGAATCACACTGACTGTCTCCTGTAACAACAACTCTACTTTGAGTACAGGTGCGTAAAGTTAAATGCTTAAAATGGAAACTAAGACATACATTCACTTACGTGAGTTACATGTCTTTCCTTTCCAGGTGTCAGTGCAGCGACAGAAGAAATCGTTCAGCAGATCGATGCATATACCTCTATTTAGACAAGGCTCGCCGCTACACTCATTCACCTCTAAATGAAAGTTAATCACAATTATACAAGATTATACATCATAATCTTCAGTTGATGAGCAGTTCACTCATGTAAATTAGGCTGGAGTACTTTAATTCTAATTGCAAATATATGCTAGACCTTGTACTAAAATAAACTCAGATCAGCATTGCAAGATCTTGCTAGAACAGAAAGCAACCTGGATTGTAGAAAGAAGCTTAAGGTTGGTAAAAAGACTGCATTTATTTGATCAGAACAAAAACAAAAAAAATTATAATTTAAATAGATCATAAAATATAATTTATTCCTGTAATAGAACAAAAAAAACCTGAAGCCAGATTTTCAGCAGGTATTCCTTCAGTTTTCAGTGTCACATGATCCATCAGAAATCATTCTAATATGCTGTTTAGGTGCTCAAGAAACTATTATTATTATTATTAGTGTTAAAAACAGTAATGCAGCTTAAACTTTTGTTGTAAAGCTCCACTACTAAAAGAGACAATAGTTAAGTTGAGTATGTAGAGCTGATATTTTTACCCAGCTCACAGAGTTGCCCATCAAAGCCATCAGGACAGACACAGTGGAAGGAGTCGATCTCATCAATGCATGTTCCTCCGCTCTGACAAGGAGATGATGCACAGTCATTTATATCTGAGAGAGAAAGCAGAAAAAAATATGTAATTGGTGTGTCTACTGCAAATAGTGCTATAGTATAAAGCCATAATAATGGTGTGTGCTTAGATAATATTACTCACTTTCATGGCAGTATGTCCCAGTGAATCCTGGTTTGCAGGCACAAGTGAAATTTCCTCCTGACTGACTGATGCAGCGCCCGTGAGGACCACACACATTTGATAAGATGTGCCGAACTGCTTTTGCTGTGCCATTGGTTGTCACGGCAATAGTGCAACTGTCAATCACTAATGAGAAAAAAGAACATTATCCAAAACAAGATTAGCCAAATATTGACATTAACGTCAGGAGGAGAGAGATACAAAAAGGAAATAGTAATAAAACAGAGTGTCTATTACACTAAGTGCAAATAGCCTGCCTTGTTAGCTATTTGCACTAACTCCGCCCACCAATTTGTGGTTGGGCTGGACAACATTACAAAAGATGGTGTAGGGCTTTATTGTTACACTATTTTCATTTGGTGTGTATGTATATGAATACAAATATTTGATCTAATGCATTCTCTGGGCATCAAACAGCACTGTGCTCTGCTAATAGAGCTACAGGAACATCATACAATCTATTTTACTTTATGACAGTGAGGTCATTTGTCTACCTTGGCAGGTGCTGGTTTTGCAGTGGTCTCGCAGCTGACTACATGTCTTCCCTTCATATTCATCTGCGCAGGCACAGTAAAAATCTCCCTGCATAGAGTGACACTGGCCTTTATTCTGACATGGGTTTGGACTGCACAGATCCACCTGCACCTACAAAGAGACGAAGAGAGTGAGTGAACGAGAAAGAGAAAGTTCTGTGTGTGTGTATATTGTATATAATTACTGGCCTCACCTCACAGTTGGTTCCGGTGTATCCGTAAAGACACTCACACTCATAACCCGTGGCAAGCGAACGGCAGCCTCCACCATTCTGGCAAGGGGAGCTGGCACACCTGCTTTGCTGCACTTCACAGTGTCTTCCCATGAAGCCTGGCTGGCACTGGCACACGTAACCATGTCGACCATCCTAAAACAAAAACACACAGAGGTGGAGATGTTTCGCAGGTGTGCGGGGCAGAAGCCCAAGAAAGCTTGTAAAATTAGGCAGCAAATACCCAAGAAATGATAACCTACTCCAATATAAATTCCATTACATGGTATTTTCTTAAAGGGATAGTTGACACAAAACTGAACAAAGAAATTAGTTTCTTATGTCTGAAGAAAAAATGCTATAAGTAACTCGGCTATTCTGATAAAACCTGAAAAACTTTTTCTGGCAGTAACACCAAAGACAGTAACAATCTCAGAAATTTTAGAAAGAAGGAATTCACTAAACAATAAAGAATCTGAACTCGAATTACATTATTTTTTACCTATAGTAATTGTAATATGTAAATCGGATCAGTGTAATCAACCACACATGTGCATGGTTCTGACATGTGTTGGTTGTGGACGACGGAGTGCAACTTATTCATCCCAGAATGTCTAAACAGACATGCCATATAAAACAGATATAGGCCTACCTGACAGGTCCCTCCATTCTGACACTGTCCGTAACAGCTGTTGATATCTGAAATAATCATAAAATCACAATCAACACTTCATTCTGGTGTACACACTGAAAACAAGGCTTTTAGACATGCAAGAGCAGGCAGGTTAACAGAACACATGCACAATTAGGAGAAAACTCGTTGTAAGAGACAACAAAACAGAACAGCTAAAGATGGAAAATATATCTTTCTCAAACACTGCTTTCTCAAAAACGACCATTTTTCTGTTACATACACTATTTGTAAAGACTCTGGTGATCACTCTGGTGATATGTAATTAAAAAGAAGCTTTTAAGCTTCAAAAGGTCTAAAATGTACAATAAATGCATTATAAAAGTGGTCTTCTTTAGCTACAGTATATAATAACTTGGTGTGATAAACAGAAAAATGTAACAGACCAGAACACTTATTTATGAACAAATTTATTTGAGCCGGATATTTTCTAACAATTGATTCAGTTCATAAAACTGTTGGTAATGAATAATGACTTACATTTTAGCCTTTTTTATAGTATGGTGGAAGAGAACATTTTCTGTTTTTGGATCATCATTAGGAATTTTTGGATGCACTATTGCTTTAAAGCTGTTTCTGTTTCATCAAACACAAAGCAGCTTTAATCAGCGTTAGAGAAGAGGAAGAAGAGCAAAATGTTTTCTGCTTTGCTGAAAAAGAGTGAAAAAGTATAAGGTATAGATTTTATAGAGTTTGTATACTGACTTATATTACAGTTCGGTCCCGCCCAGCCCGGGTAGCAGTTGCAATGATATCCACCAATTAGATTTTTACAAGCATAAGCATTTAGACAAGGTCTCCTCGTACACTCATTCACATCTGTTTGAGAGAGAAGACGAGGATGAGGGAAGCTAAAGAGAGCATGGAAGGTCAAGCCCCACCACCAAGCACATAAAAAACTCAGATTCCCATGATGCACCATGGCATATTCACCTTCTCGGTAAACAGCTTTACATTTTACTTTACATTTTGCAGGGAGCAATATTTACTTCAAGTATACTCTGAGATTTTAATAATAATAATAACAACAACAACATATATAACAATATATATTTGAATTAAAATAACAATATTAATATCAATGAATCTTACTAGTAGTTTAGTTTGTTTTTACTTAAATATAAAAATAAATACAGCAATATATTACTGTTGTAAATTACAAGGTTTTCTTATTTGATCATTATAATAACAAAATTTGCATTACAACTCTGAACGTATATATTTTATATTATAACATATACATGAAGAGTTTATTTGCAAAAACAGTTGTTTTCGTGTTTTATTCTGTTAGTTAGATGGAATTTTAGTCGTTTTTTAACCTAGTCAAAAAAAAACTCAAACTCAACTCATTAATTGGAATGCACAATGAAAAAACTTGATTTTTGGGAATACTATAGTGTTATCTGTTTTTGTAATATTATAACACAGAAACATGAAGCACATCTGTACCCCATTTATCTACAGTACTGTAATTTTACATTCAATATTATTAATTAGAAGGTTTTTGTGCAGGTCCCTTGCAAACTCTCATTTGATAAACCCTGACAATATGTTTAATAAAATGTTGTATATATTTAATGTATATGTTACCATAATGTGTAAAAAATAAATAAATAAAAATTGTGGCGCTATAGCTATGTGGGACTGATGTTGTACCACATATGAAATTGAACTCTCTTCTTAATCCTGCCCAAGTAACCCTGTCCGCTCCACACCTGAGAACAGAGTGCAACCTGGGAAACCCGACCCGCCCCCATAACCAGACACCGAAGCTACAATTCCACACTGCACTTGTTTACAGGTTATAAAGCATTTCCTGTCACACTCACAGCAGTGGAGTAAAATACTTCCACCACACCCCTTTTGAGCTTCTTTCTCCACCCCATGATCACTCTAATATAGTCGTGCAAAAAGATATATTTAGCCCCTGTCTTGGCAGTTGCCAGGCTTGTTGATATATATAGTTTTATTTAAATCACCTAGGTCCAGTTACAGATAATATTCAGCTATCTGCCATGACCACACAGCCTCGGACGAAATTCCATATCACACACATCCAGTACATACCCGCAAACTCAGGTTAAATAAACATACAAGCACGCAATGCCAAAATACATACAGTACATAGTTGCAGGCGTATCACACTCATGCACTCACAAAAAGACTATCAAAACACACACTCGCACTGTAACACAATCAACTGTGAGTGATTTGTGGTGTAAGACATTTAGTTACACACCTCGTTACATTAAACAAGCACTATGCATTGCACACTCAGAGAACTACTGATATTTGAGAGGTGCCATCCAGCCCCCTATTTAGACATGGTACGATCCAGTCAAACGTGGTACTGTTTTGTGGCCCCCAATTGATTTGAGCATTCATGCACAGACTACTGTATGTCTCACCGATCTGACAGGTCTTGCCGGTCCATTGTGGGAGGCATAAACATTCAAAGCCATTCTCCAGATCAAAGCAGGTCCCCCCATGAGCGCACGGGTTTGACGAGCACTCATCTTTGTCTGAAATGTGCACACACAAAGGAAAAACATACATAAAATTAAAAGGAGTATGTATAATATGTACATTTCCAGTGTAATGCGCCTCATATAGACTCAATAAAAGTTGAATGACTTCTGACCTTTAGCACAAGTTGGGCCGTCCCACCCTGGGGGACACTGGCACTCAAACCCTGAAGCCAACTCATGACATGTCCCGCCATTTGCACATGGGTTTGACATGCACGCATGCTCAGCTGCAAGGTACACACACACACACACACGTTTTGGTAAACTTTGTTAAACTGAAATCACAGGAAATGCACGAGCATTTCTTATCTATATATTATTTTTAGCATTCTTACATTTGTATATTAAAACTATAATTTTTAAGAAATTATAAGACAACATCCAGAGTAACAGTTTTGCTAAGCTTCTTACCGATATGACAGTTTTTGCCGGAGTAACCCTCGGGGCAGGAGCATAAATATTCATCTGGCTCTGCATTCAGACACGTGCCTCCATTTACACAGGGCTTGTGTGTGCCGCAGTAATTTAAATCTGTACAGAAACACATACATAATCAATACACAATCAATCTTTTCCAGCAGGAAACAATATGGCAGAAAAAGCTGCAGCACTCCATTCAGAGCTGAAAAATGTGTGTGGATGTCAATGAATGTCTAAAGTGAGATGGAACAGACCTCAACTGCATTCATTCACTATCTTACCAAAACATTTTTGAGCTAAGTGAGACATTTCAGGTCATAACACCAGGAATCTTATATAAAAGGGTACTCTTTTGCTCAGATTAACTACTGTTTTAAGACTTTCATTCTCATCAATGTTGAGTTTGTTTGATCAAAAATAAAGTAAAAACAGTAATATAGTGAAATATTATTACAATTTAAAATAACTAATTTCTATTTTAATATAAATGTTGTTATTGTTGGTCTTCAGTGTCACATGATCCTTCAGAAATCAATTTCCTGTAACATTATAAATGTCTTCACTGTCTCTTTTAATTAAAATCAGCATCCCAAATATGGCTCAGAGGTGGTTTTATTCAAACTGCTACATACAAGACATCCTATAACGGCTGTTCTGAGCTGGCAGCCACATCAGTAACCTAACTATATACAATAATGCTTAAAAAAAGTGAAAATTTCATCCAATTTCCCATTTAAAAGAAATGCAATTCAACCTACCTTTGTCACACAGAAGTCCTCCCCAGTTCTTCTCACAGGTGCAGGTCCAGGGTTTCACACAGGTGCCATGCACACAGCCGGGGTACGGCAAACACTCATCGCACAGTGGGCCCTGCCAGCCGTATTTACACCTACAAAACCCAAACAGAACATGAGCAGGAGTGTGTGTTTGTGTGTGTGTGTGTGTATGCAGTTTTTCTGCACAAGCCTTCCTGGACTGAATCTATACCACTGAACACATTTATCAAACAGCACTTCACGTCAGCTTAGCATGATTTTCCACTTTCTTTTTATTTACACATTTGAAAAGTCTTCCATTCACACAGAAATATTAGCAATTCAGATAGTGACTACATAGTGGCTGCACAGGTAACTTTAAAAGAGGAAAGTCTGAGTATCACTGAGACAGGAGTGCAAACTTCTATCCAGTAGCAGACAAAGGGCATGACCTCTGTCTCTTTTCTAATCTTAGACAGCAATGAATTACAGACAGACTGGTGGTCAAAGGTCACTTCCACCTCACATACTTTAAAAGATGGTTGAATTACCAGAGGAGAAAAAAAACACACAAAACTGGAGACGACAGTTCAAAACAGCATTATACCATACTACTCTACTATTTTTCTGCCATACTGTATAGTATACTGTATGCAAACTTTCAGTAACCATTTACAGCAATACTCAGATGGCCACTTTACAATGTTTACTATATAAAAAAAGCACACTTTTACAATGAACTCCAATTTTGAACATATATTTCTTTACTGATTATTTAATTAAACAGCCAAATGTTTAATTCAATTATTAAAGGTGATTACTTGCCAAATTAAACATTCACATGTGAAGAGATAATGTGATTATGTCTTTAATTGTAATCAGCACCCTCGATTCTTGAAATGTTTAATGCTTTAATTTTTATATATTTAAAATTAATACCCAGCATATACTGTAGAGTATTCATAAGCTAGTATTCCATTCTGAATATAGACATTCATGAGGGAGGAGGAGCTAATATTATCATATTATCCTTCAGTTGTCTGCCCGGCTCATTCAAGACTATTTAAAGCTGCTTGTGCATGCCAGAAAATGTGTGTGCTAAACAATTTTACTCTAACGAACAGACTCATTCATCTCGTCGGGATGCATGACCTGAGAATAGAGAGAGAGCGAGAGAGAGAGAGATCAGCTAACACTTACAGACATTCTCCCGGAGCGTCACAGCTTCCGTGAAGCTCACTGCAGCCTTGCTTACAGATAGCTGAAAGACAAAGAAATTATGAATGAGCTTTATTATATTTCTTTGCTCACCTTTGATTAACATGTAAATTAATTTCTGATGACAACAATAATAAGGTGTTAACACATTAATGAGTTTTATGAAATAATGACAAATTCAAATGTGATCTCACATGGGAAGTGTTACCTAAGTTAGGGCTGGCAATGTAATCACAATATGAAGTGCTGGGGTGGGAATTTTAGATAAATAAATAGATTTTTGAGAATTACAATTAGAAATTGATTAACAATTTTTCTATTTGTAATCACAATTAAAAATGATGCTGAAAATTTTGAAAATTCATGATTTTCATAATTTCTTTTGTGCACAATATACAAAAACACAACGGTTTATAGTATAGGTAGTCCTGACTCAAGGAATAAGTGTTTCCTGTTAACTATTAACTTCCTAATGAATCAAAAATATTTGAATCTTCCTATAATAACAAAAGAATTAATATAATTTTTTTCCAAAAACTTGCGGTCGCTGAGTATGCAATGTATTTGTTTTTCTTTCTCCACTCAACAAGATGTTATTATTGTTATATTAATTAGGAATAATTTTTTTAAATTTGTGAATCAATGCAAATCTCTGGAATACTCTCATGGATACTATGTGTGAATGTTGCTTGGGAAAGCAACATTCACACATCAATACAGCATTTATGAAGAAATCAAATTATCAACAACCCTTTAAGAAGTTATTTTAACAGATAAAGAATCCATAGTTTTTGCAGCCTTAACTTAATGCAGAACATAAAACTATGTAAAATATTTTCTTCCCTGTGTGATGCATATCAAAGTAAAATGGGTTTGTAACCTAGAACAAACGTAGGGTGGGACCTTATTGGATTGTTGTCATTTGCTAATTGCTGCGATTTCATGTAAGTGTTAGCAAACTCGCACACCTTTTTTGCAGTCTTGCCCAGTCCAGCCCTCCATGCACTGCTGATTGCCGAGCTGATCGCATGTGTAATGGCCAAAGTAATCATCTCGGGGGCGACACTGTTTGTTGCACTTGCTGCCGTAGTAATGGCGGTCACAGCGCACACGCACACTGTACTGGATGCTGGCTATTCGGCCCTTATGCGGAATGAGCTGTCGCTCCTCTCCGGGGTTCATTTCTCCACGATTAATGCCCCTCTCGATCAACAGATCATCACCTATGAGAGAGACAACATTCATTTATATGTGTGTGTGTGTATGTGTATGTGTGTATTACGAAGCACGACCTGTCTTCCTGCTTCAGTGGAACACACACTTGTCTCAGACTGCTTGGGAGCCAGTGAGGAAATAATACAATCAGGAACAGACCAGGAAGAACCCCCCCACCCCCCCCTCCCCAAGAAAACACACACACACCCAAACTCCCTCTCGAGAAGCAAAGAGAAATGTTGTGACCTTGCGAACAGCTACAGTCACAATGCAGGGGAGAGGGAAAGTCTGTTTGTGGGTGTGTGTGGGTGTGTGGGAAAAAGACACACAGCGTCTTAAAGTGCAAGAGAACACAACATCAACAATGATTCAAATCTAATCTGTCCCGTTCATGAAGGTGGGTGTTGGCTTGAGATTCTCACATTGCAGCACTTTCCATTCCAAACAAGAAATTCACACCTGATTAAATTAGCAATATCATCGTCTAGGGATATGACAGGGATATGGCTGAATGAGGTTGTGACATGATCATCCGAGGCATAATCATGTACTATTTGCATATTATCAAAATGAGCAGTACTATTAACACTCATCTGACTAAATAAATGACAATGAAATAAATCACAATGCTAGAAGTGAATTTAAGCATTAAACTGTACATTTTAACTGTACAATAAATGATGATGATTTAGTATTTTGTCATGTCATTACATTGTTTAGAGCATAAGAAACTTTTATGGAAATAAAAATATTTTTAATAATATTTTATTTACTATACATTTATACTATATAAATTGTAGATGTTTTACTGTTTTCAGTGATTTATTTGATTACTTAGAAAAACTCAGATATTGTTGCAAAAATCTGATTGTAATAAATTCTGTTTCTTCGAACCTTATTTATCAAAAGTAAATATTGTCATGGTTTCCATAAACATACTAAACAGCTATGTATTGAAATAGAAAAGATTTATGTTAAAGTGCAATAATATTTCACAATTATTAGTACTTTATTCATATATACAATTATTACATTAAATTCAGCAATACATATATATATATATACACACATACACTCCCACTTGAATGCAGCAAATATATTTAAAACCCCAGAAAAAAGGTCAGATAACCAATTTTAGGATGTCTTAAAGACATGGCTGTGATATTTCTGACAGGTCGTTAAGTTTGACCGCTAGCCAAGGTGCTCCATAAATCGTCCTTGTGCACGTTCTCTCACGAATCCTTCCCCACAGTCGAAATCACCCCGCTCACCCCATCTCAGTCCACTTGCTCTCTTCCTTAAATGGACACACGATTCCAGAAGTGGAACAAAAGCTTTGACATACTTTCCTACTTTCCGACTAAAAAAAGGAATTCAACACGCTCTTTCATATCAAATGTGCCATCCCCCCTTTTTGCTGTCCTCTCTTCCCCCTCTCACTCTCCCCCCACTTATAAATATAAAAAAAAAAATCTAGTACTCATCTCCTAATTCATCTACAGCAATTAGTTACAAAAATACACACCAATCACTCCCTCTCCATAAGCTGAAGGAGACACTTAGAGACTGTTACTGGGTAGAGTTACAGCAGCGTTAGTGTGTGTGGGAGAGAGAGACTCTGATGATAAGCCAGATCAAGAACACAGTCGCACACACGGATAAGAGCACTACTAAACAGGTAAGCAAATGAACAGCTCTCGTCGTAACAATCTGCCGTGAGCTCAATCAACACTAGAACTTCAGACTTGATCTGAGAGGCTCTCTTTAACATAACAAGAGCTTTAGATAAAGAAAATGTTCAGGAAACACAGATTACGGCTGCTGTTAGCCTTAAAAACAAATAATCTTTTCTTTTCTATCCTATTATTTTCATTCTGCCTCTTTCACATCTCTCCATCAGTCTGTCTCCAGTTTGCTCTGTTTCACTGCCTCCATCACAATGGGTGCGATTCGGCCCCCATCTCCACTGCGATAACAGATCACAAACAATAGACTAAAAAGTCGGACAAGGCCAAATAATATCGCTTGTGACTACACAATGCTAACTCACCAAGTTTTCTACATTTTCCATTATGTTAATGTACCGCACCTTTCTTAACTTCCCTTTTGCATTTTTTCCACTTTATGACCATCTAGCGATCTAGCAGCCAGCACAAGTGAAACACAATAACACCCCTGTCTCTGCCCCTTGACAATACGTGAACAATGCAGCTGACCTGCTGGCCAGAAAGAGCTGTTTAGAGTCCAAACGTAGAACTGGAGAGACGGACTTCCTGAAAGGTAAACAGCCCCGCAGGACCCTCTGCTCCAAGGGCTCCCGCTACCTGATGCCCTGCAATCGCCAAAACCGCCTTCTTGCATCTAAGGCCAGATTTATTTATTTTTTCTTCGAGGCCTGAATCTGTTAGCCAATTCTTGAAGGCAGACACACCTGAAAAAATAAATGAAACCTTCAGGCAGGTATGATACCATGATGATGAATTGACCTCCGTTGACAGCAGATATGTCTAAGAAATGAAAACCGCACAAATACAAACAAAAACTAGCCTCTGTAATGATAATTTCTATAAAATAATTACTTAGTCATTATTATAAACTAATATCTGAAACAATAACAACATTAGCAGGACGGACCTGAAGTTGTACACTTAATAATAAGAAATATAACACTATTTAAAAATTTACAAATTTATATTAAAAGATATTTTAATAGATAAAGAACTTTGTATATGCTTTTACAAAGTATTTGTTTTTTTAGCTATTAAACTCTGCAGCATTTTTGGGATTTTTTACTGATACTTAAATTTTTTTTAGCAAGTTGGTAATGTTTAATAAATAAATAAATAAATAAATAAATAAATAAATATATATATATATATATATATATATATTAAACATTATCAACTCGTAATGCAACATAATGCTCCCATAATGCATCAGGAACACTCATAGCCTCTCACTGCCTCCTCACCTGTGTCAACATCAACATTATGTCATCTGGTTGATCATCTCAAAAAAAATGCAGACTAGATCTTGCTCAGGGTCTGTCTGTCTGAGATCTAGTCTCCATTTGAAGCAAATGAATGTCCTGTGATGAACTTCAAAAAGTCACATGACAACTGTCCGACTGTTGTGTCTGTGAACATATCAGTGCCTTGTTAGTGTTGTGTGTATTTGTGAGAGTGTATATTCATGCCAGTGCTGTCAGTAGCCCTTTGCTTTATGACTAATTGGCAGCGGTATATTTGTTTGTATGTGTGTGTGTAGTGTGAAGAATAGTAGCATTGCAGCTGCTCAGACAATAATTAGCTCACAGACATGTGTGGAAAAAAACGAGCAGCTACAGTAATTAATGTCTTAACGAGGCAATGACCTCATACTCTTCGTTTAGACAAAAACTCTCTCCAGGGACTTTAAACATGACACGCTGAGTATAAACAGTTTCCATTTGCATGCTAAAACAACCTCCATGCCCCATTAAGGGTACTAGCACACTAGCAACTAACAAGACATTCATAAACAAATAAACAAACTAACCTATACAAATATGCATATCTGTAGTAATGTTTCTAGAGATGCAAAATGAAGCTTTACATAAAATGGATTTGTAGACATTTTACCAGCCTGGGTTGATATAACCTGTTTCTACTACTTTGCAGTGTGTTCCTCTAAAAAATATTTTTGGCTTATACCATAATTTGTTATTGGATATAACAGGTTTGAAATTTGCTTGTTTTACATCATCTGTAATTTTGTCTAATAACTGTTTATTTATTATGTTTAAAGTACTATTTTAAAAGTTTGGGGTCCTTTTTTGAAAAGAAGTCACCAATGCTGCATTTATTTGATTAAAAATAAAGAGATTAAAAAGAACAGTAATTTATTCCTGTGATGGCAAATTGACCCATAATTTCCTAAAGGTAATTAATTACATGAAATTCTTGAGTGTATTGAGTGTATACAACTTGTTAGGGTTTACAGTGTACATTGTAAATGATCAGCTAACTCCCAAAACATGAATTTCTTCATTAATGGTACTTCCTGCCAGAGTCATCATCTATTATGTAGAACCACAGGAGGAGAAGAGGAAAACAGGACACATCTGGTTAAGACAACACATACACACACATATCCCCATTCACACCATGTGTTAACATGTCCTGCACACTGGGTTTCCATGCCATTAGAGTGGACCAACATTGCTTTCTGATCAAGAAAGTTTTTGCAGTATTTAAGATATATGAACCACAAAGATGCACTCAGAAATGTTTTGATTTTATATATTTGCACTGGTCGATATGCAATGAAGCATTTTCAGTTATTGTTGGCATTAGAAAATTGCAGTTTTTATCTCCTCAGTGTTTAAAGTAATGTTTTGTTTTATTTATTTATTTTTTATAATAACAAATTACAGTGTATTAGCTTTACTGCTTTAATGTAATATTTAAACACAAGCATTCAGTAGAAATTGCTGTAATGTTCTGCTGAGTTCTGTGCAGGCAAATTCTTGACGGGCCGATCTGTAACATTTTGTGCTACACAGACACGACCACAGGCATCCAGCTCTGTCTTAATACTCTGATCGGCCACCTGCTTTGTTTGTTTTACTAAAAGTAACAGCAGCTGTCTGAGTGAAAACAAGAAGGAAGTAGCCTCACTTTCATACAAAAGAGGAGGAATTTAAGAAAGACTTACAGTGAATTTAAAGGGATAGTCCACTTAAACATTTTTAATTATTTAATTACATTTATGCAGTCCTTGGTGTATATGACTTTCTTCTTTCAGACAAATACAATCAGAGTTATACTAAAAATTGTTCTTGCTTTTCCAGGCTTTACAAAAGTTTAACAAAGGCATTCTGAAGCGAAACGATGCATATGTGAAAGAAAAATATCCATATTTAAAACTTTATAAACTGTTTTACTTGTATTCACTAGAGAGTGGCATTCCAGCGAATGACGAAGGATGTAGGCAAACGCGGAAGTGATGAATTGCGGAAGGAAAAAGAAAAAGAAAACACCGGTGACAAATTAGAAGCACAAAGCAAGGATTTGTGAAGAAAAATGTAAGAGGATTTCAGTATAAGCCAGGAGGAGACTGCTTTTCCATTGTTTAAAACAAAACTCTGCTCTCGCAGGACTAGCATTAGCTTATCCTACATCATCTCCTGGCAAGCCATTCTCTCATGAATGTGTGTAAAACAGTTTGAAGTGGCTAGAGATTACAGTTTATAAATCGCTTTGCTTTGTGTTGGATTTGTGCACTTTATTTTGCTTCAAAATCTTGACCACTCTATTCATTGCCATTATAAAGCTTGGAAAAGACATTTTTTATTATATCTCAGATTGTATTCATCTGAAATACCGAAGTCACATACACCAAGGATGGCTTGAGGGTTAGTAAATCATGTGGTAATTTTCATCTTCTGTGAAATATAGAATTTTGGAACTTACAGAGAATTTCACATAAATTCACAGCATATGAAGCTAATGCATCTGTCCCTCAACATTGGCTTGAGGACCTTTATCTGTAAGGATGCATCTCATATTTTGCTCCAGAAAGAATGCTTACCCTGTTATATGTCCTGGTATGTTTCTCATACAGTGAAAGGTCATATGTCAAATCTGATGTTCTGATTCACTTTTAGATGTGAACTTGTTCAAGAGAGAGACTGTCAGTACTGATGAGAAAGCATACACAGTAGTGCATGTTGGTGTGTGTCAAGGTGTTGAGAAATCATTACTCACTGCTGTCTGGGATTGTTTGGTTGTCCCAGTCCCAAGCCTCCACGATCAGAGTGTATGCTCGCTAGGAGATAGAGAAAAGAACTGGTTAGCTGATATATACAGAAGTACAGATCTCCACAGTCAAAGTCTATGCTGAAGACAAACACAAAATATCAATACATACACCACACAACAGAAAACAATGGCACAAGAAGCACAGACAGACAAAAAAAAAAATCATATTAGTTTACAGACAGAGTTAAAATAAAAGAAAGACTCTTGTTACATAACAATCAAATGTTTGGTATCAGTAAGATTACTTTAATGTTTATGAATGAAGTCTCACTATGGCTACATTTATTTTATTTAACATATTGTAAAAAATGAAAAATGATTACACTTTAAAATAAAGGCTTTCTATTTGAAATATGTCTTCCTAATTTATTATTTTCAGCAGTCCTTCCTCCAGTCTTCAGGGTCAAATGATCCTTCAGAAATCATTTTAATATGCTGATTTGCTGCTTAAAAAGCATTTCTTAAAATGATCAGTTGAAAATAAAACTCTTTAATAACCAAGAAAGTGGACTTTTTTTCAGGATTTTTTGATAAACAGAATGCTGATTTTATTATTATTTTTTAGTAACACTTCATTTTAAGGTGTCATAATACAGAGCAATTACCTAATTAAGTAGTGGGTAGTAGCTGTTGTACTTGCATGAAACAAAATGTACTTATAATGTAACTTTAACTTTAAAGTTATAGAACAGCCTTGATAATTACTCTGTATTATGGACACCTTAAAATAAAGTGTTACCGATTTTTTTTTTTTTTACATTATGAATGTCTGTTGATTTATTTAACCCAACTTTTAATGACAACAAGTAATATATTGAAGAAAGAAATCTTACCCTAAACATTTGAACAGTAGTGTTATATTAAGACAAAATAAAAGGGAAAATAAAAGAGAGCATAAGACTTGGTATGCTGGCTATATAGAAGTCATGTGTTTCACATAAAACAAACAAAGTTCCTTTCTTCTTAATCCCACTAAACTACACTTAAAAGGGCATCTGGGGACATCCTTGGAAAAATAAAAAAATAAAAAAAATATTCATGAAGTATAATATCTAGGGATTTTTCTTTTACAGTTACTCTAGGGTTGGGTTGGAGTGTAACCATTATTAAACAATGGAGATCTTTTTAAATGTCCTCATATTGATACCAATAATGTGTGCGTGCCTTTTTAACAGGATGCAAGTCATAACAGCAATGCGAATAACCTGGTTCCCACGGTCTGGTGACTGATTAGCTGGACTATAAACCAGATGAATGATGAGATGGTGCAAGGATGTTTGTAGGAGCGTATATCAGGTCACTGCTGCAGTCAACAATTTATAAATGATTGTGTGATTCTTATGCATGCACTTTTTTTCACACAGACTTCAACAGTGTTCTTTAGTTCATTTATTTCATGGGAAAATGGTTTGCTAAGTCAAGTCAAATAACATAATGACTTCAAAAGGTTCAAAAGAAGTACTCCAGTGAGGTGAGCTGACTGTAAGATGGGAGAGGTCATGTTTTTTTTCACTCAAATGAGGGGTAGTAACATTTCTTCCCTTTAATCTGACAGAACCTGAGTGCTTTTGGATTACAAACATTGTGCTGGATGAACATTCAGGAAATGTCTGACCCATTAGGAAGAAATCTCTGGGATCCCTGTATAACAGAGTGTAATTAAATTCTTTGTAGTTAAAGTTTTTTCTTCAGCTTAAGTCTGTATAAATGAAAATGGATATATAAAAAAGAAAAAGAAAAAACACACCACCATTTGTTTCCAATACTTTAGCACAGTTTTGGAAATGCTATGGAACAACTTTATAAGATGTATGATATTTAAAAAAAAAAAAAAAAACAGTGGAAAACAGGACTTTTCTGAAGAGATGATTTTAGCAGGTCTATATTTGGCTGAAAGGTTGTATTTTTTGGTTTGGGCAGAGATCAGGTTTATTGTGCCAGCACGACATGAGAAACATGCCCATGGATTTTGTGTGCTGACACTCACGCATCTTTTCTCTGGAAGCATGAATCAGCACGCTAACATCAGTGAAGCCAAACCACTCCAACTTGTAGGTGCATGCAGTAAATGTTAAAAAGGAAAGACTCCTGATACAGGCTTGGCTTCAAACCATTCACTAAACCTCAAACAAAATTTACATATCTCACACACAAAAAAAGTTTTGGCATAGCATTGAAATTTATTAGATGTACATATTTATATGTACATAGACAGGCTACAACAGATCGTATGCACATGCAATATGCAAGCCCTTCAGAATGTTAGGAGTAACGGTGGTAGAAGGATGTTCATGATGAAACAAACATTAAAACTGCTGAAAAACTACAAAATACTATCACCATCCAAACTTGAAAGTGTAGTAGTCACATTTGTAGTCACATTTGTTTTTTTGCACTAGGTGTCTGTCCAGGTGTTCGCTGTTTGTCCAGCTTCTTTTTAAAAGCTACAAGTGTCAAATCTGCCTTGAGAAACCAGCTTTCTATTATATTCTGCTGCTCTGCATCAGTGTAAGTGTATGCTGTGTGAGTAACAGTAGCCAAAAAGATAATTACTGACACTTAGAGAAATGTAAAAATGAATCACAACAATGTGAAAGGTGTACAGGCTACACTTTTAAAATGGGCAAGGCATTATAGACAAGGCGTATCTTGAATTGTCCACTGCATGCATTCATGGTCCAAAAAAAAAGGCAGTATTAGACTTTAGGCAGAAACTTTGGAGAAGCTTAGAGGTTTATTGGCTTGGCTTGACTTGGGAGAATCCTCCCCCCATTCCCCAAACTTCTTTCTTTCTTTCTTTGTTCTTGTCTTTTGGCTTGGTTCTTCTTGTTAATTTCTTTTTATCATTCCCTGTCGAGGCTGTAAATTGTTGATTTATATGCCAAGGGTTAATTTATCATTTATACTACTACCTTTCATGTAAAGTGTATGTACATACATGCCCTTGCCTTAGATGTTTATTTATGTATTTAGTTGAAAAGTTGTATTAGTATTTGCTTAATTTTGTATATATTTTTCTGCATATGTATAATTTGGTTGTTTTATGTTAGTAATTTAATTTTGTTAGTGTTTTCTGTGTAACTGACAAAATCCTTTTTTATTAATATTTATTAAGGGTTTTATTTACCTATCTGTGCAATATGTTTTTTCTGCGGTTATGTCTATCAAGAAATAAAAAAATTCAATAAAATGGGCAAGGCACACACATTGAGCCAAATCTTATGCGTCATGAACTGAAAAAAACAAGTGATATTTGTTTCAGTAAAAAATTTCAAAGTTCATGCGATTAAGCCTGGAGCTCTTTGGAATCATCACATCCTCACAAAAACTTCAAACAGTTCTCAGTGACAGACTTCTTGGTTTACTGATCATTACGTTTATGATTCCCTCTCATTTGGGCATGTGTTATGAAAAACGAGCAAAATATAATGAATATGGTATACACTGCGCCGGTTAAAACATTTGGGGTTGGTGACACCTTTTTTTTAAGTCAACTTATTCTCACTAAGATAATTCATTTGATCCAAAATACAGTAAAAAATAATATTACAAAATACAACAATTATATAAATGGTATTATTTTAAAATATTTTTAAATATACTTTAATTTTCTCCAGTAATTACTCCACTTTAGGGTCACATCATCCTTGAGTAATGATTCTCAGGGACTCTGATTGGTGCTCAAGAAACATATCTAATTCATTTCAGTATGGAAAGCAGTTATACTGCAAACCCTGACACATTTATTTTCAGAGTTCTTTAAGGAGTAGAAAAACATGTATTTGAAATTTAAATCCTTTTTATCATTTTAAATGTCTTTGTCACATTTGATAAATTCCATTAGATCAGAATGCATGTTCACATAAAAACCTAATCAGCTTACAAAATACTGTATGCAGTGCTATACCACAATACAGTGACACTCAAGTGAAATATTATAGGTTTAAAACCTTTTAAGAGTGAGTAAATGATAGAACTTTCATTTTTGGGTGAATTACATCTTTAAATATGTATTTAGGTACTTTTGTTACAATGCTTTCTTTTCAAAGTCTTTACAATTAATAATTACTGTGGGAAGGACAATGAAACTAGCTTAACTTTTGCTGGCTGTTAAAGATAATTTAATATTGTATTTTTGTGCAATATATATTCTATTTTTTCACAAACATTTTGTTTGAAAAGCAACGATAATTGGTGAATCACCTGCTGTTTCTCCACAGACCCCCTAGGGTTTGTTTACTGCTTTATAACATCAAGAATAACATCTTTACCCATTAAATGTGTCAGGATGTTGAGCAATCAGTGTCAGAAAACTAATGAAAGGCTTTGTTAGTTTGCAGCATGAGCATACTGATGTAAACACCTGGTCAGTGCAGTGGCGTAAGACAAAGTTACTAATCTCCAAAGACAGCCATCAGACACCAACCACCAGTCCAGGGAGGAGCAGGAGCAGGGAAGATTTTATCTTTCCTTAGTTAGAGGGAAATCAGACACCCACATGCATATTCACATGCCAGCAGATACACAGGAACACGCACCCACTGGCAATGAATAAATTACACCTCCTAAGTGACACTGAGCAGGCAGTGCCACAGTTTTTACACCTCAGAGGGCCTTGAGGAGGACATATATTGTGAGAACTAAGACAGAATATGCCTTTCATTATCATATACACTCAGACCAGATTTTTATATACCGGTCCCTAAGGATTCAGGTCAAAAGCAAATCAAAGCACAGTAACACACTTACACGGAAACTGTTCCAACTAAAAGTTAAATGTGATATGTGCAGGCTGGTAACACACCTGTGTAAGTCACTTCATACCCCATGTGCTTAGGTTTCTGTGGCACAGAATTAACAATGCAATTCTATTGTGTGCAGTTTTTCAGTGAAAGAGGTGGTGATTTATTAAAGCAAAAAGCTATGAGAAGCTGTTTATGTGTGTTGTTAATTTAAGGCTTTTTAAAATAAATATTTCACACAAAAACAAAAATATGCACCGTCTCACTGTTTGACCAACATCTTGTTAAAAGTGTCAAGTGTCAAATCTGCCTTGAGACACCAGCTTTCTGCTGTAATCACCTGCTGGTCTGCATCTGTGTAAGTGTTAAAATGTTTTGGTAATTGACAGTAATTGTGATATTTTAATATCTAGAAAAATGAAGGTGAAAAACTCGTTAACACTTTATTTCGATGGTCCACTTTAGATATTCTACTAACAGTAAGTAACTTTGCAACTACTGTACATGCCAACTAGCAGTCATCTCCTAACACTTTATTTGGATGGGTCCACAACATACAACATACTGACTATCAGAAACTTTGCAGGTATATGTCAACTTATTCTACCCTAAACCTACCCCTAACAGCCTACTCTGAGAGTTAGTGCACACGTAGTTGTGAATTAATGAGAATTAGTTACAAAGTTACTTATAGTTAGTAGAATGTCTAAATGGACTATCGAAATAAGACGAGAACAAAAACAATATGACAGAAAACCCTATTTTCAATATATTTATTACTTAATAATCATAAGCAATATTTCTGATAAGTAATAGAACAATAATCATGAAAAAAAATTCAAAATAACTGCACCAACAATAAGCTTCTGAAGACTGTCATTAATAACTGCCAAATATCAACCGTTATCACTCCTGTCACCAGCAGATGACATCACAGTCCAGTTGAAAAACACAAAGCTGGTTTGCATCAAACACATGTGATCTAATGTGCAGCCAACTATACAGAACACTCACATCGTGAAACAAGAGACCCAACACTCATCCAAGATTTAAGGAAAGCAGGATGGGGTGAAAGGAGGACAGGAAAGAAGTGAAAATAAAGAAATAAATGGAAAGAGTAAAGCAGATCAAATAGTCAGGCCCTCATAACTGTTTTAGTTGTAAAGAATAAAGGAGTCAGGTTTGTCTATCACTAGCATCCCTCTCTCTTTTAGTAAAACTTTTAATGTAAATCAAACTCCCTTGCATCTTGGCAGGCTTTAGAAAGAGCTAGCATTATCTTTGGTAAAGATACATTGCTTTTGTATGTTTCTGTTTGGTTTGTAAAAAGATCTCTTTTCTTAACTGTGTATACAGAGTTTAGATTAAGTCTGAGAACTTATCGTGAAAAAGAACATGGACTTGTTGAGCTCTTACTTGGAAAAGCTTAAATTAAAAAAAAATATTGTGGTGTGTGTGTGCTCAGTGGGATGGGATTTTCATCCAAAAACAAAGGATGGTATGCTGGAAGAGTATCAAAGATCTCACAGCTGTAGGACGTCAGGCACAGCAGGACATATAAGGCTCATAAACATCACCTTCCGTAAACTGCGTTCCTCCACTGGCACACCCGATTCGCTAAGTAACTATAGACAACAGGAGATGTAAGTGTCTTGGCAGATTGGCTGATGCTCAGCTATAACACTGATGATGCTCCAAGTCCAATGACGCAAGCAATTGTGTATCCAACAGTATACTGTCTACCATAATTTCCATTCATTAAACATACACATGCTGCAGAGAACATTATGGGAGGATTATTCCAAAAGTTTGTTTTTGAGGGTTGCCAGTTCCAAAAATAACTATTAAACATCACAGCAGGAGGATTTCCTTCCTACTATGGGCTGTCTTCATCAATATTAACACAAGACTGCAAATATCTCCACTTCAGTCTGCAACAGAGTTACAGCGGGGAAGAATTTTCAGACGTTCACCATCTGAATGTGAAACCAGTTTCTCAAATGACTCACCTACAAAGCTGTTTAAACAGCACTTGTGAATCTGTCCGCAGGCTGATAACCAGATAACGGTTCTGAGATACAGACTAGACCTAACTAAACTCAAAAAGTAGATTTTGCACCTGTAAAACAGTCCTAAATGGATTAGTGAAAGCATGTTTAATGCTGCATGTAAAAATACACATTCTAATGCATACCATAAATACCAGAAATGACAGCAAGTCAACAACTATGGATAGATAGATTCAGAATGGATGGGTGTATGAAAATGGAAGGATGGAGTTGGGAAGTTGAAATTTGTTGCAGTGCCTGGTAAAAATAACATTTAAAGCTAATTCTGCAATGATCTTAATTTGCTCCCTTGAAACCAGCCCATAATGAACAATCTGTTAGTTGTCTCAAGTTCAGTCTCGGTCAGATTCTTCCAAGATCAGCACTGAAGAAAAACACTGAAGAACCATCTCAGAGATATAATAATAATAATGCACAGTCCCAAAGCTTCTCATTACTGTGTATCTGATTTTATCTTCAGTTGAGCAATTACTATGTGCTTAAAACAAAGCCACTTTAAAAGATGTGTGTACATGACAGAAGAACACAGGCAGCTTTCACCACAGCGCTACTGTTATCACCACAGACAAAAACTGGAAGCAATCAAAACTCAAACGCAGTGATTCAGCGTTTTTCACTACTTACAAAACATACTTACCAGGTATAATAAAACAACAGCAAACTCACACTCAGCTAAGCGCTGTGTGGTTTGAGTTAAATGTTTTACCCACAGTAATGTGCCTTGCGTTATCTTACAAACTATCTGATCTGGTCTATTTAGCGACAATGCTGCTATCTGAAACATGATCGTGTAGACAACTCCCACTGCCTCTCTCTTTCTCTTCTCTATCTCTCTGGTTGTGATATCACTCCATGAGCATGCCAGCTCTAGTCAAGAACTCTGTCTTGTGTAAATCGTGTCTTTAAAAAAAACACAAAAAAACACCAATCTTATTTTTGCTCAAAACAGCATTCCTGTAAATTCATGCGACTGTTGCCCTTCAATAATGACCATATATTAAGATTCTTCCACTAAGACAATTCTGCTAACATTCTCAGAGTTGATTTGCTGAGAAAGTGACATGTTCGTTAATGGTTCCTTACTGCTGTAAAATCAACTGCAGCAATTATTTTGTCTCTTTTGAAAAGGGAATAAAAAAGTGGCACTTTTCAACTTTTCAGCTAGACCAACATAGATAGACCAGAATGGATGGGAAAAATATGTTGGTTGTTTTATACCAGCTTCTAATGCCAATACTGTAAAAGAGCAATTTGAAAAAATACAATATAAAGCTGAGATAGATTGATGTTTATTGATAATCTTCCTTCTAAACTCCTCAATACATGGACCTTTTGCAGCCTCGTCCGCATGGAATGAAGTAAAACACACTACGTCCTATAAATACGACACCATCAGTTAAGCGTGTAACTGTACACTCCGCGCGCGCGAGAGACACGCACCAGCAGCCGCTCGCGCAGCCAAACGCGCGCCGTAACCGGAGACGCTTTACTCATCATCTCTACGATTAACGCCAGTGACCACCGTGACACCGAGCGCTCCTCTTTCCACCGAGTCAAACATTTGCTTTGCAATGAGTGTTTAAAGCGTAGGCTACCAGTTGCTGTTGTTAAAACCAAGTAGCTGTATGTCCACTTCTGCGTCTTGACCATCTGCTTTGGAACAAGGTGGTTGGTGGTGGTGCAAGCTATAGCAAACCATCTTGGACTGACAACAAACCAATATTATGCTGGTCAGGCTGGCTTAAAGTGGAAATATCGACCAGTTTGGAGTATAGCCTTATACTTAGTAATAATCTTAGACCAGATAATCATTTGATCCAACCTTAAGCTGGGTAATATGTGACAGGCTATAGAAAGAAATCCTTAACATAAGCAGGGCTTTGATTTGATACTCTCCAAATGTCATACAGGCATGTAATGTGTTTTCAATTTTAAAGCTAGTATAGAAAAAGCTGTAAAAACGTGCAACCTTAAGTTTAGCTACTTCACTTTTTTTTAAGTGAAATCAAAAGTTAAAATTAGCAGTATTACGTTTTGACAATTCAAGTTCACAATATTTTTTCACAGCATATAGCCTATATGAAGACAGCTATATCGAAAATGCTCTCAAAAAAGGTTTGTTTGTTGTTGAAGGGCTGATGAAAGAGGGTATCGGTGAAAACCTACCGGCCAGGCGAACTGAAAGGGGATGATAACGGTCCCGAGGTCATTGGCCTTGTTTGGGTTTCCACTGAATCCTTTCAACTGAAACGTATTCCCTCCAACCACGCTCGAGCTTCCAGTGCCGTACGTACAAAAGCCAGATGTTGTGACCTCCACTTGGTATTCCTTTAGACACACTCTTAAGTACGTGTCACATTCGTCCTGGTCGCACAAACCGTTTTGCGCGCTCCGTGCGCCGTCACAGCAGTTTCCATTCGCGAGCTCACCCCTGTCATTCTCCACGCTGATCAACTGGAGCTCCAAATAACCCGACGACTGGCACACCTAAAAATAACATAAACAGCAGTTAAAATATGAAATGCAAATAGTTTGGCTTTGTAAAGCTGCACGGAATCATTTACCTTGCTCCCATTAAAATACAAGACAGGACATGCAGAAGAACACAATATAGCGGATACAGTACACTGACTTAACATTTGTGTTAAAGAGTGATTTTCATGGGTATACACCGGTATTGCAAACATAACAGTAAAATTCACTCGCAGCATGTTCGTGCAATAATGAAATATGCACTGTATTAATGCTTAAAGTTTCATTGTACAAGCATTACAGTGCACGCGGACTGCTTTTAATCGCCTTCAAAGTTTAAGGATCACATGATTTCACTGACAGCAGGATAATTCTATTAAGACAAGAACCCCAAAATCTAATTTACCAAAAATGAATGAGTTGCAGTTCAGTGTAAATCGGTTGTTTCATCTCGGACTTTACAACTAGTGAAGGATTTAAAAAGGCATTAGGAAGTATAACTCACCTCAGTCCAAAACGTCAAAATTAAGAAAACTACTGAGAAACAAGCTCCAAAATAGTTATGCATGACTCCTATGAAGTTAATACGACATGATTAAAAAAAGAAAATACACATATGCATCATTATCCACAAAAATCCAGCCATTCAAAGTGATTCCTTTCTATGCAAGATCTCCAGAAGATGAGATGAAAGTCACACACATACATCCACTCGCTCCTCCAGCGCGGTGCTCTCACTATATCAGTCAACTCTACCAGCCGTCTGAACGGGCTTGATTGGCAGTTCAATACACCATTGGCAAGCCATCAGTTGTAGTAGTACGCCCGCGTCAGCCAATCGCATAATAAGAGGGCGGGGTTTTCCTATAAATTATAGATCTGACAGGCTTATTGACTTAGTTTGTTGAGTAAAGAGAAACGCTTTTAAAACGAAAACAAAAAACTGTTAAACTATTATTTACAATTTTTAATCTTTCACAACAGAAATAGTTTTCGATTCTAAAATATTTAACAACTGAACGGTTTTATAATTACCGGTAGAAGTATGTTGACATTCTATAAACCATTATTAGCCTACACACTAAACTTTTTTTGGGGTAGCATTTTGCTCTGTTTGTACTCTTTCACAATCCAGATATACACTTAAGTCAAGGCACGGGTGAATGATTGTGGCTAACAGATACAGAGCGCCCTCTAGTGATCGATTAGTGGTGTATTTTTCCTCCTGAATACTTCAATAAAAAGTCTCTCTTTGGTGAATGAAATGTAGACTTGGCTTTTTGTTTGCTTTTTATATTTTTTGTTGTTGTTGATGTTTTTAGTTCAACATAATTCAATGACTATATGCTGAACAACTTTATCACAAATTGAAACAGTCACAAAACAGATTAATCTTGTTTTTGAGATGTTCTCATGAATTTAGTAAAAATTACTGTGCCTGATAAAACAGCGTGGGAATGTTTTGTTTTTTTTGTGTTCAGAGTCTGCCCAAACTTCAGCCATGATACCATACCTTAACTTTTGCCCTTTAGTAAAGGCACAACTAAAAGAGTTTGTTAATAATAGACTAAACCAGATGATATCATAGATTTACTGTATAGCTGTGTTACGTCCTGCTTTTTTGTTAGGCTGTCTACATCTGTCTCTACTCTTGCTCTCTCATTTATTAGGAAATGGGTGACGCTATATTCCTAATCTAGCCGTCAGACTCCATCCTGAGTTCCTCTAGTGCCGGTCCATAGTCAGAATAAAGAGAGGAAGTCAGCCCTGGAGCTGCATACAGAGGAATTAGATGTTAACAATGCTTACTGCACTCTGAGGATGTGACACACTGTGGCTGTGATAGAAAGAAAGGCACCTGCATTCTGTTGAACTCATACAACAACATGTAGCTACAGATTGGGGAGAGGGTGGGAAACTTGGAATGAACATGGAATAATGTCTACACCATAAGTTATTTGGTTATAAAAGCATGACTAATTGAAGTGCTTTTGTTATACTGTAGCTTTATTATAACAGCTGAGGTTTGGCCTGCAGTTAAAAATACAGCTGTAGTTTTGATACAGTGTTGATTGATGTGTCTGGTTGCAGGATAAGATAAAACATTACAGCTCGGTCTGTTAACATAAGAGATCAACTCACATATTAGATTCATAAACATTCATGCATGCAGTGACTCAAAAAGCCTACAGCAGCATTATCAAACACAAATTCTTGGAGGGCCGCAGACCTGCAGAGTTTTGTTCCAACCCTATAATACACCTGGAGGATTGATTAGCTGGATCAGGTGTTTAGGGTTGAATCTAAACTCTGCAGGACTGTGGACCTCCAGGAACAGAGTCTGAAACCCCAGCCATACAAGCAGTTTACTGACAATCCTGGAATTTTGGTCAAATTCATGCCTATTTCACTGCTTATAAAACATACAATATGCTTTGAATGATCCTTTATAGCTGGCCTATTAATACACTACTTTAGTGTAAAGACAACGGGATGTAGGCTAGTTGTAGTGAGAACAGCACTGAGCAGCAGCAATGGTTAGAGGTGGAGGAGGGATGCTAAGATCTAGATGCTAAGGGAAAGGGGCTTGTGCTATTTATAGAAAGTATCTCTCGCTCTGATAAGACGACAAGATAATAGGATGATTAGCAGGACGGGGAGCCAGCTGTGATTAATTACCCACGCATGCTCCTCCCAAAATTTGTTCTCATTGATTAACATTACAAACGCTCAGAAATTAAAACCTATTTTTGTTATATAAATAACAGCTATATATATATATATATACAGTATATATGTGCAATACATAGGTTTCTTATCAGCAGAAGCCATCAAAATTGGGTAAACTTTGAGAGCATTCCCCTTTGCTCAAATAGCAAAAGAAAAAGTCCACAATAGTCTTTTCATGACTTTCAAAAAAACAAAAAACAAAAAAAAAACAATTGAGATAGACAGCAGTCAGAAAAATTTACCATCCCTCCAGATAGACCTTGATTTAGAAACATCCTTTCATAATTTGATGCAAAGGTGATATAATACAAAGTATAGTGTTATAAATGTAATTTTTTCTTTTTTGAGGAATTACAATGCTGAAAAACTTTATCACAGTATTGTGTAAAGGGTCCATATAAGGTTTTTATGTTTTTTTTTGTTTGTTTAGTGTGTCAGTCTTTACTGGGTTAAGTACATCTTAAGTGCCCAAATCTATGGTCACCATAAATGCATTCGCTCTGTCTTCATCTCATTCTCTATCCTTCCACTTGATGTTAAAGAAGCAGAGAGGAACAGAAGTGCAGAGAGCAGGTGTGTCATTGGGAGGTGTGAAATTCTGTCTCAGGTTTATAAATGTCAGTGATGGAGTGTGAGAGTGCTTAACCTCTGACCTCAAGTCAGACTTCAATTACAGCTAATACAGATTCCCTCAGTGTGTGCACTCTGCACCTCTTCAGAGTCACTGAAGGGGTGCGATATGTCAATGACTTGACCCGAAAATGTCATCTTCAGAAGAGCCAGCTTACAGCTCACCTCAACTTGCCCTGTTCTGACGGATCTTTGAAAACTTATTTTAGCTTCTTAAAAGGGTAACTGCGTAGATCCCATTGCCTACGCTTGAGTTTTAAATGTTGTTTTTGTTCACAGCTGTGGGTTACGCTCTCATAAAATGCAGGACATACTTATCTTGAATTGTACTTACATGTCTTGTCCACTCACAGAAAATATTTGTTTTAATCTCTGGTTCAACTGTAATGCTTTTTCATGTTTAATTAAGCGTGCATAGATGACGCTGTAGGACAACGTAACGTTAAAAATGCGCAAATTTAATTGGCACACAGTGGTGCTTTTCAATGTCAGAAACCAATCATAAAACGGCGAGGGCGGGACAAGAATCGCGATTGTGTCTCATGGTTTATTAAACAAATAAAATAACATGGATAAAATATAATGTATAGTCTTTATAGCGTTTATGATTGCATGCTTGTTTGTCCCCAATCACATGTACAGTATGGAGCTTTGTTTCAAGTTTTGTTTTCAGCTGAAGAAAAAAAGTCCTTTCAAAAAAGAGGTGTAGTATGAAAGTATCATAGAAGTAGACATATTATCATATTTCAAACTGCCAATTAATCCACTAATTAACTTAGCATATTAACCTAATTTTATATATATATATATAATTTTTATTTATTTATTTATTTTTCATATATCCAGCTGTAAACCACTGGTAATTAGACAGCTATGTGACCCCACCACAGCACATAGGCCAGTTTTTGAAGCCCAGCTGTGGTTTTGATCCAGGCTTCTGGGAAAAGATGCCATGGCAGAGTATAGGTCTGTAGCCCATGAGGGTTATCCTCAAGCGGGTATGTGCGTGCCTAGCAGTGGGTGGGTATGTAGAGGATGGAGCTGTTATCAGCTCAGTCAGCTGTGCCAATCATTCATTGCATTAGTGTGCTGTAAGAGAGGGAGGAGTACACACACACACACACACGCACACACAATGAGACATTGTGTTGCTTATATACAGTGCTGAATAGAAGGAGATAGGCAGGGCTGGTTTAGCATGGATTATGTGTTTCTCAGAGAAATCCCTAAGGACCCCTTGTGTGTGAATGTGACCTTCTACACATGAGAATATTCTCTAATGTGTGTTTGTTTAATATATTATGTACATACAGCATTTCTTGAATTTGATTAGGACTTTTCACTGTTTTTATCGCTCTGCCAGACATTTATGTATCTACACATACAAAAAAAAGACGGTATGTGCATTGGTGGGGAAGATGCTAAATTTACATGTCTTTAAATATTCTGTTGAATCAAAACTGTTTGACTCTTTCTCTGGGTTACATCAGTAGGTGACTTTATGAGTAAGTCCTTTAATCATTTATCTAGTACATTTAAAATACTGATTCATTCAAGAATGAAACAAGACATTTATTTATTCACTCAAGCAGTTTGTTAAAAACAAAGTAAGCCTACTTCTATACACTCTCAGAAATTAAGGTACAAAAACTGTCACCAGACATGTTTGTACCTAAAGGCTCCATTTTGGTACTGTAAAGGTATATTAGTACTAAATGTGTACATATTTGTAGTAAAAGTATAAAAGTGTACCTTTTGAAAAGGTACCACCCCAGTAACAGCTTTTGTACCTTTATTTCCGCGAGTGTACCATATATTAGCCAGTGAGAAAATAGAACGGCAAACAAAAACAGCAAAGTGTTCAAAAACAGTGTTTAAAAAGTTTACCTACTACTTCTGTTACCTACTTCTATTCTTGAGAGATATCAGAGATAGAATATCTGTGAGTCATTAAATTATTCAATCAAGTAATTTGTTTAAAAAGTTTATTCATTCTTTTTGCTCTTTCTGTGTTGCTCTAGATGCAAATTCTGCTTTGATTACTTTTGAAAAACAGATTTAATCTCATATGTGATTTCTTGTGAATGTGTAAAATGTGATTTCTAAGGAAAAAAAAAATGCAGGATGCATGATGGCCCACAAACCGTCAGATTGTACGGAAAAGTATGAATGAGATTGTATGAACTCATATCAGTTAAGTATTATGAAGTGACATGAGAATGTGCTGCAATATCACATTTGAAATATTGATGTTTTAAATATCTGTGATTTTTTTTCTTACTCATATAAAATAGCCTAACTATCTTAATAAATAGCTACTCTTTTTTTAGAGAAAACCATATACAGAATTAAGTCCATACCGTGTTATTCAGAGGCATGTACTTTCACTTATTACCTGATGCTTGAACATGTTTTTCTCTCTTGTTAAGACATGTCAGGATTTTCTTTAATGACTTCTTGCACACTCCTCTGTTTTCTCGTGTTTTTTCGAACAGGAACAAGAGAACTGTTGGAAATGTTCTTGGGCAGGGAAAGATCCTGTGCAATTGTGTTTCACACATACAGGTATTTACCTTGTGAGGTAACATTTCCTGTGATAGAAGTGAATAAGAAAAAAGTGAGGGGGAAACTCACTGAGAGACCTCATTGTAGCAAAATCTGTCAAAGAAAGACCTACTATACGATGCGGGGGAATCAAGGGGAATTCCACAGACATTCCATTCTGTTCTAAACACTTCACAGCTCAGTTTAGCAGCACAGGAAGACACACACACACAGAGTCAAGGCCATATCACTTTCCCTCTTCCATGGTAAATCTCAGCCTGTTCAATCCCATGCCAAATCACATTCCAAGTTTTTGCATGAATGATACTGATTCCTAAACATCAACATGATGTTGGAGGGCATTTTCTTTATATGTGGGGCAATAAACCTTTCATCTGCATGTTTCTGGTATTAATTTATCTGGAAAAGGAGACAGAGAGCGTCAAAGAGCAGTGAAGTCTGGCCTCTACATGTCAAGAAGACTACAAAGTGCACACTGACATTTGTCCTAATGCCAAAAGTAATGCCTGGACAGATCTTATCAATCAAAGCAGATCAGAAAAGAGGAAAACTCCAGTCAAACAAGAGAAGAGGAGAATGGCTCTTATCTTTGTTTACTGTAAGCACAGAACACTCCAGAGTTCTCCGAGGGCTCTTTGTGACATCACAACTCCAAGTTCTGGATTCGGTTCTAAATGGAGTCAGTTGACAGTTAAGAGTTTAAAGAGCCTGATCTGTTTGTCTTTGATGCCTCAGATCTTTGGCGCTGCTCAAATTCATGGTGGTTTGTATTTCAAGAGCATTTTGTCTCTTGGAAGATAAACATGCCGGTCTGTGATTGATCATTTTCTGATTGTTCTCATATGAATTGATAATGTGGTGTCATGTGATGTCATGATTGAAATAACCTGCTTTATGGAGGGTTAATTTCATCAGTGCTACAAGCATGATCCATAAAGAAATAATTTAAAGCTTTGATCTGTATCCCTGTGAATACTGTAACCAGGACTCATCGCCCAACATCACCACCTAATCTCCCTGATGCTCTTGTGTTTGAATGGTAGCAACCCCACAGCTGTGTTCTGACATGCAGTGAAAAGCCTTCCCAGAAGTGAGGAAGCTGTTATAGCAGCAAAATGATGGTTTCAGGATGATGGATTTTAATGAAAATGTTCAGCAAGCACGAATGGGTGTGGCGTCAGGGGTCCACACACTTTCATTTAATGTATACTGTAAAACATTTTGATGTTTTGATGTAAATATC
>JAUCMS010000022.1:11046735-11061450 GCA_032357445.1 Enteromius radiatus | reverse complement strand
TTAGAGAGATCTGTGGAGGTGGGTCCTGCAATAATAGAGCAGCTGTTTTGACTTCAGTGTGTGTGTGTGTGTGTGTGTGCATGTCTGGATATGGATTAACTTAATAGTGTGTGTGAACAGAGAAGTGTCTTTTAAGTAGGATTTTAAATTGTCTGGCTTCAAAATGCAGTATTACGGTCAGGCTTTTACGCAGAAGCCAATTATTACCTGACCACATAATCATGCAGTGTTACGATGTAAATCACTGTCTTTACAATAAATAATTTCATGATTTCAGCACAAATATGTCACATTGCGCACTCACTGAGATGATATATGTCAAACTCAAATATAATGGTATATCCATATTTTATATGTACCACAACGTTTATGTTAACTCAATGTAAATCCACCCTTTCACTATTTTAACATTTTACAGAAAAAAACATAAACAAAGGCTTTCAAGACCACAAAAGGTTTCTATGTAAAGTAAAAAGGAAAGGTCACATGTAGGCCTACTCAAAATACTCAAATGTTTTTGCTCCTATTTTATAATCAAGTTTTGAGTTTGCTATGCTCAAACTATGTAGGCCTATTTCAACAAAAAACATTTATAACCACTTGAGGGAGCACATAATTAGTTTGTTGGTTAATTAAAAAAAAAAAAAAAAACAGTTGAAAGTGGAATCCTTGTTGCCAATCTCGTTAAAACATTAACTTTTCATGTTTCAGATTTTAAAAAATTTCCACTAATCAAACTTTTAAACACATTTAAAAGTGTACATATTCATAGTTTACATATTCATTCTTTGCTTGGATGTATTTAATTAAATGTTCACTGTCAGCAGGAGTCATTTTTGGAAGAATGCTGATTTCAAGTAGCCTTGGGAAAACAGTAGCTAGTTATGGACTTTCTGCTGCATGTAATGAAGAAGTGTCTCAGTCAGACAAATCTGTTTTAAAATGAATTTCTCACACCGGCAGCTGTTCTATCTCATTCTATTATCATCTTATTAAAATCTTAATTTAGCACATACAGTAGGCTATATCAGTCTGTACAGCATGCCAGGGCAGCTGCTATAAAGTAAAAATCTCTGGCAGTTAATTCTAACGACCTGAGGAGAATATTTCATAACGTCTCTTCTCCAGTTTCTCTTTGATGATGACCCATTTCCCACAAATTGGGTGAGGGATATGAGGATATACATGTTTTTTACATAGCCTACACAGTATTTATTTAGTATATATATATAACTATCATATAGCCTAACCATCTCACACTCTTATGCCCTTTTGGAATTAATTAAAAGAATTCTTCCTAATTAGTCTTTAATTGCCCTCCTTTACACGGAGCTCTTCTGCAGGGACCCTTATGCCGTTTAATTGGCCTGGCCTTAACGAGTTTTCTATCATCATTAACTCCTCATGGGTTTAACGACCACTGGGCCTTATTTGAATATGAAAAGATTATAATTTATGCAGATTTGTACAACCCCGGGCTCTTTAGAGAAAGCGAGAGAGCCTTACAAAAGACATTTAATGATCTTTTTCAGAAAAGTGTGAGACAGAAAAGGTGAATCTCTCATTTGACCAGCAGGTGTAGCTGTACACAAACACTTTTACTTTTCGTCTTACTTTGCCACGTGTGATTTCCCCCTACAAAATAATAGTTTAACAAAGAAGCTTTACAGAAAGTCATGATGTTGTTGTTTATAATACCTAAATGTCCCACAGTCCACATTTAGCAGTTCAGAGCTAAAATGCAGATTGCACAAAAGAAGTTTGGTATGACCCCTGCTGTGCTAACCTGATTTTACCAAGTGCAACATGTCCCTGGGTCAACATCTTTGTTGACCCAGGGACAACATTGTGATTAACCAATCAGATTTAAAGAAACAGTTTATGGTTTTTGTGAAGTTTAGGCTTTCAATCAGTGTTTGGTGCTTGTACATCAGTGTCAGCCATATCATTTCCTCTGATTTAAGGCTTTACTCATGGGGGTAAGGTTAGGTTTAGGTGTAGAGATGTGGTCAAGACTATTTTTGCATTAAAATGTTGTTCCAGGGTCAACAAAATATGTTGACATAGGGACACATAGTACTTAGCAAAATCAGGACCTGTCCCCTGCTGACCTTTGACATGCTTATTACACACCCTAAATAAAGCAAACCACAACCAGAGTGTGTGTTTGCGTGGGTGAATGTGTTGTTTAGAAGAAAGCAGGCTTAAATGTCTCTATCAAGCTTTTCCCTTTGTATCTACTACCACCTATTGCTGGATGCCTCAGTAATCCAGGCATTCTTAATCTCTGACCTACACACACACACACACACACCAGTTGTGGCATCTGTCTTTACATAAGCCAAGTAGATTTAAAAAAGATCAGACGGCACCTGCCACCACCATATAACACTATTCTCATAATACCTCAGCTCTTACTGTCCTCTTAAGATCACTGATTATAATAATATTCCTGATTTGTATGTCTCCATGAAATAATACCACCTGAAAAATGCATACATTCAAAGTTGCTCTGCAAAATCAGGTTGGTCAGTTTTGCAAATGGTTAAATATCTTTATTGGTTCTTTTGTAATACAGATCTAAAAGCAAGTTAGAAACAAAACAAGGTACACAAAATGTTCAGTTTTCAGTTGTTCAGTTAACCATAAACATAAACAGTGTTTAGCATAAACACCATGTAAAGTGGGAGAAACATCTTACTGAATATAATATAGGCGGAACAGAGCAAACCACAAAATGTCAAATTTCTCACATTTTACAATAAGTGTAATATAACTATAAAGTACTATTTCAAATAAGCACTACAATCTTATAGCTGTCTACAGTCCAGATCAGCTGCATATGCATATCAATCTGAGGATTTTTTTTCAAGTGTACCTGTGAAGGAATTTGCAATAGTTCAGTATTATTTCAGTAATATGTTTGTTATGGAAATTATTCACAAAGTTTATCTTGGTTACAAAGGGAAACAGTGTAACATGTTGGCTGTGAAAACAGCCCTTATTTGATTTGAATTTCAATGAAAGGTAGTTTGAATGAGCTTCTTTTGACATTATTTTAATAAGATTTTATGATAATTAGTCTAATATTTGTTAGCGTTAACTGTTCAGAACAATATATTTATCTAAAGTCAAAGACATTTACTGTAATATATTTGACTGACAAAATTTGTATCGGTTTACAAAATATTATAGACAAATCACTTCACCTGTATTTTTTGTTTTTCTGCTGTAAGTGAAGTCATGTTATGGTGTTGATGGTTGATCAAAGCACACTGCATACATATCAGCTGCTGATCTTGGTACAGCTGCAGTAGTTTTCATGTTGGGAGCAGATCTGATCCAGCAGATGTGGTGAGGCATTGACCAGTTTGTGCCATTTTAAGGCAAGGGATTTATAATGAGTTTGAATGTGAGATTCACAGTAAGAAGCCAAACATGTCAGACAGGACTTGATGGCTTTTAGTTTGGTCTCTGTGCAGATGTCACACTCCACGTCTCCAGACACAGCAAAACTCAGGACAGGAGAGGCTGTTCCTGCTTCTGGTGCTTTTCTCTTCATTTTCTCTACAACTTCAGCCAGCACAATGTTTCTGCTGAGCTCTGGTCTTAGGCTGAACATCTGCCTGCACTGAGGACAGCTGTAAACACCTCTGTGATCATCCCGATCCCAGAATTCATTAAGACAGTTCATACAGAAACTGTGACCACAAATTGTAGTTACTGGGCACTTCAGAAGATGAAGACAGATCGGACAGTTAAAAGGATTTTGATCGTCCAAAGATTCTGCCATTTTTGTAATTTAACCTTCAGAATCACTGTAAAAAACCAAATGATGTATAATTAATATAATAGATGTAATATTAATGACTTCAACAAAAGTTGGAAATGTAGTTTAAACATTAACTCTTTATATTTTCATTTACATTTTTGTTTTAACATGTTTTGTTACATTTTTGAAAACATATTATTAGGTCTAACGTTATATAATCTAACTTTTACTCTTGACCCATATGACCCTAAATCAAATTGGTGTTAAAAGGTTTGGGCACATCTGCTCGCACAAAATGAATGAACGAACTACACGTTTACGTGTTTTATGTCAGACATGTTTGCCTTGCCAGTTTCACCTTTAGGGCAAACCCGAACGTACCATTAATAAAAGTGCGGTTATATTTTATGGGTTTTTGTTGTTAATTATTAGTAGGGCAACATTAGGCAATTTAAGACAAGGGTACATTATCACGTAGTTCTAGATGTATTTAAAAGAAGTGATCTTAAAGGACAACGATATCAAGCATTAAGTAGCCTACGGTAAGCACGTTTGATGCGCCCATTGCTCAGAATTTAACCTTACAACAAAAAACATTATTTATTAATTGCGCGAATAGCAATACAATTTGCATTCAGTGAAAACAATGTTATCACCTTGTTACAACTTCAGCAAAAAAATAATATATATATAGAGAGAGAAGTAGTAGACTACGTTTGTTAAACTACCCACACTCACCATTTCTTGCACGCAGTTGTAATAAAAGAGATCAGTTTCCGTTTTGTTTTCTACGAGGGAGGAGTGGCCCCATTGCTCAAATATATTTTTAAATTATTACATTTTTTTAACATATTTATTTAACATATTTCTGAGCAAACATACCACCAAAATGAACAAGAACAAAAACAACAAAAATGTTTCTGTTGACCTTTTTTGCCATGTCCAATCAGAAGCGTTTTGATTAGTCATCGCTTCTCTGACGGACTTTTTTGGGCAAATTCCAAACGGAAGTGAGCAACCCTATGCCCTACTCCCTTCGAAGGGCAGAGCTTTTTAAGTGTGTTCTTTTCCTTGGTAAAGGGAGCGACGGACCAAACGTTGCCTTAACAACGCTTGTGCGCGCGTGCAGCATTCAGCACTCCAACAGTTGTTACAAATAATTTTATTCTCATTATTATTATTTAAATATTATTGTCTCACCGTGTCGTTTACTACTAAACTTTATCAAACTAAACATGATAAAACTTACTTACACGACCCTCTTAAATCGTATTTATACCACTGACAAAATATTTTGTAGGCTACTAAAATAAAGAAAAGGTAATCAGCCACTTACAAAAACAAAACAAACAAACACAAGGCAAAAACGCTCTTTAATTCGCCATCAGCCTACATGAGCATTACTGAACTATACTGGACTACAAGTCAGATTATGTTCCTCTACAGTGAGTTTGTTAATGTTTCAAAACTTTGATTGGCAACAGTATGAAACAATTTGAGTTTTTCAGCATTTCCCATAATTAACAAGGCAGATAAATAACGTAGGGTCCTACACAATCTGGCTGCATAAAAATACCACAAGAAATCTCCAGAGAGAGAATTTCTGACCCTGCACGGTCCTAATAAATGATCATAAACAATTTGAAACTGCTCCATACTGCTCCATGCGCTGCTTAACACCGCCCTCTTGCGCCATTTTGTATGTATAAAGTGTTTGTATAAAAAGGAAGTCCTGCTCCAAACTTACTCAGTCCGCATTCCTGAAGAAAGAAATGAACACACGCAATTAATAATATTCATAATGAGTATTTTGCCGAATAGGTGACTCAATATCCTCCTCCTTTTATGTTGACAGTGTATGGACATTCCCCATTATAGGTACATTCCTAATCAACCTTGCAAAATCCTCTCATTAGCAAAAGCAATCAATATTCCCTCTCTCTCAACTCATTTTCTCACCTTTCTCACGATCTCAGGAAATCCTGTTTCTTTCACATGCTTCAATAGATTAACCCACAATCTCTCCCATCAGGCCCGATCGCAGATCAGCGCTGTTTTCTCATGTGTGACAGTAAAAGGTCAGTAATAGGTTTCAGAGCAGTGAAAAAAGAGCTAACTAGAAACATAAAGTGTGAAGAGGTGAGCCACTGAGGTGAGCGTGATTTCACCAAGTACAAGATGTTCCTGGATCAACATCCTTGTTGATCCTGGAACAACATTCCAATCAACCAATCAGAATTGAGGAATAATTTTTCTGGAAATATCAGTTAGGCTTGTAATCATGATTAGGTGCTTCTACACCCTTGTTAATCAGCTATCATTTCCCACTGATTTTAGGCATATATTTTGGGTAAGGGTAGGTTTAAGGGTAAGGATTGGGATAAGTTTATATTTTTGGACATTAATGTTGATCCAGGATCATGTCTTGGCAAAATCACGGTGACCGTAGCTGATGTGTTCATTTCACTCATGGGTTTGTGTGTGATGACGCATATAATAACAGTCATCAGGATCGTAAATCCTTAAAAGTTTTTAATATATACATATATTTAAATGTATGTATATTTATAACATAATTTTTGTATTATTTTTGCTTTGCATTAAATTACGAAAAAATAGTTTACGCTAATGCAAGGGAGTTTCTAATGTAGCGTCTGTGGGTAAATTTGACATCGTTCTCTTCTGACTGCCATTATCAGTCTCTCTCTCTTTTATTCGAAGTCAAGAAAACAATATCGTAGAATTGTGCTATTTGAGCAAATGGTAATGTAAAACATATGTTTGTGGTACTTCCATTCACTATTCAAGTCAACCCAACTATGATGACTTCTGCAGCGAAGAAACCAGGAAACTTGAAAAAGGTCCATTGATCAAAGCATCATATACATCATTACGATCACAGCCTAGATATTTCAATAGATAGAGAAACTCTGTCTTCAACATTTAAAACAGAACAGAATATGTAGCTAACAAAAAATGTGTTGTTACAGAGTGCCCTTCCTCTCACAGCATATAGCCTTGAAGGCTAGCAAATACTCCTTCCATCACATCTAGTAAGTACAGATGACCTTAAGAACTTCAATTCCCAGCAGCCCTTGCCCTGCAGAGATGAGAGTGAGGTCCTTTCTAGGGTCTGATCCAGTGGGATCATACAATTACTATTGCTCATGTTTCTATGCCAACCAAAACATAACAGCTTTGAGCTTATGAACCTAAAAACAGATGCTCAACTCTTTCATTGCTTTATTTCCCAGAAAGCTTTGCCCCCAGGTGGTGAAGATAGCCTGTCTTAGGTCATAGTGTCGAAGGACTCAGACAGACAGCAGACAGATTACAACTGGCAGACTAAATAAAATACAGTGATCACCATGTAAAATAAAGACAGAAGACGTAATGCATAATGATTATTCTTTATTTCTTTAGCCATAAATACTGTTAGGTTTATTAAATACTTTTTGAGTCTGTTTTATTGTCACTATTATGGTTTCAAGACCAACTGACTCCAATTGAAGCTAGCTTTAAATGGTATACAGCGCAAGATGCAATTAAACTTCGAGAACAAAACAAAATTATAAATGTGTCCAGTTTTTAAAATCCTGATGGATTGCATACGAAGGTCTTTTATTATACAGGCAAGAATTCACAAAGACTGACATTTATGAATTGTTGATGCCAATACAGAGGTTTGGTCAATATTTTAATCAGAACAGCTCAATGTTGCTGCTCAATCTGAGCTAAATAATTCCAGATCAAAGTCACTATTTTTATTTGTATTAAACATGTATAGATGGTTAGCCTGTAACCTGTACTTTTATTTATCAGATCTGGAATCATTTAGTTTTGCATCAGTAATATATTTGTGTACTGTGGCATGACTGATTGAAGAAACCCTTCATATTATTTTCCAACTGAAGTGTAAAAAAAAAAAAAGAAAAAAGATTCTTATTCATATCTTTTGGTCTGGGAAAGAACAAACTATAAATAAAGTAAAATGTTCCCAAAGAGCAACCTTACTGAGAATTCAGATACAAGTAGTTCAATTAAAACACTGCTTTCTTCCTCAATAACAGACCAATACTAAACTATCATTATATTATTTCTTTTACATCAGTCTATTTCAAAACAATCCAGCAATGTAAGCATAAAAAAAAGAAAACAAACAAAAAATATATATATATAGCATTTTCGTAAATGTTCAAAATGATCCAACGGCACTTTAACAGCATTTCTATGGAATTAATTTTTCAAGTATTCTCATTTGGTTTGATATCCATGTCTCCAAATTAAATAAGAAAAATAACATCACATCAAAAATAATTATATTCTAAATAGAGTACCATTTAAATAGCCCAACTGGAAAATCTACCATACCAGTGGGTCATTTTATAATAATAAAAAGGCACTAGGAAACCAGCCAAGCAGCAGAAAAAAAAAATTAACACTGTTACTAATCATATTTTACACCTCTAATCCATTCTAACGGAGCACTTAAAGCTACATCTGGTTTAAACAATAACACTTTGGCTTTGAAAATCATCACAATACTATTCCAGGCCTGTAAATTGCAATATTTAAAGGCACGTGTACATGCACACATTTGTACACACTGAAGCCTGAGCCTCGTGTGGGCTAATCGCTTTAGATGTGCAAGATCATATGTCATCATTAGCCTAAAACACACAGTAATGCAGTTAGCTAGCAGGCTTACACACTCCAGAGAGGGACTCATTGCTTTCAATCACCACACACACATACATCCATTTACTCTTGTTCTTCTGTTTGTGTGCTGTGAGTTTAAATGGTGTAAGTTACTTGGTGCATATGAGCTGAGAACACATGAAAAAGAGAATGTTGAATGAAGAAGCTGCATTTTTCCATTCTCTGTAGTACGTAAAAGTTCCTTTTTTTGTCATCTTGTAAACACCAGCACGGACACTAGAGGTAATGAGATGGTGTGTTTTGGGGTCAGAATAAGCAGCAGGGTAAGTGTTAGTGTGTCCTCTCCACTGGTGCTCCCTCAGACACTCTGGATTCAGAAGCCATCATCATCATCCACTTCATAGCCGTAATCTGTAGACAGGAAAGGGGAGGAATGCAGAAAGTTTGGGACAAAACTCTTTTCTGGACTACAGAAACTCACACAAAGACCATAACATGAAAATGTTTTTGTCAAAAGAAGTCAACCAGGAATCTGAGAGGATTATATATATAAATAGGTTTGTAATTATTTAAAATGTAATGTTTTTAAAATAAACATTAGCTAATGATCTTTATATAAAAAGAGTAAAAATAAAAGTTCTAAGAAAACAACAGTTTTAATACAAAGTGTTAATACAAAGCTTTTTTGTTTAAAGACTTTATTGGGTCAGAAAAGGATTAAAGTCTACAAATATTTTAGTTAATTAGAACAAAGCTGAAATAAAATATAAAAGAACTTTTAAATGATAATTAGAAATTGTGTTGGCAACTAACTGATAGAAATACTAAAATTGCTGAAATTAGAATAAAGCTAAATTCAAACATTTAAAGTAAAATGTACAAATAACTAACAATACAATTTTAATTAAATACTTTATTATAAAAATAATTAGAAGTGAAACATTTAAACTGACAAATGAAAATAATACTATTAAAACTAAAGTTGTTTATAAGGGTAGTAGACAAAAAACTGGACCGGATGGTGTAACATGAGAAAAACATCTTCATTCTTATAGTTACAAATGGACACATATATGTGTTAACTACCCATAAATAATGCTAAATTACAACTGGTCTAAAAGCAATATGCCTTTATGAAATGTTAAAAACGTATCCTCAAGGAGAAGGACAGACTTTACTGCATCACTTACCAGTGCCGCCCATTAACTGCATGGCACTGACACAGTGTTCGTCCTCCTCATCCTCCTCTTCTTCATCTGCAGGCTCTTCGTATGCCACCGGTCCGCTCTCCACAACAACAGCATTCTGGGATGGTGCAGCAGGAGTGGCCTCTGGGGCGCCAAACCCTTTCTGAAGGTAGAGAAGAAAAGACAAATCAACAAGAGATGGCATTCTCAGCCCCATCTTGTGTCCATCATCCAATGTGTTTCCAAGTGAACAAGGATATTCAGTGGACGATAAAAATGTAGTGTAGAACTGATTGGAAAGTGAAAAGACAAAGTGGTTAACTGGAAGGAGTTGAAAAATAAGAATTTGAGAAGAATGTCTTTTCAGAGGCAGAGCAATTATAGAGTCATTCCTTACTGAAGCTGTTTATTAACCTGAAGTTGTTGTACTGTATAAATAACCCATTGTCATAAATTAAAAATGGCAATTAAAGAGCAAGTGACTAAACAATTATGAATGTGTTTACCATATCAAGCATTAATGAATTGCACACAATGAGATAAAAGCTGTGTATTAACAAAGTTTATCAAGCTCCTACAAATGAGGATAACACTTCTCATCACATGTTTGAAGTTTAAAATTTAGTAATAGTTCACCCAAAAATGAACACAAAGGAAGATAATGATGACATGATTTTCAACTATTACTTTAACACTGTTAGTGAATTTACATATTGTTTACTTTCCCAAGGTACAGAGGGAATATCAATCCATCACAAAGCTTTAGTTCCCGTTGCCAAGTAATGGCAAGAGGTTGTCTAGTTACCCGAGTATTGACCCCTGAAGGAAGTTTTTTTTGCCCTGGGTTCATATATTGTCACACACACAAATTTAAAAGTAGAAGAAAAACCAGAGACCAAGATAAGACAGACACACTGATTAATAGCAGAGAAAAACAAGACAGGAGAAAAGATCAAGGACTCTGACATATAGAAAGATGAAGCATCATGGAAGACACAGCCGGAGGGAGTGACAGGGCTACTCAAGAGCTCCAGCAGTCTACGGGCCAGAACGACAGCAAGGGATCAGTAGGATTCGAGAGAAAAGAGCATGTGTCATCAAGGCCTCCTCAGAGTCCAGATGTCAGTGGCCCACTTTCCATTGCAGTCCGAGACGGTACATTAGCTTAAGATATGCCGCCTCAAACTGGTGCCTTTGAGTGTCAGCTCAGAGTTAGACTGCTGATCTAGTAGCAGCTCGGTGGATGAAAATAATTCTCTTAATTTAGACATGAAAAGAAAAAACCTGTTTCTAGGTCAACTTGATGCGGTTTTCCTGCACCAGAGATAAACTAAATGAAGCTCTGGGCCAGAGGGCCATTCAAGGGTTAAGGAAAAGTGGTTAAATATACCCAGAGACCTGCCAAAGATGTGTTAGTAGGGAGGACGGTGATTTAAATTCACTCACCTGATCGAGGGCCAGCTTCTTAGCGGGCTGCGCACACACCAGGGGCTGTAACCTTGGAGACAGCAAGACAGAAAGGGAGAGACAGGGAAAAGACATAGACAAGATCATTAAGAGAACAAGGCTTATTTTTCAAAAGCTGGTCAGGGATTTTTTTTTTCCTTAAAAGTTGACAAACACAAGGTCAAAAATTACGTACTATCCAGTCCTATAAACTCAATATTTATGTCACCTCTGCTCTTTTCAATTCAATGCACTGCTTAAATCACTGACTCATTATAATGCAAATCTTGACACATTATTTAAATTAATTCCCTAAATGTACTTAATTTAAATTCAATCAACCCAGAAAAGCGTACAGACCCACAGAGACTCTAACAACTTCTGCTTCACAATGAAATGTCACTGTATATTTAGTAAAAATGTATTCAGTGTTTTTCAAATCCAAAATGCATGAAGAACAACAACATGTGTGCATCTAGCACATTTTCATAGGTGGTGGCAGACATGGACAAGCCCCGTCTTGAATTACAGTCTACCTCGAATCTCTCACTGTAAAATTCCCGGTGGAATAAACATGGCAGCTCCAGTGACAACAGGAGGGGGATATCGAGAGACAGACTGAGAAAGGGGGCAGGACAAGCACGGAAGAATACACAGACGCAGTTACGATCTCAGTATTTGCAAGTCAACGTGCAGTGGCACAGTACGAATAATGAGTTTACTCATTATTCTAACGAATGTAAGATGCGTTAATGAGGTATGGATATGATGCACTAAACCCGCAGCATAAACAAACGCTAATCAGAATCATATGATTCTCCTGATAATACATCTGAATATGCAGAAGAGATTCAGATCTCATGGGAGCAGTTCTCTTTATATAACCACAAGCCGTCTCGAATCTACTAAAACGCACATAATAAACTCAACTCATAGACAGACAGAAAGATGAAGAGAAAAAATGATAGAAAGATGGAATGAATGACAAACATTAGTGAAAGATTGATAGAATGGCAATAAGGAGGAGAAATAAGGACAGATTTTAATTTTTTTTTGGAAGGACTCATCGATAGGAAAGGAAACATGAACAAAGAAGGATATACTGCAAAGGAGGAAAGAATGAGAAAAAGAAGAATAGAAAGGTGGACAGAATGATAGAAAGAAGGACAGATGAACTGAAGGTTATAGATAAGAAGGATAGAAATGGATTGAACAATAGGATAGGAAACAAATGAAAAAAGAAGGATATAAAGAAGAATAGAACAACAAAAAGAAGTATATGAAGATAGAAGGACAAAAATACGGATAGAATGACAGAAAAGAGGACAGAAGGATTGATAAAATGACAAAAAGAAGGATAGAAAGATGTATACAAAGATGAAAAATTATAGAAATTATATAATGGATTATAGAAAGATATAAAAAAGAAGGTTTGAAAGATGGATAGAAAGAAGGATGAAAAAGGACTGAACAATAGGAAAGAAAGAAGGATAGAATAACAAAAAGAATGGTAGAATGATATAAAATATAGATCAAAAGAAAGAAAGAAATATGGATGAAACTAAAGGGTAGAATGATAGAAAGAAGGACAGAAAGATGGTCAAGCATGATAAAAAGATGAATAGAATGAAAAACAAGGATAAAATTATAAATGGTTAGAACAATGGAAAGATATATAATATAATATATATAATATAAAACCCCTAGATCTAGAAAAGGATGGAGCAATATAGAGACTGGTTAGGTGAGATTCCTTCAGATTCTCAGTCAGTAAGACAGGCATGCATGGCTGACAGTCCTTCACAGCCCAGCATGTGAGTGTCCTATTGATGCTACAGTGCATTCTGGGATGGGGAGCGGTACAGTATTTGGCATAAAAACAAGCAGTCAGAGCCAAAACACAGCGACAACATTCTATTCCTGAAAAACAGTCTGTTCCACACACTCTCACACACACACACACTCACACAGATTCACATGTGCGTCAAGGGCTGATAAACTGTGGGTCAATTATTCAAACACAGAGCACAACAATAATGATTAGGGGTGGGAATCAGGGACCTGCTGATGCAGTATATTGATATCTGGGTCACAATACAATAATATTGTGCCTCCTTGTGACAGTTATTCAAAACTGTGATGTGCTACTCGATTTTTTTTTATCTGAATTGAACCTTAGTGCTTTTCAGAATTAGCCTAAAAACAGAGTTGAGAACATCGCTATAATACTGTGAGGCTGTTATACTGTTTGATATCTATTTTTTCCTCTCACCATTAGTAATGATGTGCGCATGACCTCATTCCAGAGTCTCTGGTTTGAGGTTGTAATGACTCCATTGCTTCCTCGCAGAACATTAAAAACCATTCAGCATTTACTCTGACCTTCTGCATCACACTGCTCTCAGTGTATGACTAAATAGCTGATGTCAACAGGGGTATTTATGTGATTGAGCTGAAGGTGTATGACAGCAGGCTGACACCATTACCTCTGAGTGCATGAAAGCATGAGCAAACACTGCCTAAGAAATAGGTGTCTTCATCTCAGAAGCATGCTTTGGTTCCAGACTAAAATAAGGGTTTCTCTTTTCCTCAAGGATGACGAAAACTTCCTCTCGTTTTTGGGTCAATTCAGCTTTGAGAAAAACCCAACTTTCTTTGATCTCACAGACAGCAGACAGCTCACCTCTTTCTCCCTCAAGAGATGCAGGCTTTCTGCAAGTAAGCTGATTAAGAAAGAAACTTCGAGCCGACAGCAGACAGATCCGCAGAGAAAGTGAGACGGAAGCAAGAGAAAGAAAGGGGGAAAAATTGGGAAGAGAGTCTATAACAGCTGTCTGAGAGAACAAGAGGGGAGACTGTTTAATTACCAGATGTGTGATGGTGTGAGATGGCGATTTCTGGCACTCCAGGTGTGAATGTCTAACATGAGATGGTCTCATGTATGGATACAGAGGGAGTGTTGGAAGAACAAAGGAGCGGGGGACTGCAAAAATGAGCATAATCCATCTCAGGTTCTCACAAAGCCTTACCTCCAACTCTAATGAAATCCTTTTCATTTCAGCCCCAAAAAAAACGAACAGTCTCACACAAACACTCACACTTTTTGTAATCTCCATGGAGCTGTATAAATGCTGAGCTGTGGGTATTTGAGAGGACAAGAAAATGACCAGAAAAGGTGGGAGGAGAGCGAGGGAGAGGGGGTTAAAACAGCAGGGGGCAATTAAACAGGCTATTTCTGGACAGCAGAGTGGGAGAAAGTGAGAGACTTATTAAATTTAAGGTTCAGATGCATGGAGGGACGAGCAGACCAACAGATGGGTAGATGTTCAGGTAATTGCGGGATGTCGGGAATATGCTATAAAGAAAAACAGCAGAAAAGGGAGGTTGCATGTCTGTGCGTGTGTGTGCGTATATAACAGTACACAATACCTCAGTGTGTGTCACAGAGGGTGGACTGAATGTAATACAATGGCTTTACTGTCAGCAGAACATCATGCACACACACACTGAACTACACTCATTTGAGTTTCTGTGATAAATTCAGGTTCAGCTGAAATAGGACTGGAAGCCCCTTAAGAGAGCTTAAAAACAGTGAGTTAAGGTTGTGAAGTATATTGAATAGTCAAAGTGTGTTTTCAATGGATGTGCTGG
>JAUCMS010000022.1:11010486-11031949 GCA_032357445.1 Enteromius radiatus | reverse complement strand
GATAATGTTCAGTGCTTTGCTACAATCTGTATTGTTAAAAGCGCTATATAAATAAAAGTGACTTGACTTGACTTAATACCGTTAAACAGTTTTTCACCATTTTCGTGAGCAGGATTTATTGGGCGGTTCTAAATCGAAGCTTGGTGACTTATGCTTTAAATCGCTCTTAGATGTCAAACACTGAACGTTCAGCACATTGCTGCTTCAAATCGAACACACACATAATAACAAGAGTGCATAAGCCGTCCGTTCAATCATGAGTTACTGTCGTTAGATACTACAGCCTACAGTTTGCTATCTAGCCTTCGTAACGTTACGTGGTTGCTATGATTTACAAAAAAAATATTTAAATCAAGCTGCTTGAGGAAGACAGTTGAGAGAGAAGGCAGCTTTGTCGTGATTGCGCGTGGTTTCAGAGAGAGAACGAGAGAGAGAGTGTTTACACAATTTTTAGTAATACGTAACAAGTCATTTTAAGTTAAAAATTAATTTATCGTTAATAAATGTTAATGATGTTAATCAATGAAAGTGTAGATATTTTTTTAAGAAATTATTTTATTCAACAAGAACAAAATAAATTCAATTTAATGTGATAGTGACGAATGTTTTATATGAAGTTTTTATATACATTTTACATAAAAGAATTTTTGAACATTCAACTTATCAAATATTTTTTCAACTGGGAAGAAAACAAAGAATTTAATCACCAAATCAGCATATTAGGGTGCTTTCTGAAGCGTCACTGGAGTAATGGCTGATGAAAATGTAACTATTTTATTCCTATTCCTAATATTTCTTAATAATACTGTTTTACTGTATTTTTGATCACATAAATGCAGCGTTGGTAAACAAAAGACACTTAAACAATAAGAAGTCTTAATGAAGCACAGACTTTGGAATGATATTGTATTTTTCTGTGGGACTATGTGTGAACACTGTACCATCTTTGGAACAGGATGCATAAATCCCCCTGGCTTTGGGCCTGCAGCTCTCCAGCTCAACTTCAATCTCATCCTGATATCCACAGATTTCACCTGCAGAGCACATACGTGTACACACGAAAAAACACATCAACAACACAACGTATTAGGTTTGTTCAAACACCCATGATGTTAATTAACACACAAACTCCTGTGGAAATGTTTCTAGGTACCTTCAATATCATCAACTTTCTTTGCAAGCTCTTGTTCAATCTGTGGAAGGATTTGGAAGAAGAAGAAAAAAAAATAAACACATATCATACATAATGCAAAAACGGCTGCTGTTAAAATTTCTAACTTTAAGTGCCATGTAATGTGCAACCTGTTTTAGCTTTTGCTTCCTGAGTCCAGCTGTGTAAGAGGGTGGGTCACACTCCTGCTCCAGATCCACCCGCATGAACTCTTCAATTGTCAGCTCACTGGTGGGCGTGTCCTCAAATTCATTCAGCCTGTCAATCAAACACACTGGGGGTCAACACATACAACTGAACAGCAAAAGGGGTCCTAAATTCAAAGAGAGTGCAACACCGAGATACAGAAACGGCACCAATTATAAACAGTAATATTGCTACAGATTTTAATAAAAGTATTAATTGAACACAGCTTGGGGCCATTATGGGATTATGGTTTTAAGACAAAACACACCTTTTCCTTAATGTAGCTTCACAGACTTTCACCACACTGATCACTTCCTTAATTGTGCGACGAAACTCGTGCATACGGGCAGCAACCAAGAGCGCTGTGGAGAACACAAAATACACAACTGTAGGCACAACATAAAGCCAATGACAAGAGAAAAAGAGAGTATGAGAGAAAAGGAAAAGAAAGCGGATGCATAGTCAAATATGAAACATTAATAGGGCTTCAGAAAAGTGCATCTGCTCTACCTGCCCCCCTACTGACTCACCTCAGGCAGAACAAACAGACATTAAATGCACCTGCAATACCGCAGAACCCCTGATGCCTGTTTCACTCTGATTCATTAAAGAAACATGAAGAGCCAGATGCACTTCTAAGCTAGCTGACAATCTGAAGAATGTCCAACACCACAATGCATGCAAGCATGTAAAAGATACTGAAGAATTTTAGAGCTTAATTCATCAAAGATGAACTGTGAGGTTGTTGTAAAACTAGTATACTGACTTTTCTTTTTTAATATGACTGCCAACAACAGCTTAAACTGAGATCATTTTAATAGATGAAAAGGTAAGGTGTGCAACTTCTGATTTAGAGTGAAGGAGAGATGTGATTAAAAACAATAATGTAAAGTTAACCACTTGAAAAAGTGGTAAAGCAAAACACTATTTACATTTCAAATACAACATGGACATAAACGATAAATAATTCATAAACTTTTGATCAAATAAATGCAGCTTTGGTGAATTTTTTTCTAAATATTTTTCAAATCTTACCAACCCAAACTTCTGGAAGATAGTTTAAATCTATATAGTCCTTTGCATAAAATAAAAATTATTAAATAATCATAGATAGAATTCTATGAGAGTCCTTTAAAATTCTATACATGTATGATTAATGTGGTGACACATTTTACCCTGCTCTCCCCTACATGTCCAGGGTTATCAGCTATGACTAACACGATCGTGTGCTCACGTTCATGTGGTGTAATAAAAAAAAAACAGCCGTTTCCTCCTCTGCTGTTAACCCTGCAGGATATCAAACCAATCTGTGTTCCAGCTACTACATGAGGACTATTCAACAAGCTTGAGGCCTTCATCACGCTCAACGGCTCTCCCTGCCTCACAGTTTGTCTTCATTCTGGGTCTTTCTCACATTCTTTCATTCTCTCTGTTTGCCCGTCTTTCTTTCTCAAGTGTCAGATCTCTCACTGCGAAACAAACTCTTTTAGGCTCATGCTTCCTCTTTTCTCAGCACTGCTTCTAAAAGATTAATGGGAGATTAATTATTCAGGTTATGCAGTGGTGTGTGTGTGTGGGGGGGGGGGTGCAGAGAAACTCACGCTGAGAGTCAGGAGGAGTCAGTTATTCTAAAAACTTAATTACTGGAACTCTGTATTAACAGACTGTGTCAAGTTTACACAAGACTGAAAGTGTGAGAAAGTAAAACCGATATTGATGAAAATGCATTAGATATTAGCTGCACTGGATCTCTGAGGCAATTCACACTGCCAAGAAGCGAGTGTGAGAAAACTAACACTCTTCATAATCATTCTCTTTCATCAAGACTGGGGACTGGTGATTTTGGAACTGCTTCAAATGCACAAGCTGATCTAATTGCATATTATGACAGATATGCTGCATCTTAAAATGTTTCCTACAACAGACACAAAACTTTACCTTCTGGAAGGGGTTTCTGGAGCATGCATTTCAACTGTGGATGTTTCAGGGATGGTGTATGTGCTTTCGCGCATCTAACAAAGCAACCCTTCACTGGCTCACATCATTAAAGAGGTCGCACCGTTAGGGGAGGGTTGCCATGGTTACCTGCTCCGCAGAGGCCTGAAGGTCTCCGTCCCGTGTGCATCCAGTCTCTCTTCATCCTCTGCAGGAGACGCAGTGCCGTCATTGAAACCTCATGGCTCTTCTCTCCAAATTCTAGCATTTGCGCAAAGCGTGGGATATAAAGACACGGATCTGAAAGAAATAAAACTCTTAGTACTACAAAGCCAGACAGAGTAGATTTAGACTTTCTTAAACACACTGTTGCATTTTCTGTTTAGCAACATTCAGCCGATTAGTGTCAAACTGCTAATGAGTCAATGTGAGGGTTTGGAATATATGTTTTATTGGGCGTAAAGTCCTAATTCTCTGGCTCATGACCACTGATTAACATTCAGTCAAAATGTAATTATAATAATGCAACAAATATTACCTTTAAGCTCACAATTTTCATTAAATACTTCATACAGAGAACCTCCATTCCCAAGCTTTAGCAAACTGCTTTACTCTGACACTATAAACATTTTAATGGCAAAATAGACATTACAGTTAATGAATGAATTTTTTATGACTCTTTCCCAAAGAATATTTTTCAAAAGATGATGGCACTGTGTGAGAAACTCAAAAGGTTTTCTGCTCAACAAAGAATCAGCAAATCTTTCATCTAATCCAATGATTTCTTATCAGGGATATGTGTAACCAAGTGGGTACTTAAACAGGCTGCATGGGGGTGATTTTATACACGAACATAAATATAGGGATATTTTTTTTGGGGGGGGGGTTAAGAAAAATGTGTACTCCTATGCCAATGGGACCGGATATACATTTTTAGATGCAAGTCAGATGTCCAGATATCAGATATGTATCTGATTTAAAGTGTCTCAAAACCAATGTGAAGAAAAAAAATTAATTTCATGTGTATTTTTTGTGCAACTATATCTGATTCGTGTCAGATATAAGTAAAAACTTATTTATTTATATGCCAATATTTAATAAACTGCTTCAGACTGAGGGGTGCTACACCTTTTAAAAATGAAGATCGCAAAAGGGGGATTGATACTTTCAAAGAACATTTCAGTGATCCAACCGTTTTTTTTTTTAAATCTCAGTTTAAAGAACACTTAAAATAACATTTAAATCTAAGGAAATGCTTTTTCATATAAATGTTGCATGAAAGTTAAAAGGTCTTATGAAACTGAGATACAAAATATTAAAAAAGTGTTCCATAAATACAGTAGGACAGAAGGACAAAAAGAAAAATACAGCCTTAAAGTGAATAATTGTAATAATGGTCATTTTAATCATAATAATTATGCATGCAGTGTATTCAGCACAATATAATGAATACATTTTTGGATTTATTTTGAGAAGAGGTGCTTGAGTCTTACAGATGAGACTGTGGGGGTACACAAATCAAGAAACACTGGGAAACACTGGTCTAATCCCCACTACATATGTTCACTATAAGCTGTTTAGATCCGTCTGTGCTGTCTGTGGGGAAAAGAGGAGACCGGGGGAGAGAGAAGAGAGAGAGAAGCATAAAGCTGCGTGAGGACTTTACTGGGAAAACGGAGAGCTGTCGTGCGCACTATATTTCCACAAGTCCATCCCTCGTCCGGTTTCAGACTCCATCACGACCGACCGTGAACCGGAGCAATAAAACTTTTGACATCGCTTTGAATCGAGCGCACGGTCTCAGCTGTGTGATGACAACAAACTAACGCATAAAAGCCCTGAATTTAAGGTAGGAACACACACGATCTTTTATTGTATTGTTTGCAGTAGTAGAACAGTTGAAGTGTGGGGTAAACGTTACATTACAGAACGCAAGCTGTAACAATCTGCGGCGGGCAGACGGACATTTGTAGATAACGGTAGATGTTACACGCGACAATTTTCATCTAAATACTGTTTTTTTAATAAAAACATTTGCCTGATATAGCATAAACATTGGTTATTTAGTTGGTTAAGAAGGGACATATTATTGAACGAAACAAACGACGTGTATGAACGAACTTAGCATTTGATGTACAAAAATACCCCCACAAAGATCCTTTATTTGATCCGGATCATGTCAGGAGACGTTGAGATTAATCATATTAGGAATTTATAAGAATGCACGCGTATATATGAAGAATTAAAAATCCTCATCAATGCATAGTCAACAGAGGGATTCGTAAAAATTCGATTTTCACAGGGTTGCCAGATCCCGCGTGGAAAAAAAAGAGTCATGGATATTTTCGATAAATGTATCCTATATAGATAAATAGGATGCAATGTGTAGATATAGCCTATGCATACATTCTCATGTACATACTGTGAATATTCCACCCCAAAAACAATATATAATCTGAAAATCCAAGCCAAGCTTTGCATATAATAAACAGACATGGCAACACAGAATTTGCAGGAGGGATAGAGAGCTTTGGGAGAGACAACCCTCCACTCTTGACGTCAGACGAGAGAGAGAGAGCTCAAAATAAACTCAAACTTCATCATCATTCCGTGTGGCCACAGCAGAGGAAAGAGCAGCTTGGCCGGTACAAGACTGCAGACCCTAAATTTGCTGTGTGGTTTTTGAAAATTTTCGTTCAGGAGTTTTCAGTGAAAGATTGGAGAGGATGTGAGAAAAAGAGGATGGTACATCTATGAAATATTCGCTGAAATCCCAGAAATGTATGTGACGATTTAGTGGAGCAGTTTTTGTATTTACACGGAAACCACGCTACATTATTTAGGAATATCACGGACCACGGTTGTAGCAGATAATTTTTTTATACGCATATTTTGGCAAACTTTTTTTGTTCTGATGCCCGCTGCGCCGGAATGCAAGCTGTCCCATAATGGCCGGATCATGAAATGCGTTACTTTTTTACTCTTGCTCCCTGAAACGTTAAAGAAACTGAAGCGGACGAGCAAGCACCCCGGCAGGCTGTCTCTGTGCTATAACATCTTAACTCTTTCCCTGAAGAAAAGGATGGCAGCGGAACTGTACCCCGTGAACGATCACGCCACAGTGCAGAAGAACGGGACGGTTATGCTGAGTCTGCCAGAGAAGAAGAGGAGCGTGGAGCCGGTTGCGCAGTCCACCGCGTCCATCGCCACCACACCGACCATAGAGCAAAACAACAACAATAACAACGTGGAGATTCCCAGCTGGCACTCCGCGCACCCGACTTTACGCGAAAGGCAAGGCATTCAATCAAGTGTTGTACACATATACATATATATTAAATATCATATATTATAGTTTTCCACTACAGTAAAATTCTTTAAGGCAAGTCATAATGAACATCAACTGAACATGAACACACTTAACTAAACTTTTCTTAGATAATATGATATTAAACAAACTATAATCTCTTTATTGTATTTATTAGTAGTAATATGAAGACTAAATACATTTATTTTTACTTCATGCAGAAATGCACTCATGTTCAATAATGAACACATGGCAGACGTTCATTTCATTGTTGGTCCACCAGGGGAATCAGAAAGGGTCCCGGCACACAAGGTGAGCCCACACACCTCACATTTTGGTTGTCTCCTGAATGAAACATGGATCTGAAATAGGTGTCAGAAAAAGGAAACGCTTTCAAACTAGATGAAACGCTGACGGATTGTCTCTTCCCCCTCTCTCAGTATGTGCTGGCAGTGGGGAGCTCCGTTTTCTGTGCCATGTTTTATGGGGATCTCGCAGAAGGAGACTCTGATATCCATATTCCAGATGTGGAACCTGCTGCTTTTCTCATCCTGCTCAAGTAAGACTCACTCACTAATCACATCCGGGCATTAATAACAGGGCGACTCGGCTTTCATGCCAGGCAGCACAGATGGGTTCACAGCAGCCCCGACAGTGATGTTTTGATTTAGGAGTCGCCCTCTTATTTCGGAGCTATTAGAGATTGTTTATTGGATTGCGAATGCTAATTATGTACTTTTTTCTGGGAAAGTTGGAATTGACTATTTAAAGTGGTAGTGATGCAATGAGCATGTTAAACGGATCAGCTTTTTATTTAGCATAACTTTTGCTATGGGGCTTAACCTCTCTATCTCCCTCTTCTTTATCAGATACATGTACAGTGATGAGATAGAGCTGGCGGCCGACACAGTATTGGCTACACTTTATGCTGCCAAGAAATACCTGGTGTCTGCTCTGGCTCGCGCATGTGTGGGTTTCCTTGAGACAAGCCTGGAGGCGCGAAATGCGTGTGTGCTGCTATCTCAAAGTCGGCTATTTGAGGAGCCGGAGCTCACTCAGAGGTGTTGGGAAGTGATAGACGCCCAGGCAGAGCTAGCGCTGCACTCGGAAGGTTTCACAGAGATTGACTTGCCCACACTTGAACACATTTTACAAAGGGAAACTCTGAACGTGAAGGAGGCGGTGGTTTTCCAGGCCATTCTTGGATGGGCCGACGCAGAGTGTCGGAGACAAGGCCTGAGCCCCACTTCACAGAACCAGCGCTCCATGCTGGGGAAGGCTTTGCACCTTGTGCGCCTGCCTTCAATGACACTGCAGGAATTTGCAGATGGAGCTGCGCAGTCAGACATTTTAACCCTTGAGGAAACGCGCAGCATCTTTCTCTGGTACACGGCTGCTACAAAACCTTTGCTGGGATTCCCAGTTGTGCCCAGAAAGGGGCTGACGCCACAACGCTGCCACCGATTCCAATCCTCCGCATACCGAAGCAACCAGTGGCGCTATCGCGGGCGCTGCGACAGTATCCAGTTCGCTGTGGACAAGCGCGTGTTTATTGCCGGACTTGGTCTGTATGGCTCCAGCGGAGGGAAGGCGGAATACAGCGTCAGAATTGAACTAAAGAGACAGGGAGTGCTTCTGGCACAAAACCTGACCAAATTTGTGTCAGACGGTTCTAGCTCAACATTCCCCGTGTGGTTCGAGCACCCGGTACAAGTGGAGCAGGACACGTTCTACACAGTTAGTGCCGTTCTAGATGGGAGTGAGCTGAGTTATTTTGGACAGGAAGGAATGACAGAAGTCCAGTGTGGGAAAGTCACCTTTCAGTTTCAGTGTTCCTCTGACAGCACTAACGGGACAGGAGTGCAGGGGGGACAGATTCCGGAGCTGATATTTTATGCATGAAAACTTGGACCGATTCATTAAAGAAGAGACAGCAGGGGGATTTTTCCTCTTGAAAAAATGCCTTTACTCACAATAGCTGCAAGACACTACTAGAAGAGGAGAATATCCTCTCTGATTTGATTTTTTTACATGTCACATATAATGGAATGCTTCCCAAACTTATTTATTTCTTTAAACATACCGTTTTAAAACATGTACTTTAATTTAAGCACATTTTAATTTTAATTATTCATAATATGCCTGTGTACAGTAAGTGAAACATGGGCAGTTTGCACTTGAAACTAGGCAGCTTTTCCTCTGTCTTGTTATTTAATGGTTATTTGTTGACAGCTTGATGCTGAATGACCTAAAAAAGGTTTCAAGAGCCTGCAAAATCATAAAATATTTGTTTCTATTCATCAAACAGTATTTTGTTTTCTTTTGTCTAATGCACAGCGTTATAACATATATGCTGTTTCACTCTGGTAAAATAACCTTTTAAAACCTTAAAAATGAAAAGTCTGTCATCATGTACTCATCCTTATGTAATTCCAAACTTCACTGACTGACTGAATTCTTAAAATACAAAAGACAATATTTCTAAGAATCTTGCAACTGTTCATAAAGGGTTCAAAATGATATAGAAACCCACCGACTTTCACCATATCGACAAATCTAACTAAACTATTTTTAGAAACAAAAAGAAAGTCAAATAAGTTTAAAATTACATGAGGGCAAAAAACTGGATCATGGCAAAGCATCATGGGAAACTACAATGTCACTTATGTGATGCTTACCTATAGCTGGCGCGTTGATACACAGCTCTCTGGCTAAAACAAGGAAGGTTTTTCCCAAAACATAAACATTCACCTAAGGCAAAAGAGAAAGAAAGTGTGAGAAATTTACTCAAATTTGTGATCAGGAAAAAATATAACTACAGAAAGACAAAGTGGGAATATTTAACAGACAATGAGAGTAAGAGATATAAGATAAAGGGACATAACAGAGTGTATTTTAACAGATGCTGAAGGTTGCAGAGTTCATAGCTGTGGGGTTTGGATTCGTACCAGCATCACCACAGAGTCTTCACTTTCTCACAAACTCTATATCTGTGTCTTATCCTTAGAGGATGAACTACAATAACAAAAATATTTCATGACATAAGCTTTAAACAACATATAACTCGATACATATCTTTGTGGACCACCTTAATAATTACAAATAAAAAAAAAAAAACAACTATGATGAACGACGCACATGCACAAACACAGACGCCCTATTTCTTCCATCTGGGCCCCATTGGCATTAAAGAGGAATCTTTTTTGGTTGATGTCAGAGGTCACAACCACTGAAAGTAGGACGGCCCTCACACACTCCTGACCTGAGAGGGGCGGTGACAGCCTTATGCCTCAAAAGAGCTCCTCTGTCTGGGGGAGAGCAAAGGAATTTATGGTTCTTTTCTCTGGTAAAATTCCCAAACGACTCAAATACCGCGGCGGACAGGATCTGCGTGTTAGCGTGTGGGACAGGGAAGGGGTTTAATAGGACAGCTGGGAGGGTAAAAATATAAAACGAACACACCAGCTGGAGGAAAATGGCTTTCGCACACTAACTGGGTTCAAACCTCTGGGATTTCTAGTAAAAATGCATCTATTTTGGATTGAATAAATTTGAGTTAAGTAATACCATTCTAAATTACACCAACATAAAAAGTATGAGTGAAAAGCTGTTCATGTATATTAACTTCAGAATGTTCACTATTCTGTTAACTCCCTTTCAAATGATTAATGTAACAGATTTGGGTAACACTTTAATATAGGGACCAATTCTCACTATCTTAATAACATATTGGTTGTTCATTAATACATTACATTAGCACATATTCCGCATGACCATGAACTTAACAACTAGCAGCAAATTAGGAGGTTACTGAGGCAAAAGTCACAGTCAATTGTTAACAGTGAGAATTGGACCTTATAAATTGTGACTCAAATTTGACCTAAAACTTTCGTTGTCGTTTATTTTGAAAATATTATGTAAATATATATACACATAAATGCTTGACTTACTTGCAGGAGGTCACTCAAGTCCAGCAGCATGTCTGAGGAAGTGCATTAAAGAAATCATACAGAATGGAATTTGACAGACAGTATTATCCAAAGGCTCTTACAGTTCACTCAAAAGATATTTTTAAATACATGTATTTTCATTGGACCCATAACCTTTACTATTTAGTCTAATACTCTTATGTTTTCTGCAATAATGACCTAAGAGGAGGATCTATAATATACATATATTACAAGACACAGAGACAGACAGGAAACAAACAGAGGGATTTTGGTCAGATTTGATCTCTTTGCTTGACATTTTCAGCTCCACTGAACCACCACACTGTGAACCCTGGAATTCCCCGTTTCCCAGCAACCGAGTACTCTGTGTCCATGGAGACCAGCACACCTGTCCAATCATGACAAAGTGTATTAAAACATCCCATTAAAAATGTCATTGAGGGATTTTCAGTCACCATGACCGCAGTAAGAGATAATCCTAAATTGTGGGATTATGGATGACCCTGTTAAATTCATGATCATTTTTTAGGATTTCACCTTTCCAGGGAGAAAACTCACATATGACAAAATTAGCTAAAATCCACAAATGTTTTCTCTTTATAGATATCATTTTACAGAATTTACAGCGTTTAGATGTCAACATAAAATTACAGATACTGTAAAATAATACAAAATCTAATTAAAATATGGCTGCAATAATCCACAAACTCAGTCAGATTGTAGTTTAAAGCTAACCTGAGAGCACAAAATCATTTCAGAGGCTGACATTTGGAAAATAATTCTAGTTGTTTGCCCTTTCCAGTGGAGACTGAGACCAACAATACTTCTCTCTCACATACTCACACACCCCCTTCATCCTCCTGGGCAGAAAAGTGAAAGCACTCTCATGAGTTCTTACGTAACCCTACCAGACGTCTGACTGAACACATATGTTACGTAATCTCAGAGAAACGGAAAGATACACACTGTCAGCTTCCGTTGCCTCTATTTATGTTTTTTTTTTTGGACAAGAGAAAGTGAACGGCATCATCCCTGAAAAACCAAATGCACACATTGCTACAGAGTGCCATTTATAGACTGTAGAAGGCAGATGAAAGCTTAATGAAATCAACTCATATTCAAGCATTTTCATATGTAGAGTTTACATAACAGAATAAACTGGTGCAATTAAACATTCATCCATCCGTAAACATGTCAACAATATTGATTGCACCTCATGCTGGCGGACTGAACATTTTGAGTTAGAAAGATAACACATTCATTCCCACTTTACATTAAAAGTAAAACTAATCCATAAAGCTTTTATTTAGATCTATTTGCTAATTCTATTGACTGGAAATGATCATAATCCAGATTTGAACTCACACCGCAGGAGGCTAAATGCTGGAGGATGTGCACTAAAAGATTATTAAAAACAACTCAAACTATAATAAACTAAACAGGGTGTTCCAGTCGAGTCCTAATGCAGTCTTCTGAGAGACACACCCTGCCTTATTTCCTGCCTTACTTTGAACGCACAAACACCCCGAAAAAGCCAACTCTAATACAAGTGAGGTCCCGTCTCAGACGCCAGATGAGGTCTTGATGCAGCGTAGGCTAAACAGGAAGCTGATAATTTTATACACATAACACACTAAAGATAACAACTTGTGCTTAACTCCCGACTCTGTGAGTCAGTATGAGAGTGTTTACGCACAGGGGAACCAAGGCTATATGACTAAGAATCAGACGCTGTGAGAGTTTGTGTGCGGTATGGAATGCAGACAGACGTACGTGAGGAGACCAAATCTAAACGGCTGACTAACACCATTGACTATCAGCTCCCACAGAGGACCCCTCTTGCTCAACCTCCCTTCTTCCGTCCCGCTTCATTTTCATTCCATGCAACGCCATCTGAGTCACTTTATTTCTTCTGATTCTTTTTTGCAGTCTCTCCTTATATACATTCAAAAAAAGAGTGACTCAACTCTGATGCATTGCATTATTTTAACATTTAATCATATATATCACAATTCATCCCCATTCATGGCCAAAAGGATACGAGGTGTTCCCTCCGTTCGGCAGACGAGGTAGAGGCAGGCGGCGATGACATGGGATGATTTGCGCCCTCTGGTCAGGTGCTTGCAGAGGGCCATCTTGTAAAAGTTGAAGGCAGTGTCCAGACAATGCTGATTCATTTGAAGCTGATGACCAAGATGGTTTATCTGTCTCTTAGCTGAATAAAACACAACCAAAATATCACAGTCAGGGTTTTTGAAAACACATTTACAGCAGCTTTAGTCCCTACGAAGTTAATAGATGAAACACACAATGGTAAAAGCCCCTGGTTTGCCTCTTCTGGAGTTTAACAAAGAGTTTTGGGGTTACCAGTCCAACTTTATGTTGTGTTCAAGTCCAAACAAACAAGAACAATTAAAGCACTTTTTAATTAATTACTTTAAACCAGATAGGAAGGAAAACCCATTTCCATTATTCTTGGTTTAGCATATTTTCCTAAGTGAACATGAAACCGAAGTAGAGAGAGATCTTTTCTTTCGTATATGAAGTATGTACACTCGAGTGTAACAGATTAGCAGAAAACTATGGAGCAGGGAAATAAATTTTCACTATGTTTAAGGAATAAAATGTTGTGTAACCCAAGAGTATGATATATGAACAAACTCATGTAAAACCCTATGGGATATGAATATGAATAACTAGTGCTACTAGAGGAGATTTCTGTCTCAGTACAGGAAAAATCTGATACATTTCAGATATGTAAAATATGCATGTTTAAATATCTATTTTGGATGCTTTTCCCTAGTATAAAATATTAAAATCTTTCAATCAATCCAAAAAAATGACCAATACAATTTGGTTGGACATTATTGAGACTTTATCAGACCTATTAAAAATCCTGATATGGTTACAGTTTCCTTTTTTGTTTTGTATCCTATACTTATATGGGCAGATCCTGGGCTCTGTTTTAAATAGAGCCTAAAATGTCTAATAAATAAAGAAAACAAAAAAAAAAACTAAATAATTGAAGACATCCTCCATACATCACCAGAGAGAGGTCTATTGTTTTAATCAAAAAGTCATTAAAAATGACATGATATTAAAACAAATACAAAAATGTAACATGTATGGATACTTCTTTCACACACATTTAGAAAGCAGTTGAGGTGAAATCTAGTACAAATATGGTGAATTTATATATTATTTTCTTATTCCAGTTGCAGTGGACTACAAGTTATGTTTTTGAAGGTTCTCTACTATTACATTAACACCAAAAACTAATAGTTCAACTATAATCAAAATACTTCACAGCAATTATGTTTATAATTAAATAACTTCTACAAAATATAGGTTTATTTCGATTCTGTATGAGCACCTGCTGCAAACAGATATTTCTGTTTATACAGACTCAAGATCTCACACAGAGCATCTTTTGTTCTCTCACCACACACAGATAGTATAAATCTGGATGCAGACATGAGGCCATTAATCACACATGTACATTCCCACACACTCACACAAATAAAGTGGCCTCTGCAATTCCCTCCCAGCACACACACAGACCATACGGTTGTCTGACCAAACTGATTCATCGGTTACTACACAAAAGCACATAAACGCACCACACCTTCTGACTTCTCAGGCTTAATAAGCTTCTTTAAAAAACAACCATTACCATCTGGCTGAAATGAACCTCACACACTTAACTTGAAACCACATTACACAAGCCTACAGTTTCCAAAGAATCCCCCTTTCTTGAAAACAAAGAACGCATATACTTAACCATCTTGCTCAATCGTGTTATTCAATGGAAGGGAATATTATACAGACATATCTAAAACACATGAAATTGTCAGTGACACATAGTTATGTCACATTCACAGAAAACTTAGTAACTGCATATTGCAAAAAACAGTTTTACAATGACACGTAAATGTAGCTCTGTATGAAAGAATAAAGATGGAGCAATTCAAATATTCAGATTACAAACTCTTTAAAGAGTTAAAGAGAAATTAAAGGGTAATGAGATACCTTAGGTATGTCAAAAAAATTAGCGAAAACGCTAAATCCACTAAGAAATTTGGTATCAAGAGAAAAAAATAAGCTTAGAAATAAAAAACACTTATTCAGCATAAACAGATGCAGAAAAAAGTTATTTCCTTTTCAAATGAACACTTAAGTTTCACACATTTTTCATGTCTTTCACAAAAACTTTAAGCAGTTGTTTTTAACACTGATGATGTGTTTTTAGCACAAAATCAGCATATTACAATTTCTCAGGGATCATTTGAAAACAAAGACTGGAGTAATGACTGAAAATTCAGCTTTACCATCACAAACAAATACACACAAAATACTAAGATAAACAGATATTTCATCAAATAAATATTGCTTTATTGTGCATAGGAAACTTGCAAACTTTCCAAACTTTTAATCTGTGTTTTTATTTTCAAAAAGTGAAAAAAGTGCCAAAAAGTTTAAATAAATACGGCCTAGATGAACGGCATTTACTGTAAATGAACGCTCACCATTCTGCAGTGTGGCAGCTCTGGACTCCCTCCCAACCCCAGTGTGGAAGTTTGCTCCCAATGATGGCACATTTCCAGATGCTACATCACAGCAAAAAATAAAATCTATTAGTAATAATAATATTATGAGGACCATACGCATTTCATAACCAAACTTTATACCTTCTTTTATTGGTCAATGTTTTTTAAATGAACATTTTCTTTGTTTTTAATATTTTTATGCTACTAAATATTAAACACACTTTGTATTACCATTATGCAAATAAACCTGCCTTGTCTAGTAATCTTCAGCTTACCCAATACTTCTAATGATTTTTCTTAGAAGAAAGGTAAAAACAACTCAAATATTTAAATCTAAAATTAGTAATGTAAATGTAAATGAGCTGTTTAAAGTAAGCTTTTACTATCAAAGTCTTCATTGCAGGACATTATTTAAAAAAACTTGACAGCCACCTGCTGTTTGAAGACAGTACTGCCACTAAAAACTAAAATGCTCATCCCATTTAAATGAGCCTGGAGGGGGGAATTCTGTATATATATATATTGTTTTTTTTTTTTGTTTTTTTTAATTACATGAATTTGATTATTAACCATTTTCCCCCATTTGATTTATCATACCAGGTATTAATAAAAATCTATATAAATATACCATGCTCAAAAAGTTATGAAATTTAGAAAAGATGATTCAAATCTAGAAATTTTGCCCAAGACTAGAACTTTCTTAATTTTTTAAAAGCATAAGCAGATTGAAATAGCATAAAATATCCCACAGGTTGATAGTTGACAGAGAATATTACAGATAATTGAATTCACTGCCTTGTTTGGAGTAGATGAACCATCACTCACAGTCACCAGCAACAAACTGGCCAACGGCGGACAATCCTCCTCCACTGTTCTCCACGAAGGTTACCTCGGAAACGATGATGTTGTCCTCCAGCACGGAGCCGCAGCCCATGCACACAGCATCACCCCGAGCCTGGTCCACATCAATGTCCGTCCCCCCACAGTTCTTACACTTCCTCATGGTCACCACCAATCAGCACACACAACACTGGGAATGATCTTTACATAACGTAAAAGAGAACAAAGAATGAATCCTAGGTAGAGCTACATCTACTTTGAACTGCATCAATGGCAAACAGGAAGCACTATTATGGACACAGGACTCATATTTTAGTTTTTTGGTCCTTGAGCTTTAATTGATGGATTTGTGTGGAGCAAGTGATGTAATGCTAAATTTCTCAAAAACTCATCCACATCTTGAGTGAGTGAGTACATTTCCAGCAAATTATAATTTTTGGGAGAACTATTCCTCTCACAGTTATTTTATTCTTTTTAATAGTCCTAGTTTTACAACAAAGCACACACAAAATCACATTTTATTATTATTTTTGGTAACACTTCACAATAATGTTTCTTTTCTCAACATGATCCAAGAATGAAGAATACCTCTACGGCATTTATTAATGTTAATTACTACATTTACTAATGGATATTTTTAAATTGACACTTGTATCAGTTAACATTAGCAAATGCACTGCAAACAAACACGAACAAACAATGAATTGTTCTCTTGAAAACAACGATAGCTAAATTCTGTAAAAGTATTTTGCTCTTAGTTAGTACATATTAGCATATTGCAGTAACTAATGTTAACAAAAATGTTACCAATATTTTAAATGTCTGAACATCTCACATTAACTGATTTAATAAAAGTAAATATTCTTCACATCTGTCCACAACTCAATCCAAAACAAACAGTCATACAAAAAAAAAACATTTTTATTAATTGAACTAAAAAAAAGCATATTTTATCTTTATCTTCTCATTAACAATAGGATTACAAAATAATTGTAAGTCATTGCTATATATGTTAGATGGTAAATCATTCACTTTATTAGTTAAAAAAATTAAATTAAATTAAAATTAATTGTCTATATTTAAGGGTTTAATGATAAACTATCCCCCATTTTCCACACACCCTTGAAAATTAGTCTTTCTACACATTTCATTTACTTTTCCACAATTTCTTACTGTCACCAGATGCACATCTTATTTAATTATTATATTAGTCCCTCTTTTTGATTTAATTTCATGCTGTAACCTTGTTTCTTAACTTAATTTTTTTTTTTTTTGCTAATTTCTGTGCAGCCTCCTTTGCCTTATCTCTAATATTGACCTCACATCATCATCGAGCCAAGGTGCATTTTTTGGCTTTTACTGATCTTTTCTAGGTGGAGCATATTTATCACTTAATGAATTTATTATATCCATAAAGGTATTAAGAGCTACGTTAACACCCTTTCCTGACATACTTCAGTCCATTGCACATTTTTAACTTAATTAGTGAACAAATCTTTTATATGACCTATTAGTATAGTACAGTACTAGTTCCTGATTTTGGAATTTTTGTCTTTTTGGTTATTGCATTCAAATTATGATCACTACAGTCATCTTCAACTGATTCTGCCTTACAGCACAATTCCTCAGGGTTGGTATGTGAGGTCAATGCAACTAGAAGTACTAACATTGCTAACCTTTGTACGAATTGTTCTTGGTTGAGTAATCAACTGTGTAAGATTACAAACTTTAGCCACTGATCTTAAGTTTTTGTTACTGAGCAGTTTTTTTGAAAGCCAGTCAATATTGAAATAACCAAGTAATACTCATAGCTCAAGTTCTTATCTAAAGAGAAACAGTCAGATGTTAATTCCCAACAAGAAAATGCTCCTGCCAACAATCGCAAACACGACCAAAAAGCATCAAATCCATTAGGATAATCTTTTAAGCTTTTCACAGTCCAGATCTGAACCATATTTGGTCTCATTTTTAAGGAAGGCATCACCCTATCTAGAGGTCCTTGGTATTAAAATGTCTAAAACACATAATATTCAGTGTTATGGGCTCCCAGGTGATAAAATCAATGTTAAAGAAGCACAGCAGCGCCGCTACGAGGACACAAAGCGAACTGCTTCTCTAAAAAACCCACGTTGCATTCTGCCAAACTCTATACGGATTTAAACGCCCAGAACCCAAATCAGACATATCAGATCCCTAAAATGAACACGATCCTTGAGAGTTAAAGAAAGGTAGGCTCTTCTAATCACTGTCATGCAATCGGTACAGTTGCATACAGCTTGCAACGTGGCAATCTTCTACTTGACAAGCAAAATTGAATTCCCCAAAATCTATTGAATAACTGTACCGATCTGTGCAGATGTCGAGCAGTTAATCATTAAGATTAAAAAAGAAGAAGTACCCTGAACAATTGGAAGATAACAAAACGCAGGCTTCACCTGTCTGATCCAGAGAGCCCGTGAAAGGCCTTACGGTTCCTGTCTGTCGAGGTAACAACTGTATATTCTTGCTTCTCAGTCGTGTCGCAGACTGTAACAGTGTATGATGTTAGTCAAAAGCCGTGATATATTTCTCTACATGAGAAGCCGGTAAAAACATAGCCACATGTTTCCAGTCAGCGTGCGATGCGGCTCATACCAATGTGACTGCGGAGGGGGGTAACAATTTCTCACCTCCATTATAATATACTATAAGAGACAATGACAACATGTTATAAACGCTACCGTACTACTTAAACTAATTATTACACAGAAATTTGTACATATAAAAGTATACGACGCGAAATATACAATAGAGTTCCATGCTAGTTTTCCCTGTGTGATGACATGGTCTGAAACGCACTGATCACCCTGACGTAACATGTAAACGTAGCTTGCAACTTTGTTCAGTAGAATTCAGCGAAAAGGAATATGCATAGTAGAAAAAACTAAAATGTTAGAATTAGGACTACATACGCTGTGGAATCGAACAGATATATGCAGATGAAAACATTCAAAAGCTTCTTAACGCCGTCTGAAATTGTCTTCTACGATGAGCATTTTTCATCAGGTCCCTATTATGTTCAGTAGTTATTTAACTTTAATTGCATAAAAAATGACCAATACATTACTGAACCAAGATAACAGCCTGATAAAACTGCTAATTTTAGAGGAATTATAGACAGTATTTAGAGGCTTTTGCATCTGAACTCTTTATATGTAGTTGTAAAATTACAAAATTATTAATTGCAAAATTCTTCAACCCCCAGAGTCTGCAGTTCTTTACAGATACAAGCTTTTAATAAATAAATAACATTTACTACCATATTAAAAGTGATTATGTCAGTATGGTGGGGAACAAAATTGTCTTAAAACACAATTAAGCATTTAGAAACTATTAGAATACATACGTATGTACAATTGCCTGTGATGCTCCATGAGTGCCATAACTGAAGGTGCTCTGGCTTTTCTCTTGGCCTCTAGCACCCCAGTAAAACAGGGCATGGTTTATGAAGTGCGTGGGCATAGGCTAATTTGTGTAGTTAGCTTGTCTAAATTGTTCTGGGTTTAAATATCTTTTATTGGTGATCTGTTGGGGCCTAGTAAGGGACCAAGTCTATTTCAGTTAAAATATGGGTTATCATCATTTTGGTTTATCTGTTTCTCAAATTATAAAAAGTGTGCCCCCTATGAAAACGAAAAGCTCGTTTGTTGTGGAGGGAGCCGGCTTCACGTGTTTGCCTGGGGGTCGTCAGCTCCAGCCTTACACAGCCTTTTGTCCATGGACTGCTCGCAGAAAAATCACTAAAAATAGGATTTTTTGATATTTAATTTAATATTGAGCACATGCCGCTCTTTACTGTCTCATTCATCCACGTTTCAAATAACTTCAAACTGTCCGCCCACTGAAAGCTGCGCTGATTATTATACATAAATGACACATTGTAGGACAGTGAAGATTTAAAATGTTTCTTTTCGTCATTAAAGCAAACTAAAGTTTGAAGTTGTTTACTTTTCATTCAAAGTCTTTTATAGTTTGAATCCTTCAGACAGCCTTATAAATAACCTTATAATATCCAATAAACAGCCTTATTCATTATCTTAAAATGTGTTGTACCCACACAAAAAACAAAAAAACATTTGAGGATGAAAAAATAGCACAATATCATGTTTGATAAATGTTTTATCACAGCAACTGAGAAAAAGATGGACTTGAAAGGTGACCTGATGTAAAGAGGGAGAAAAAAAAGTCAATGCAGAGTATAAGAAAAATATATGGCAAGTATAGCCTTCATGTTAGGGTATCTTGCTGAATGCCACTCTTGACCAAGAATAACACAAAGCCTGACTTGAACATGCTAAAATTTAATTGGATAGACCTGTGGAGACCTGGATGAATGTTTTATAGAGTGATTTGACCTAACTAGAACTTTTTGGATCCATGAATCAGCATGTGTGGTCCAAAAAAGGCAAAAGCTAATGAAAAGAAACATTCATTCAAACATGGAACAGAAGTAGTCTTGTTATGAGTGGGGTTTTATTCTGTATCATCACTGTATAAAGGGAATCATGGATGCTTTTACGTATTAGGCCATTTTGTCAGGAATTGTGATGCCTTTGGTGCAAAGACTGAAGATGATAATAAACTTTTCTGCAGGACCATTGTCTCAAAGTAAACATCCAAATCTGCCTATGCTTGGTTCAGGGATCGGTCACAGAATCTTTTGAGTGGCCTGCTATCATTAAAAAATATTTTGTTACATTTGAAAAAAGCTTTTTCAGATAAGGAATGGACCAAGTTTGCAGTAGAGAGGCGACATAGGCTTCTAAACATTCCTAAACAGTTTATTTGTCTTTAAACAATACATTTTAAAGTTAGACCCATGGATGCAGGCTGGTACATGTGCATACAGTAGCAATACAAAGAGAACAGGAATGGAAGTGACCTGTGAAGTTATGTATTGATGAACACTGGAGACAATATGTTGTAATCTGTGTGCCCAGGAGTTCCCAGCTTAATTTTCAGGCACCAAACATTTTTGGTATTTTTACAGCTTAATGGCAGCCATTTCTTTAAAAAAAAACTGAAACATAATATAAAGCAAATCGCCTTTGGTTAATTGTTAAGATAAAAAGCATAAGTAGCCCAACTTGAACAGTTGTAAAATAACCAAGTTAACCAACTTCAGGCTTATACTGTGTGATCCAGAGAGCCTGTAAAAAGTCTGCAGTCAGCAGCAGCCTCCTTGTTCTTGGTCCTGTAACTCGCGTAATGTCTTTTTCATTTTTGGTCCATATGGGGCGCTGTTGGTCTACTTGTAACAAAATTAAAGTAAATGCACAAATAATACACACATAAATAAATATCTGTAATAAGCAGTCCACGGAAGACAAGCGTAGTGAGATGAACCCAAGTGTAGTTTATTGACAGTGCAATCCAAAAACGCAAGCAACCGACTTGACATGGACGTAGCAGGGTCAATATCACCATAGAGTGCCTTTGACAGATGAAAATTTCTTAAAAACATTGTTCAAGTTTTTCGTTAAACCAC
>JAUCMS010000022.1:10963022-10979897 GCA_032357445.1 Enteromius radiatus | reverse complement strand
TTATGGCGGTTTAAAAATTACATGTTTTACTATCAATACAATATTGTGGGTGAGCGAGCAGCCTGTGGTAAGATGGCTGCCATATGCGGACATTCGACTCCATTGGCCAGCAACGCAGACGAGACATCTAGCCATTCTATATATATATCTATGTTAATAGTGTTATCAACAGATATGTATTATTTTGAATTTTGGTGGGGCATTGTCTTATATCTCTAGTGCTGCAGTTAATTAATGCTGTTTAAACAGACTGTAGTACAGTAATTTTAATAAGAATCAATAATGGGAATTATATAAAAAAAAGACATTGAAATGAATTATGTACAATTGTTAGCGGGTGTCATTCAAATACTGTCACAATGCAAAAGTCTTATTAGTCCTAAAATAAGCATGAAATCTGAAGATTCAACTACACTCAACTACACTGTTATACCAAGTGAACCACCCATAATGAAATTCACACACACACACACACACACACACACACACACTCTCTAATCTGCTGGGCTCTCTACCACATACCACCGAGCTGACAGCTAGAAGGGAAATACTATCAATAGCAACTGTCTTGCTCTTCTCACACTGATGAAAGAATTCAGTCAGACAGTGACACTTGGATTCGGTTGATAATACAAGATTCAGCCACAGGCTTGTATTCAGATACAGGGTATTATTGTGTCCAGTCCTTTAGTATCTGTGTGTGAGAAAGTCAGAGTGCTTGAACAGTGGAGAGAGAACAAGTAGGCTGGTGTTTCATATCCATTAGATTCAGACTCTACTAATGTGTGTGTGCCTACTGTAATGAACATAAACATGTGGGAAAACAAATGTCTGTTGTTTAAGGTTCAGTATGAATAGTCAAAAGATTAGGGCTAGGTTTGGGATAAAAATGGAATAAAAATAAGATTTAGTTCTAAGAAAAAGTTCTAAGTTTGTTGTGCTTGTTCATGAGGCAAAAGAGGTATTATAAACGGAGATTAAAAATATCTTACATTAGAAAGCAAGTGTTCTAGATTGCGGTCTGCAGCGTTTTTTCTCTGGTCTTCAGACAGCTCCTCCACATGACTGTCCAGACTGAAATGCAGCCGGGCCAGACGTTCCTGCATCTCTCTCACATGCTCTAGTTGCTCAAAGGAGCACACCTTACCTGCAAACACACAGGGATAGACATGGAAACTGAGAAAGTACCTTTGAAATCAAGTTACTGATGAATCAGGCATTGTAAAGGTGCCATCCTTACACACCTTTGCATTCCTTAAAAATACCTCAATGGTAAACAATTATAATTATAGCCTAAACCACTAAGTCTTCTAAATACATACCAAAAGCCTGTAGTTTTCCAGAGTGAAAGTCATTGAGCAGGTTGAGCAGTCCTCCCTCCATCTCTCTCACATCAGAGACGTCGGTGAGGAAAGAGTGCTGGAGTGGTGAGGAGGACTGGGATACACGGCTGGGTCCGGCAAGCTGAGGAGCTCTGGGTTTCTCTCTATGAGGCCTACAAACACAAACAGAATCACTATTAGACAACACTGCGTGGCACGATTTGGAAATATCAATTACAAGCTCAAACCAAATTAGCATCTATGATATGTAATTTGAAAAACACACACAAACCTTGTGTTTTTGGGGGGAAGCACAGGGACGGCAAGAGCTTCTTTAGATGGACCCATTGCCCCCACCGATCTCTTGTACTTGCCCCTGGGTTTTGGGGAGGGGGGCTGGGGTAAACCTAAAGAGAATGTGGCGCTTTTACTCGCCGGGAGAACGGAGAGCTTTCGAGGGTTGATTGGTGGAGGAGGGGGCTGGGGAAGGGACACTTTGGGACTCCTTTTCTTCCTCTTGTCTTCCATGAGGGCAGTGGCACTTTATAAGACAAACAGACAAGAGCTCTCAGCTACTGAGATGTATGAAAAAACAAAAGCTGGTCTTAAACTAATGGAATAGGCCAAATAGTGTGCAATTTATTTAAAAAAGCATCACATAAATTGTAAAGATATTGTTATATAAATAAAGTGTTACGCAAACTACTTTAATGGGAAAACTTTAAGCTCTTTCTGCTTTGGCTGTGATGGGAAAAATAACAGTGATAGATTAAATAATGAGGGGCTTGAAAGGTGAAGGTTTGTCTCATGGTTCAGTCCTGTTGCTGTCACTGCACTAAAGTCAATTGCAGCTTTGTAGTTGAAACAGATTTTAATCATTACAGCAGGTCATTGAGAGAGAGTGCTAAACATTGACAAGACAGGCAGCAATTATTAATATCTGACCTTGAGCTGCAAACAAATGGAATGTAAAATTTACTTTTTGCATGAAGCCATGTTAACGATATCAGATAACATACTTATTAATTTTAACTGGTTACTAAGACATGCCTTCTTATCATCCTATTAAAGAGGGAGCTTGAATTAAACTTCACCAAACTTAATGGATAAAGTAATCCTCTCGGTGGTTTTCTGGTTTGTTTATTTTGCTGCTTTGTTTCTGACCCTGTGTAGAAATACAGTTTTATCAAGCTGTGCTCCAGTGCCAAAATATTTTTAGATGCCTCAGATCTCTCTGGGACTCTCAGTTGCTTGCTGTCCATCCGCCAGGGATACAATGATATATGTCTACCATCAGTTTTTTTTTTTTTACGTTTTTTTTGTAATTTATATATATATATATATACATATATATATGGTTTCTGCAAGTCTAACACAATTGTATATTGTAATCAATTGGGTAAAGTAGCCTAAAACAGCTGTAAGTACAATTACATTTTTAAAAAATTGTACATTTGAAAGAAAATCTATTTTTTTCTAAATAAAAGCATTTATTGTTTAATTCCTTATAAGTTGGGGAAAACTATAGATTAATTTCCGAGCAAATGTTCCTGCTCACCAATAACTCTATATCAATGAAAGACGTAAAATAAATGAGATTTCATTTATATATATATATATATATAATAACCCTGATACTATAAATTAATATCTTAGATATTGGCATTTCATAGATTGTGTAGCCTTTCCTGTAAAAAAACCCAAAAATCGTTCATTGCCAGTAAGCATCAGACAATCTGGGTCAATCATGGTGCTTTTAGATAGATAATCAGCCCGAAAATCTACATTTTAATTAATGCACTATTTTACAACATAGAATGCGTCTACCTGCATTATTATAGCATGCTAGACCATTTATTTTTCCTTTGCAGGTGTAAAATCTTAGCGCATGACTTGGTGTGTTTATCAGTGCGGGATGGAAAGCATTTTTCCTTTGGCGAACAGGGTTTTACACTGAATGAAAGGGATTTGCACAGGATGCCCCATGAGGCACGATGCGCACATCCTCATATCGCTGAAAAAAACGATTTACTCACCTGCTCGAGGACAAGGATGGGGCTCTTTGAGCTTTCCAGGATAAATTTAAGGCGCCTGTGTTGTTTTTTCCATTCCAATAATCAGGATTTATACGCGGTCCGCTTTAACAACAGATAGCAAGTGCTTGCCGTCTCCAGTGAGATCTTCTACTTCCCGACCGCGATTCTGCGACTAGTACTATGGTGAAGCTTCATTATTAATATTAATGACACACGATTTTTCTATTGGACGGCCTTAGAGAAGCGTCCCGATTATCTAATTAATATTCAAGCATCAAGCCTCACCAATTGGTATGCTTCTAAGTTACGTCAGTATGTCAACATTAATATTCATTACCGGAACCTTCGCTATAATAAGAGCGCAATCACAATAAGACGCGAGATGACATCCAGTTTACAAATTAACAATTATTAAATTCATCCACACAGCTAGCTATTTATACATCTGCTTTTAATAAACCATTATATACCACACAAACGAAATAGCTTTGCAAATTACCGTTTTAGCGTTGAGAAAGGTTTGTTGCCATCTAGAGGCGGTTATGGTACAGTACAGACCAATGATAAATCTGAGAAATATTAAGATAATGATAAAACTAGTGCTTAGTTGTTTTAAAATAGTATTTGATTTAAAATAAAGAAACATGCAAAAACAGTAGTGTTTTACTAGGACACTAATGTCCTTTAAAAGAAAACTTCAGAGAACCAGGCATAGTACAAAAATATGATTCCTTTTTATTTTATGGCAAGTCAGAACATAGACAGAAATGCACTTGTAGAAAAAATAAACAGCTCTCATGCATGTTTTCTGCTCATCTGTGATGACCGACAATAATTTATCCTTGTCTAACTGACTTTCTGATTGGAGACACTGGCTGAATATGAATACGCTTTGCCTAGAACTATTCTGTCTCTGAGCAGTTTAAAAAAGGCATAATAATTACTGAATAATATTAGAGCTAATGATATCGTTTGATGCCATTTCTCTGAACACATGAGTGAATATAGTTGGTAGAATATCATTGCACCTTCCAGGATTATAAGAATGTTCAGTATTCGAAGGGGTTTGTTGAAGAAAAACTGTGGAAAAAAAGAAGGGGACGGTGGTTATTGCAAAATCATTTCCATTAATATATTATTAATCCTTTGTAATAATGATTCTAAAAACATTTCCATTCAAACTTATTCTAGAGTTCATCTACACCCTATACTTACATAAAAACGATAATGTGAGACATCTGAGGGAACTGCTACGTTATAATGGCCCATGGCCTTATAAACATTTTTGCTGTGCTTGACCAAAACTCCTTGTGGCCACATGTACTCTTCTGTCCATCTGCAAAAACAGAAAAAAAGCTATTACACCTTTAAAAAAATTGTTAAAAGGTCATAAAAACACAAAAAAATCTTAAGAATAATGCATTTTGACGTAATTTAAGAAGAATATAACATGCGAACAATAAATAATAAACACCAAAAACACAATAAATTAAGTAATATTATTTAGCACAAAAACAGGTTAAAACAAGCATGTAAAATAAATCTTATTAGTTTGTAAGCAATGTAGGTAAAAAAAGTCATTCTTAAAAATGGCCTGGCTTCAAATTCTTCTAACATGCTATAAATAAATCTGTTCTTGACGGCAACACCCATGATCAAAAGAACCTGTTGAATCACGCAACACAAGGCAGGTATTTTTTTTAAGGCTGAGTGCACATCAGACTCTGAATAAGAATTAAAATTAGGCTCTTTTGTAAATGCATTTGTAATCATTCAGCACCTGCTATACTATATATAATGCTATGCTACACTACTATATTAACCAAAACCCAGCAAAGACAACCTCAAAAACCTAACATCTTAAACTTTTGCCATTTCTATAACCCCAGGCCAGACGTACATGTGTTGTAGCACGTTTGAGCAGAGGGAAGGGTCGACCTTCTGCCAGCAGCCCAGGTGAGCGGCGGCTTTGTGGAGCAGGTCACAGTATCGGGGAGGTAACAGATGCCGCATCAGAATGACAGAAGTACTGACAGACACCAGGATGAACAGCTCACATGACCAGCGTTTATCCACATATTGTGTGCTCTAAATACAAATAGGAAAATTAAGAAAGAGCCATATGCATTAATGTAAAGCAATTTACTCAAAATATTTATAACACACTGTATTGCACCCTGGCATAATATACAGAAGCATGTCTTTTTATATAACAATGCATATTTTTGATGCACATTAGAGTTCAAAATCTTGGGGTGTCATATTTTTTAAATAAATGAATACTTGTCAATGACATCGGATCAAAAGTGTTTGAATTTTAATTAATGAATTTTTTTAAAACACATTATGGTTTCCATAAACATTATAAACGACATAACTGTAAATACTGCCTGACATTACAAAGAAATGTTTAATGAGCACCAAATTAGCATATAAGAATGATTTATGAAGAAAGAATGTAAAATATTACGAACCCCAAGCAGTTAAAAGCAACAAGCATCATAAGCAAAAACAACTGTGATATAATTGATGATTCATTGTTGTGTAGCAGCTTGCATTTAAAAATGTATTGTCAAATTTGACAGACGTTCTTTTTAACACCACAAAATATCACACAACTCCATCCAGAGGAATTTCAAAAAAACCTATGATGCTAAAACCAAAGCTTTGCATTGAGGGCAGATAGTAAGCCATTAAAATAATATCTGGAAAAATTATTTGCATATGCTGGTTTAAACACCAAGAGTGATTTTTGCCTACAGCCAGTCTGATCTGAATGTATTAACTCATTAAACATCAATGACCTCTTTAACCAAACCAGTTCTATCTGTATGTGCATTTATGCACAAAAGACCACCTGTCGATGCACTCACCTTTACGAACCAAACAGGAACAAACGCCACATAGTATGCGCTGAGCATGGAGCTAACCAACACCTCCTTCATCCTCCAGTTGAAGTCCATCTTCAGGTACTCCACTTCTTTACGGATGAGGTCAGGAGAGAGACAGCAGGCATGGGTGGGCATGGGCTGAACACTGTACAGCTGACTGGTGTGCTGCTTCCACGTTTCCTTCAGGACGGACAGATAGTCCCGCCCCCCACGACTCAAAGCAGCACTGCTTACCTCTTTAGAACTCAAGCTGCCCAATGGGGACATGGATCCAGCCCTCCGGAAGTCACAGCTGAGGCGGAAAAAAGGGATGTACATTCCAAACCTGATGGGGAAAGATAGATGAAATATTACAATATATTTCAGCTGAATTAATTACATATATTATAAAGCAGATAGTTATGACTGTAAATTGTAACTGGATGACTCAAATCCACTTTAAAATATCTGCATGTTTACTTTCAGAAACCAGCAAAAACATTAGTTTTTGTTTAAAATACTATATATCCATACATTTATATCTTTTCATCCATTAATCTATAGATTTATCTGTCTATCCATCCATCCAATCTATCTCTTTTCTGTATATATATAGAGAGAGAGATTTAGTCTATCCATCCATCCATCTCTTTTCTGTAAATCTATTTTTATACCTCTTCATCCATCATTCATAATGCACACAGAAGTCACTTTCAAACCAACCAACTTTCTGTTAACCAACATGGCAAATTTGTGCGACCAACTTGAACCTGATGCAAAATCTGTGAGGGAAATCTTTCACCTTCACAAGAAATGCAAGATTCCTGTTGAAATGACTGGATTTCACTCACAAAATCTAATGAAACAATGGTAAATATGACAATTGCAGACAACATTTGAATCAACAGCAGTGGATGTATAGATGTTTTACTCACGGATAGCAGAGGAAGAGCAGGCTGAGTACAGAATATGTCTTGAAAAGATAAATAAGTGAACGACACAGACTCCATCCTGCAAGAGTCAGAACGGCAAAACGTGCCGTCACCAGGAAGACAGAGTGCGGAAAGGACAACTTCCCACTTTGTGATGCCTTCAAAGCAAAGAAGAGGAACAGTATGCATAACTTATTTGTTTTAAAAGCTATAAAAATGGAAAGTTAAGAGCTACATTACCTCTTTTACAATGGCAGCAATTAGCCTGCGAGCCAGCACTATGATGGTGAACACCAGCATATTGTAATCGATGAGGTGGAAGTTCTGAAGAGACAAAAGAAATTCATTTTGTGGAAAAATTAACATTGGATGCTTCTGTGGAGTTTAATTTTAGATTTCTGACATGTGACTTACTAGAGAGGTGTGTGAAGGTGGGTGCGACGGGGGGTACCACCACACTGTTTTGTAGATGTTGATGTAATGCACAAACAGAGCTGTAAGATGGCACACAAACAGGTGGAGCTCAAACAGGACGTTCCGGTCCATTGAGAGTTCTGGAATCTTACAGTGCTTCAGTGGCACCACTGTCTGAGTGGCCAGTGGAGGGCTGGACATTCCCGTTCCAGATCCATTCCTAATGACCGCACAGCATGTTATTTTAAGTTTATTTTTCAGTTTATTATGTCTACCGTTTTGCTTAACGTGTCCCCACCTGGTTCGTGACCTCACACCTGTCACAGGTGAGCTGGTGGAGTGGTTGCCATTGCCAACGGAACCCGTATCACTGCTCAGCGGAGAACGACAGTATGTCGTTCTATTCGCTCCTCTTCTTCCACCGGCCATTCCAGATCCACTCTTGCCCTCTCAATTTTTTGCACTTCTAGTTGGTTACACTTTTACCTGCAGGAAAACAAATTCCAAACATGCTATAAGAATGATTCTTGACAAAAAAAATGTAGTCTTCTGTATACTGATAAATATATACCTATCACTGCTAATGCAGGTTTTATATTAAATATGCTGCACTAATATTTAATTTTGTTAAATACACTAAAACAGCAATTTTATGAAATATTACCATTTAAATTGTTTATGTAATTTATTCCTGTGATGGCAAAGCCAATATTCAGTAGCTATTACTCTAGTCTTCAGTGTCACATAATCCTTCAGTAATTACTCTAATTTGCTGCTCCATTTGGCATTTCTTATTAATCACCCTGATTTTGTCCCAAACCTGTATAAGTTTCTTTTTTATGTTGAACATGATGAAGAAAATATTGTAAAGAAGCAACTGTTGTATTGTATTTTTTTAATAGTAGTGAAAAAAAAGGAAGTCAATGGGATTACCAATTTTTACCAGAATTCTTCTAAAAAATATATATATATTTTTTTACAACAAACTCATACAGAGTTTGAATGACATGAAGGTGAGTAAATTATGACAATTGTAATTTTTGCGTGAACTCTTTAATAATTTTGTGGAACCTGGATTTATAAATTTTAAGAAAGTTCAAAAGAACACTATATTTTTTATAGCATTGTAAATGCCTTTACTATCCTTAATATTAACATTAATTTAATGTATATCTAATAAATCAATGGAACAAAAATCCTGCCTAAAGTATTTGAAATAAAAAGCTTATTGAATTCCACAAATCGAGAAAAAAAAGCATTGCAATTAACAGTTCTTGCATTTTTATGTGCTGCATTTTAACATGGTTGTATATTTATGTAGTGAATATTTCAAATGCAAACATTTCAAAATATTCCGTTTGTTTAATAATTCCAGCAATAATATTCAGGCAACTTTCTCTTATTTTTATTTCACGTTACAAATTTGCTTCCGATAATTCAGTGGTTCAAATTCGACAGAACGCACAGGATTTTTGTTCCATATAAATCACCATACAAAAAAGTTTCATTTTGAATTCTAGTGTATTGTACATTTTTCATGACTACTTAGTGTATGCGTCTATCAGGATGTTTATTACCAGATATTATCAAGATGCCAATCTCACCATTGTTTTACGCAATAAATCATTGTCAAAGTTAATCATCTAAATTCTGTTTTTGTGTGTAAATCCCTCTTTAAAAGTAATTTAATGCGTATTACAGATACATTATCCTGCATCTTTGTTTACTGTTAATCATTACAAGTTGTTCAGCAGCTCTGAATGTTTGAAATAGCTACTACAAATCTTATCTTGCCATTTCTGAAGAATTCAGGATGAATGCTGCCTGTGCACAGTATGCAAATAGTCTTAGTGGATGGGATATGTGAGAAACCAACTACATTTAAAAATGCAAAAAGCTATTGTTTTCTTTAATGTGATCCATTGAGCACATATATTACATGATAATAGGTTTCTAAGTAAACTAATCTTGTCCAAACAGATCCAGAACACTGAGCACTGTGAGAAAATGGGTTTTTAGATCCTGGCCAGTTCTAACATGATGTTACTGTAGGTACCACTTGTTTTGCAATGAATGAACTGACTAATCGTATGTTTGTAAACTCTTCCTCAATTGGCTCTTATTGTAAGTGTAGGCTACTTTCACTTGTGCCTTGGGCTTACTTAAAGGGTTGGTAACTTTTTTATGCATCGCAAAGCCTTTTATGGCAGCAATTGTCAAGCCAGTATAATTTAATAAATCAAATCAGTTCGCACTTCATTATGACTATATTATGTATTGTCATTTTAGGGCTCATTGCATCGGCAGATTTATCCTCATGCAAACCCAGTCAACCATACAGAACTCCATCACCATCTCATTCACAGGACACTGATAAAAAAGACCCACATGCATGCAGCACAACAGGCTTGCCAATGCACGTGACACAAACGGATCTCACTAAAACCAGTATAAAAATGCATTTGTGTTATGGTTAGATTTTGAAGAATTTTGTATACTGCTTTTAACAGGGAATACACTTTCCTGGTCGCTCTGGTGTTTTGCAGCCCAGCCTTTATTGATAGACAACTTTTGCGGAAGCGTTGCTGTTAAATATGTAGGGTAAAAGACATGTTGTTTGTTTCATTTTGAAACCAAATCGCCTGGAAATGCAATAAAAATGTCTCGGGTCTGGTTGAATCTTAACGCCCATAAAAACAAATGCATGCTCGGATTGTAAGACTGCGGCCTAGCACTGTTGCATTTGCACATAATCTAATTTCAAGAAATCGCAGAAAATATCTTACCACTTTCAACCGCAGCGTTTAGTCCGGATAAGGCGACTGTGAGATTTAGGTTGAAACGCACTCAATACATAAATCCAGACTTAATTACTTGGGGTATACAGGGTTTGTTTAATTTCTGACAGTAAACGAGGAGAGCTCATTCTGTTGATGTTGTACCGCGGACGCACGCACGCGCAGAGCGCAGGGGGAGGAGACTAGTGTGCTTGCGTGTTCTGTGTTCTGTGTTTTCTGTGTGTGTGTGTGTGTGTGTGTGAGCTCAAAGCACATCATGTAGCCAAGCCTCAGGCACATACGTTACACAAAACCGGTTTCGAATGGTTAATGCATTCCGTGTTTTATGCACTTTCATTTCACTTATTGTATTGCACGAAATAGACTCAAGAGTCAAGCCATAAAATCAGGCTACTTTTTTTATTCAGTGCTAGTGCAGTAAAACTATCGCCATGTTTTAAAATATTTATATATATATATATATGTGTGTGTGTGTGTGTGTGTGTGTTTATAATAACAAATGTCCCTCCACACGTGTCAGTCTATATATATATATATATATATATATATATATATATAGCAAGAACACATTCAATTGATCAAAAATGACTGTAAAGTAGCCCCAACATTTAGAAAAACTAAAAGAAAAAATTCAGATCTTTTCTTTCTTTCTTTTTGTATACTACATTTCTATTTATCAAAAATAAAAAATAGTTCTAAGTTCTAAGTATGTGAATTATTAATGTAATTTTTTCCTCACGTGTCTCATTATTGTGTTTGTTGTTCCCTGTAGCGATTTCTCTTGGTTGTTATTTATAACGCTGCTGTTAATATTTAATTATAAACATCTCTCTTCACCTGTACATTGGTGTCTGCTATTGCCCCAGAGGGCGGGTCTTGGTCGCCTGAAGGATCGTTTGGCTGTCCAATCAGAGCGCAGACACCGATGCGAGCCGGAAGAGCGCTGCAGCAGCAGAGCAGCACACGGGACCGAAATGGCGTAGCGCGCAGTCCTCCGCCGCAGCAGCGCAGCGGGGCCAGGCTCACCGAACATCTCAGAGCCTGGCCCGCCGTACTCAACCGGCGACTGTGATGGAGGTGACTTTTAGTTCCAGTTCACTCGGTTCGAAACCAGCACGAGATCACCGGAGACGGTAAGTGCACGATGAGTGCTGGCATGTACTACATGAGCTTGTCTTTGTCTAATCTTTGTGTTGCAGTTTCGCATTCCAGCACTTGCGTCACTCGGTAGATGGTCGTGCATTGTGCAGAAGAAAAGATTTACATTATTTGCTTGTGTACAAATATTAATATATTATATTGTTCTTTCAAGCACTTTCCTTTCACAAGTCCTCTAGAACTAATAACTGTATTGCTAAACGAGAATGCAGATCTTAATTAACTTGCTTTGTCTTACCAAAACAGTGCCCTTCATATGTCACATCAAGAAGAGAAAGGAACAGTCATGAAAGGAGCTCATGACCAGGTAGGTCAATGTGTGCAGCAAAAATAACACAAGATACTTCCTTGTAATAGGGCTGGGTATTGACACTAATTTCATGAAATTAATTTGATTCAGATTCACAAGCTCTTTATTAGATTCTGATGTCAATTTATCTAGATATTTATCAGGTACTGTACATCATGTTTTGTTATGTACTAATATTGCAAACTATACACGAAACCCTGCCATTTGGTACATTTCAATAATAATAGAGGTTAAATGTCCAAACTTTTAAATTCAATAGCTCTATATTTTTATCTATAATAATCAACACTTTAATAAAATTTTAATTCATTTATGAATATAAATTAAAACATTTTGTTTTATACACACATTTAAATTGTTGTACTGTTGTTTTCCATTATTAATATTAAAGATTGTCAAAGTATTGTTTGGATTGTTATTTGAATATTGTGGTAAAATTGTCTTGATTTGAAAGGTAATACTATAGGGCTTATTGTTGGATGTTTAATGACGTTTTGTTTACGCATCAACAAAATAGCGTAACCTAAAAGATTGACCATAAGATGTAAAAACTAATATTGGTTTATTAAAATAATGATTAATTAAAATCAATGTTGTCAACCCAGTCCTACCTTCTGGCCTTATCTGATCTTTTTTCATATGTCTGTTCTGTGCAGTTGAGACCATCATGTCTTTGTTCTTCAAACCGCTCTCCATCCCGATAAGTTGACTTTCCTCCATCGTTATTTCAGGGAAATGTTTGTTCAGCATACCAACTGTCAGCGGTCTATGAACATATCATCTCTGCACTTTGGAGAGGACAGCTGAAGTTGTTTTTATCCATGAAAGAACCATAAGCTCTTCATGTAACAACTGTGCCACAGTACAGAGCCATCTTCTGGTCATATCTCTTATGAACAAAATTCTCTGTAGTATTAATATGGGTACAGGTTGTGTTAAAATTGAAAATGGAAAAAGTGGAAGCGCACTTGCTTTGCAGGTAAAACAAATGCACATTTCAAAACTAAATCATGCAAGCAAGCTTCATCCGTTCAACAGTTTTATTATCTGCAGATTAAGTGCCTAGACACGTCTCTTTTTAAAAGCTCCATGGCTTAGCTTTAAACCTACCAGTAAAGCACTATTTGGTCACTTATGTCGTCTTGAAAATGGCTGAGAATTTAATTTCTGAGACAACAAACTGTAGACAGATAGCTGTTCTCTTAATTCAGAACTCATAATGGTGCTTTTGCAAATCCATGAACCATGCTTTCATGTTTTCTATGTACTTACAACCCGAAACAGACAGTGGCACACTGACCTGAGCATAAGCTTTATAAATTCCACAGTTAAACCTTTCTAGTGGGACAGAATGAAACATAATTGTTTTACTACCTCAGAAGTTACCACAGCTCAGACCCACACAGCGAGCACTATATTCACATGCTTTTCTCATAACAATGTAAATAGAGTCATTGTCTATCAGATGGTTTGAAAATCAGTTGGAAGAGAGGGGTTTCTTTTCATGTATGTTATTTTATTAATAGGTCTTGGAGTATCACACAAATCATATAGAGACCTTGTAGATCACTGGGCAGACACTGGCAGACAAAAATTTTGAATAATTATTTTGTAACTATTTTTGAAAGAATTTCATCCGCTCACCAAAGCTTCACTGATTTGATGAAAAATACAGTACAGTAATTGTAAATATTTTTACAATTTAAAATAACTTATTTGAATATATGTTTTCAATGTAATTTATTCCTGTGATGGTAAACTGAACTTTTTAGCAGTTACTTGTTGCCACATGATCCTTCTTTATTGTTGAAATCAGTTTTTGCTGCTTAAGTTTTGAGACCATGGCACATTTTTACAGGATTTAAATAAGAGAAATTTAACTGAGCAGCATTTATTTGAAATAGATGTTTTTAGTAACATTATTGTCTTTACTGTTACTTTTGATCAATTTAATGCATTAAAATGTATAAAAGTATTTTTTTGGTAATCTTAACTATCCTAACTTCAAATAAATGTCAGTTCTCAGGAAAAAATATTTCTTGAGTAACAAATCAGCATATTAGATTGATTAGAATAAATCACATTTTAAAAAAATATATAGAAATACAAAACAGTTGTATTAATATTTTACAATATTACAGTTTTTACTGTATTTTTGCTCAAATAAATGTAGCCTTGGTAAGCATAAAACAAATCCATTAAAATAATCTGCATTATTCCAAAGGTTTGGCTCCCAGTATCTAATTTTCCTACATGTTTTCCCAGAGAATATACACAGTGAAATAAACATGTTATTTTCATTCAGTAACATTCTTGTAGTTATCATCCTCATTAGGCCTAAAGAAAGGCAGTAGAATGGTTAAATGTTAGACCCTCATCACAACGTTTTTAAATGGTAGTTAATAGTTTAATATGTTTTAGTGCATCATCTCAGATAGATTATGGCAAGTTGGTCACAGCCTGTGCTCGGTCCTCAGCAACAGTGCACTGTGAACACAGGAATTTAACTTCATCTGTGTTGAGAAAATGTACCGTTTTTGTTTAGTTTGTACAGTAGTTTCTATCACATGGATTGGTAGACATAAGAGTGTCATGTACCGAGTATAAATTTTCATGGGAGAAAGAGTAGTGAGGCCTCAGTGTGGGAAATGTGCAATATTTGTTTCTTTTCTTTGTCTTGTTTTGAGATGACTATGTATATTGTACAAACAAGTGACAAGTTGTTCGCAAAAACAACAAAATCACCAATGTCTTCCATTAAATGATGTATAGTTTCATCCGCTTGCTTTAGGGTGGCGGGATTTGTAGTGCCAGCATAAACATGGCCATGCATGTACGGTAGCGATGCTTGCTGAGTATAATAGTCGTAGTGACATTCAGTATATGCTATAATAAAGTCGTTTAGAAAATAAAATAGGCAGATTACGGTTTAGTTAGTAACCACCATGGATGCAGCATCCACATATTGATTGATTTGATTAAGAGGTGAATAGGCGAGTCATTTTCACTCATGCTGAGTTTGTTCGCTTTAGTTTTGAATCGGCAAACACAGTTGTTTATTCACAGGTAATCACTATTAGTTAATAATAATGTGTTGTAGCATGCTGAGGATTAGAAAAATGGCGGTTGGTATTGGCGTGCAGCTAGCCATGCTGAAATGCATATATATGTTTCATAAGCACTATGTGAGTTTGTCCTAGTTTGTACTGTGCAAAAAGTTCTGGGCCCAAAATAGTTGACTCAGATCAAAACGACAGTTCCCTAGCGGGCAGAAAATTTAGCTCGGTGGCTTAGAAGATATGAAGGGTTTAATTTCATACCTGTTTCAAGATATTTCCTTGCAAACAGTTGATCCTGAAATGTTATTTGTAATAATCAGACTAAAGTATTTTCATCCTGATTACAAAGGGTAACCTAGAACTGTGTTTGTATTCATACCTCTAATATTGCATTCTCCATCAGGTAGTGTTGTCTCAGACTAGAGCTGTGGGTAGATTATTCCTAGTAGCAGAAACTCTAGATGATTTTAAAGTAACGTGTAGTATATTAAGTGGCATAAAGCAATTATCAAAGCATTGTAATGTAGATAAATACCTCAATGACTGGAATGCAAACTATATTTTTAAATATACTTAAAAGATATGCAAGCCATGATGTGTATTAAGTTCAACGTTTAGAAGCAATAATCAGTTTATGCATGAATTATAGTGTCTGAATAGTTCAGTGGTGTTTGTGAAATCGAAATCTGTAGCATATTTGTGACAGTGGTAAGTGTTTTAGCCAGAACATCCCATTGCTCATATTTGGTAGTACAGAATTAGCTGTTAACACCAAATAAATATGTGAAGGTAGCACCAAGGGTCTGACAAATATGAAATACCTTTTTTATCTTGGACAGGTGGAAGAAAGTTCATAAGTAGTAAATATATATTTGTGTGTGTGCAGGGCTTATGCCTTTCTATTGACCTTGCATGTTTACATACAAACCGTTGTGGAATGCACATAAACTGTATGTATATTTACAGCTTATTTTCATTAACAGCAATATGAGCAGTGTTCTGGTAGCAGTTTGTGACACTGATGATTCATTGTCTGAGTCCCGGGTAAACAATATACCACAATACATTTACAAAATGAAAAAGATCCATTGCGAATTTACTAGTATTTTTTTAAAAGAGTGCAAAAAACATTAACTCATGGTAGGTAAAAGTGGATAAAAATGTTTGCATGCAATAATTAAGCTTTGCTTGAACGTATTTATGCAGAAATGTGATAAATCTATGAGTGGACCAATGTTGTGGCTTTCTTTTCAAATGCATGAAATCCCAAAGGTTTATCGCTGCTGTAAATTATTCACAGATGTATTCATTAAAAATGTTACTTTTTTGGATTTGAGTATTGTATGATAAAAACGTAACAAGTCTGTGATTCAAGAGGCAAGATACAGTACGTTTTAGCAAAACATAATTGTATGTTCAAATAGAATAAAGTTCTTTTTTATGTTCAACGCAAATAGTGCAGAACATAGGTTTATATGCTTTGATGACATGATTTGCGTTGCTGATTTTGCCTCTGAATGTGAAACTCTATGCTTAGTCTAAACTATGCACTACAGATGCGCCCCGCATGATTTTGTACAAAAAAAACATTTTAGCAATAAAAAAGCAGCATGGTGCCATATACAAACATGTGGTGTGTTGTCTTTCTTCTAGGGCTGTAACGATACACCAAACCCACGATTCGGTTCGTATCACGATTTTTTTTTTGTGGGGGGTGGGAGAAAAAAAAAACGATTTTTAAAACAATATTTTTTATTAAATAACATTTGAAAAATCTTTATTAAATTGAACACCAAAGAACAGATTAACAGTGTGATCAAAGCGGTGAAAATTCGGTCGCTTCGACAGCATTGGCAATGTTTCTGGCGTTGTCTGTTGTCACGGGAACAGAGACGTTTAATCTGCTGATCTTCCAATCTATCACAGCCTCTTTAAGTAGTCCCGATAAATGGTCGCTTGTATGGCTCTCATACACC
>JAUCMS010000022.1:10890115-10928871 GCA_032357445.1 Enteromius radiatus | reverse complement strand
TGCGTGATTTCACATTGAGCCATATATACTACACAAATCCGTTGTTCGCTGAAGAGCTGTGCAAATCCACGCTGATAGGTTTTCCGCAGCTCGTCAGTGAACAACGGCTTTGTGTAGTATATACGGCTCAATGTGAAATCACGCACCTGATGACATTTACCGCTGATTACATAAAACGCGTATTCCTGATCGGCCGATCGCAATCGGGACATCCCTACTTTCCTGTTGGTCAGTGTTTAAAATCTGGTTATGTTTGTAACCCATCTGATGTTTTGACCCAATCAGGAGCTGAGAGAGCAAATGGCACGGGAGGTGGATGAGCACCAGCATGAACTGGCGGCATTACAGGATGTACAGAGGCAGAAAATGGCTGAAATCTCAAAACGGCACAGAGGGGAGCTAGCAGAGTATGAGGAGAGAATCGAGGAGCTTGAGGAGCAGCTTCAAAGTGGTGAGGAGGAATCCTGATGGATATTAGAAATGAAGTCGGGACATCTTTTAATAACTTAAATGCAGATAATGTGTTGTATTTGCATTAGGTAGTTTTGAAATGTACAGTAGATTTTTGAGTAAAGTGTTGTTTATTTCTTTCTTCTTCAGAAGGTGGAAATGTTGTCCAAAAATCAATCACTGTACAGGACTCTGCCAAACTTCAAGAGTTGCAATCGACCATACAGTCTTTACAGGAGGATGCAGAGCTCCAGCGTAAACAGCACCGTGATCTATTGGCCAGTTTGGAAGAGGCAGAGCATCAGAAGTCCAAGCTAGAGAGGGAAAAGGAGGAGGCTACAGCAGAAAATGCAGAATTGTTGCAGAATTACAGTCGCCTTCAGAAGTCTGTAAATGAACTCCAGGCTCGAGTACAGGAACAGGAGGGGAAGTCTATGCTGAAAGCCCAACATGACAATGAGATACAAACCCTGAAAAAAGCTCTGGCAGGTACAGAGAACACAAGAAATTGTGTATGATCAAATCATATGTTATTGAATGGGAAAATCTCTGATATTGCTAATACTACTTTCTTATATTAATTTTTGATATTTTATTTTAGGTGCAGAGAAAGAGATGGCTAGGTTGAGAACTCTCAGTGAGGTAAATTTGCTAAAAATCTTTCTCTGGACAGTTTAGAAGTTTGTAGCCAAATAATATTCAGATGTTTTAGTCATGCTGAGGATTCAAATAGAAAACAATTGATAAAAATGTTCAAATCTTAAGATTTGTATTTGGACCCTTTCTGCAAATGGTGTGATGAGTGTCAATATTTTTTAAAAATGTTTTGTTTTTCATTTAATTCAGAGCAGTCCTACAGAAGAAGTAGAACATGCTGACATACTGGAGCTCAACACCATTATTGATACCCTCAGGAAAGAGAAGGAAAATGTTGAAAAAGAAAAGGTATGTGTATAAGGTTGTATATGGTTGACAATATTTTGGTAGAAACTAATACATGTTTGGTATCTTTCAAAGACAAAATCTTTAGATAGGGTAATCAATATTTCAGCAGCTTTTTGAAAGGACACTTGCATGTTATCATGTACCTAAGTGCATTTTTTTTCTGTGTCTTCATTAGCTTGCATTAGTTGAGAGACTGACCCAGGCCGAGCACAGACACAAGGCAGGAGACTCAGAAAGTGTTGTGGAACTGTCACAGGAAGTTTTAGACCTAAAGAGTCAGTTAAACCAACGGGAGGAAACCCTAAAGCAAGCCCATCTTGATATAGAGACACTCAATGCTGAACTGGAAGAACTGGACAAGCAGAACCAGGAGGCCACACAGGTACTCTTTTTGAACTTATGTATGCTTCAAGTTTATTAGACAGAATACAATTACTGGATCTGTTGAATGGGTTTATAATTTGAGTTAATGTACTGCATACTTAGACAGATTTCTTTCTCTAGCATCTTATTGCAGTGAAGGAACAGCTATCCTTGCAGAAAACCCATGCTGATGCAGAAAAATCCCATCTTCAGTCAGATCTCAACTCCTCCCTTGAGCAGAGACAAACTCTTCAACTGGAGCTGGAAGCTCAGGGGGAGAAGCTAAGTCAGAGTGCCTTTTCCTTAAATGAACTGCACATGACAAAGCAGCAACTGGAATCCACAGTAAAAGAGTTGAGGGAAAAGTTATGCAGGTCACAGGATCTGGGCAAACAGCTGCGGCAGGAGTCTTCTGACCTCAAGAGGGCACTTCAGGAAAGAGAGACAGAACTCACTGGACTTCGTGTAAAGTTAAATCATTCTGGGGAGCAGGGGAATGTGGTAGAGGAACACAGGAAGGTACTTGAGACAAGAGATAAAGAGATACAGGACTTGAGAACAGAGTTATCAGAAGTGAAGACCTCCTATGAGAAAATCGTTTCAGAGGATTTTGAATTGAAAATTGAAAATAAAAAGTTGAAAGAAGAGAGCACTCAGGCTTTAGAAAAGATTGACAGTTTGGAAAAGCAAATCCAAGATGGTCAAGCCTCTATAAGCAGGATGTCCCTGGAGAAAGATACCCGCATTGATGCCTTGAAACTAGAGAAGAGTCAGTTAGAATCTGAGCTTAGCCAGACTGAGAAGCGGCTATCAGATCAGGCCAGACAGTATCAACACACCATCGACGAACTAACCAGAGCACGCTCTTTGGATGCTTCTGCGCTACAGACCGAACACGAGCGAATGGTGAAACTGAATCAGGAAAAAGATCTTGCGATTGCAGAGCTTAAGCGTGACATGGAGCAGATGGTCTCTGACCACAAAGACACAAGTGAGATGCTGGACATCACTGTGGCAGGCCAAAATCAACTCACCGAGCTTTTGGAGGAGAAGGATGCCTTTGCTGAAACCCTAAAAGCTCAAGCTGCAGAAACACAACAGGAACTAGAGCACAAGTTCCTAGGAGCAACTCAAGAGTGTGACTCCCTAAGAAAGTCAGTGGAGGAGAAGGACAAACAGCTTGGAGCCATGAAGGAAGAAAACAGCCATCTAAAAGAAGAGATTGACCGTCTGAGAGACCAGCAGAGCAGACCACCATTATTGTCAGAGCCACGAACACTGGACATCATCACAGAGCTTGAAACTGAGGTGGCCCAGCTCAAAGCTGTCAGAGATCAACTCGGAGAAGAGGTCCAATTGTTGAGGAAGGTATCAGAAGAGCAGCAGACCACAGCGCTGCAGTCCCAGCGATCTGTGCAAGTGCTACAGAGTGAACTTGAGCAAGCACGGACAAGACATGAACAAAGCTCACTCAATTACGAAAGACTTATCACTGCTAAAGATGAGGAGATTGTCCGGCTTCAATCAGAAGTAGAGGGCCTGAGCACGCAAGGACAGAGTCAAATACAGTCCGTAGAAATCCTACAGGAGTACAAGACCCAGTCGCTGAATGGCGAAAACGGTAACGAGAAACATGACCTTTCAAAGGTGGAGATTGAGAAGCTTGTAAAAGGCATCAAGGAGAAAGAGACTGAGATCAACCAGCTAAATGAGAAGAACCTGTCTCTAACCAAACAGCTTGACCAGCTTGTGGTCTCTCAAAATGAGCTGGGAAAACTCTCACAGATAGTGCTTCAAAAAGATCTAGAAATCCAGGCACTCCACGCTCGGGTGTCTGGTGGTCATGGTCAGGATGTGGTGTTCCTGCAGCAGCAGTTGCAAGCATATGCGGTGGAGCGTGAACAGGTGTTGGCCGTGCTCAATGAAAAAACCAGAGAAAACAGCCAGCTGCGTTCGGACTACCATCGCATTATGGACATTGTTGCAGCCAAAGAAGCCGCCTTGTTGAAGCTCCAGCAAGAAAACCAGCGGCTCTCCACTATGAGTGACCCTTCAGGCAGTCAAGAGATGTTTCGAGAGACCATTCAGAACCTCTCCCGCATCATTCGTGAGAAGGACATTGAGATTGACGCCTTGACTCAGAAATGTCAGACCCTGGTCTCTGTCCTCCAGACAACTGGTGCAGGCGATTCTGTAAGTGGTGGCTCGGGGGGTGTTAGCAGCAACCAGTTTGAGGAGCTCCTACAAGAACGTGACACTCTCAAACAGCAAGTGAAGAAGATGGAGGAGTGGAAGCAGCAGGTGATCACGACTGTGAGGAACATGCAGCATGAATCTGCTCAGCTACAAGAGGAGCTGCTCAAGCTGCAGGGACAGGTTTCTGCAGATAGCGACTGCAGCTCAAAGCTCTCGGTGGATTACTCCAGACTTATTCACAGCTATGAGCAGAAAGAGAAAAAGCTGGGATTGTTGAGTCAAGAGCTGGCACAGGTGCAGCAGACCATCAGCCAGCTGAGTAGTACCAAAGACGTCCTGCTTGGGAAGCTTGGTACTGTCAAGCAATCTCCAGAAGCTTCTGCTATAATGTCCACCCAGGCTTTTGCCCCTCCAATTCTGAAGGGGGCAGCACCACCAGGCCAAGATGAGAGCCTACATCAGGAGTTGAAGTCAATGCAGAGAATTTTAGCAGAGAAGGAGAGCATTATAAGAACTCTGCAGGAAAACAATCATCGCTTGTCAAATTCTGCATCTCTGTCTGAAAGTGAGCAGAGAAGCCATGCAGAGGAGCTCAAGCAGGCCAGAGAGAAGCAAGAATCGTTACAGCGCTCCCTCAGAGAGAAAGATCTGCTCATTAAGACCAAGGGAGACCAACTCAGTCAGGTGACTTACAATTCTGATGTGTTGAAGGGATGAAAGATGTGGAATACCATCAATACTGTAGTTCAGGGGTAGACAACGTCGATCCTGGAGTGCTGATATCCTGCACAGTTTCACTCCAACCCTAATAAGATATACCTGAACAAGCTAATCAAGGTCTTCAAGATTACTAAGGCCACAGGCAGGTGAGTCTTTTTGTAGGGTTGGAGCTAAACTCAGCAGGACATCAGCATTCCAGGATCTATGTTTTTACCCCTGCTGCAGATGGTAGATTGCATAGTAAAATTTTAAATTTTGAGTAAGATTTTGTTTACATTCCAAAGTTTGCACATGGCATGTGTTACAATTTTAGATTTACTTAAAAATCTTTGAATAGTTTTGTTAATCCTAACCCTAACGTGACGTTTTTTTCTGTACAAAACTAGGTGAGTGAAAGTTTACGTAATCGCGAAAATGACAACGAGGTCTTGAAGCAGGCTGTAACAAATCTAAAGGAGCGTGCCCTGATCCTGGAACTCGATGTGAAGAAGCTGAAGGAGGAGAATGATGCGATAGCGGCAAAAGCTCGTGAGAAAGAGACAGAGTTCCGTGCCTTGCAAGAAACCAACATGCAGGTGTCACTGCTGCTTCGGGAACGAGAGTTTCAGTTCAGTGCTGTGAATGAGAAGGCCTCTGCCTTGGAGAAGATGCTAAAAGATAAAGAGCAGGTTTGTGTGTTTTTAAATACATTAAAATGCTGTATTAAAGAAATACTTTAAAATGCTTTCTGCTTTGCTTTCTATAGAAGAAATATGACATTAAAATGTGTATATATATACATATATTAATGTATGTAATGTTTCACTGGTTTACTGTACTTTTGATCAAATGAATGTAACCTTGAGGATAAGAGAATTCTTTCAAAAACTAAAATATTGCTCTTTTACCATTTTGAACAGTAGTAAATTTGAATTTTATTTAGTTATTATTCCTGTTTACCCACTCTCCAAAATAACTGAAGTGGGAACAATTTATAAATGTGCTATTTCCATTGAAGGCCTGCAACTTGTTCTGGATTGTTCTAGTTCTATGTATTGTGAAGTTGACCTGTTCTGCCTTTGTCTGTACTGCAGGGTAAATCTGGTGAGCTGAACCAATTGTTAAATGAAGTAAAGTCAATGCAAGAGAAGGCAGTGTTGTTTCAGCAGGAAAGAGACCAAGTGATGATGGCCCTCAAACAAAAACAAATGGAGACGACTGCTCTTCAGAGTGAGGTAGCAAAGGCCAATGCTTTACTGCCTTACTACTTTATATTGAAAACATGTCCCAATTAAATCTATTTTCCAGTTGCATTCATTCAAAATATATTTTAATTTGGGGGAATTGCTGCACTTTCTGTGTACAGCTTCAGCACACACGTGATAAAGAGCAGCGCTTGAAACAGGAGGTGGAGCGTTTGCGCAATCACCTGTTAGATATTGAGGATTCATACACACGTGAGGCTTTGTCAGCCGAGGACAGAGAGGGAGAGCTGAGACGCAGAGTGGCACTCCTGGAAGAGCGGCTAACATCTTCCTCCAATGCTGTGGAGAGTGCAAGGTGGGTGTGTTTTAGTCTGCTGGTACTTGTTTAAAACCAGAATTTGCTGTTGGCACCAATACTCATAGGCAGTGCGCGATGTATGTATTATGATGTATCTCGAATTTAAGTCCTGGCTAAATCCTAATAAAAGCAAAAAAATCTCCTTCTCCTCTCTCTTCTTTTCTTGGTCTTGAGTCTTCTTTCCTGCTCTTTAGTCATCTACTTCTGATTTTGAGCCTATGGCAACCATAGATGGCTTGCAGCAAAGTTATGAAATTTGGCATATAGCCAGAGGACAGTGTCAACATTAACCACAGCAAAGTCTCTAACTCAAGCCCTCTAGCACCACCAACAGCTCAAATCAACCGCGCTTATGTTTATGATAATAACTTTTGAACCACAAGGGCTAGAAATGAAATTATTCCCGAACTCAGCTCTATATAACATATGCACTATATAGCATAATTCTGCTTTCCTGTCATTTTGTATGTCCAAAAGACCTCCTTTTTTGATAGTTGTTCTAGATGGGTTTTTCACCATGCTTTGACAGATCAATCCGTTTTTGAATTACTTAGCATAAAATGTTAATGGTATGATGCCAAACTAAATCTAAGGCTGTATTTCTGCAATGCTTTGGCATATTATCTGCAAACTTTGCATGTCATCGTCATTCAACACTGACCACACTAGATCAGTTTGGTGACTCCTGTTGGTCAAAAAGTAATTGGCCAGTAAGAAATTGTCCCATTACAAGTTGTTATATCAATGGGTTTTCAACAATTTTGCTTAAAATCATCAACAAATGTCTTTAGTTACTAATTTTTGTCAACTGATTTGTCAACTAATTTTTGGCTCCAGTTTTTCATATCAGTACAACAGAAAGTCTTTCTTTCTGCCATGGATACAAGACATGTTAGAAATATTGATATTTTTATAGTGTTTTCGAGTTTCCTCATTATCTTGTTTTAGTCTTATTAATGTTTCTGACTGTGTGTGTGTGTAGTCAGCAGGCTAGTCTGCAGGTGGAGTCACTTCAGGAGCAGCTAAATGGTGCTGTCAGACAGAGAGATGAAGCACTTATTCAGCTCCGTGCTTCTCAGGATCAGGTCAACCAGTATGCAGTGTCACTCTCTAACCTGCAGATGGTGCTAGAACAGTTTCAACAAGGCAAGTTCACACGTGATTTTTACTTATTTCAGTCTTATTGTAATTTATTAAGAAATTAGTCTTCTTTTTTCCGTCTGGAATGAATCTTTTAAAATAATTACAAATGCAGATTGGAGTGTAATATTCAAATATTTCTTTTTTTAAACATGTTTGGATTAATCTGCATTAAGTCTTCTGTTTTGAACAGTGCTGACATTTGTATTTCTCTTTACAGAAGAAAAAGCGATGTATTCAGCAGAACTGGAAAAACACAAGAGAGAAAAGGCAGAGTGGAGAACTAAAGCAGAAAATCTTCAGGATCAGGCAGCCGCTCTTCAAGTCAGTTCAAACACACGTTTGTACAAACCTCTGTCTTTTCTAAAGTATTTATGTTGATGTTCTGTGTGTGCAATTTTAGATTAACCTGGATGAAGCAAACGCTGCTCTAGAATCTGCCTCTCGCCTTACTGACCAGCTGGAACTCAAAGAGGAAGAGATAGAAGATCTGAAGAAACAAGGTGAATGAATATGCTGAAGTCAGATATTGAGAATTTTCCTAGAAATCATCTCAGCATTTCACATTGTTTAATAAGGACAGTTTTTCTCAACCTTTTGACTTAATTCTTCTGGTATTTCTGCTGCTATTATGATGACACTAGGGCCTTGTAGTTCTAGAAACTTAGTTATATGAACTGCCCAGCATGGTGATGCCAAGAGGACAAATTGTCCCCCTTTGGCTATTTTCCTGGTTGCATTTTTACAACGGCAACAGGAACCTTAAAGTGGTCGAAAGCTGCGCCTTCATTCACAGCATTTTCAAAAGTCAACAACTTTTGTAAGAAATAGAGTTTTGATGTTTGAAATCAATTCAAAACTATTTATTTTGTCATTTAAGAAGGGTCTGTGTGATTGCAATAAAGGTAATAATTATTTAATGGGGAAAATATTCATTAATGGTTTGCTGAGGCTCCGGGCCCACTGAACTAAGATCAAGGAAGAATACAGAAGCACAATTCAAATAAATCAGTCATAACAAAAAACAAAAGACTGGGTATCAGCATTTATTTCCTCCATTCAGTTTGATTGTGATTCAGAATCTCTGAATTTATTTTGAAGAAAAAGGATGCAGAATACAGAAACACAAAACCACAGGGAAAAAAAAAAAACACTAAGGCTGGGTCAGTTTGATTGTGAGTTGCTAATTTAATTAACCTTGTGAACCTGTGTTGCACAGCACTCGTATCATATAATTGTCTGCAAACACAATCCCATAAAACATTCACATCAGCCACAAAAATGTTTTGCGCAAAGAGCACCACTTAAGCCGAGTTGACACGCAACTCATGGCACATTATCTGAGATTTTCTCAGATTTGTAGCATTGTAAACCATTTTTCTGAAGAGACTCGTGAATGTCAACAGGACTAGGAACATCAGGATCCATTAAATTATGTTTGACTTTTTGAGACTGTGCTTTATGTAGCGGCTTAATTTCATTCATGTCAGCTCCGACATTAAGAAACACACGTTTGCATTTGTAAGAGAGATGCAGAGATCAGCCAAGTCTGTAGATGGTATAGATGTTTAGCATTCCTTCGCATCTCCTCTCTCTGTCAGAGAGATAATATTTATGGCATGTCAGTAGCCAAATCGTGTAGACAAAGATTCCCTTTTTCCATCCACCCTGTCGTTCTATCTCATCTATTCCTTTATTCTCTGTCCGCATCAAGCCCCAAATCAACAATACAGTACTGTCGGTCTGAAAGGGAGAGGAGGTTGAGGGATGAGTGCTGGGATTTTTACTGCATCTGTCAAAAAACGACTGAGGAGACCGTTGACAGAATGATCAAGAATGGTTCATTTTTGCTTAGCAAAGCACAAGTGCAGCCGACAGACATTCCAGGGTGTTTAGTGCAGACAGGAACTCTCTCACCCTTTCTTATCGCTCAGTTCATGTGGTCTCTGGAGGTAAAGTCTCAGAGGAAAAAGGTTCTCAAGAGCCAAATGGTCTGGACCAGCAAAGGGCGTTTGTGATAAAGGCATTTTGAGCACGTCATATTCTCACACTTCTTTGTTTTTACTTCACGAGACATTCCCAGACACACTGAAACCCATACCACTGTTATTAATGTTTATGTTAGGCTGCAGACACATATACTTGTTATTTCACTACAAACACTTGTTCTCTACTGTTTGCATTAATGCATAACAAAGTCATACCACCTCCTGCTGAAAGCTCTGCATCTCACACACATAGCATCCAGATTTAAAATTTGCTTTGTCTAGGAATAAAACCTACTTGCCAGTGGCTTTATAAGGAGCTTGTAAGAAAAGTTTGGGCTTGGTAGAATTGTTTTCGAAAGAAGTATCTTATTCTCACCAAGGCTGCATTTATTTGATAAAATATTACAGTAATATTATTACAATAACTGTAATTTATTTCTGTGGTAGCAAAGCTGGATTTTTTTTTTACCAGCCATTACTACTAATTACTACCAGTCTTCAGTGTCACGTGATCCTTCAGTAATCACTCTTATACCCTGATTTGGTGCTGAAGAAATATTTCTTATTATTATCAATCTTGAAGCAGTTGTGCTGCTTTGTATTGTCATGGTAGCCATACAAAATTATATATTTGTGTGATTTTATGGTAAAATAGAAACACGTTCAAAAGAACAGCTTTTTTTTAATTGTAACATTATGTTTGACTCTTTTGTACAGTTTTATGCCTTTGCTTTAGAAAAGTAATAATTTCTTGCTTATTTAAAAAAAATGTTTGACTGATCCCAGTTTTTTGTATATGTATAACATTCAGTTATTCAATTTCATTGCCAGAAATAAAAAAGAATCATGTAACGTAGAAGGAGATTTCTGGACCCTTAGATACACAGCCATATCTGACAGAAGCCAGACATTAGCCAGTGAAATATTTTTTGTTAATGTGTTGGTTTTATGAACTAGCCCATAACTCACGAGCCTAACTGTGACAGCAATGTATGGGAAAATACCACAAAATACTCAGACTTGTACCTGTGTGTGTTTTGCAGTGGATGTGAGACAGGAGATGTTGGAAGAGGCTCAGAGAAAACTGATGAATCTCCTGAACAGCACCGAAGGCAAAGTGGATAAGTGAGTCCAAAACACATTTGCACTGGAAACATATTTCATATATATATATGTATTTTCAAAAGGCTGTTCCTGTGAAATATCATCTAACATGATTCACTTCTCACACAGGGTTCTGATGAAGAATCTTTACCTGGGCTATTTTCACACCCCCCGAAACAAGCGCTCTGAGGTGCTGAGGCTTATGGGTAATGTGCTTGGGTTGGACCGAGATGAGGTATCCGAGGTGGGTCAGCGCTTTCTGCTTCTCATACTGTGGATATCTCTTTATCCTTCCCGTTTGAATTCACTTTTTAAATCCAAGTATTCCTCTACACAAATACAAATGTGCATGTGCCTGCATATTTACATTCATCAGATGTTATGTCCAATTTTTCAAAGAGAAGGAGCAGCCATTCACCATTCTGTCTGAGCCGTTTTTTGAAATTTCTCCTCCTTTTCATCACTCTCAAATATGGCTCAGCTCCAGTTCTTGTCTCACCCTTGAAACGTGACTGTTAAACGTGTGGATTTAATATTTGACCTCCTGACTCCTAATGTTCGGTTCTCCACCCTTTTTTTTTTTTTATTTCTTGTTTGATGTCAGCTTAAAGGTTTTTATCGGATGTTAAAAAGATTTTTCCACTTATCTTATCTCATGTGTTTAATTTGGCACAAACCTCAAGCTGCCCACGCTGGTCTCATTGAAAAAGGTCCTTGTTTGATTCTCATTTCAAGTTGTGTTCGGTTCTCTTTGGTAATCTGGATATAGAGGTTTCTGGTTTTGCCTGTACTAAATCGCTTCAGCTTCCCCGGAAACTCTGCATGCATATGACCGCATTCATTTGGCTCGTTGCTAATAGAGCTTATTTGTTTTCTGTTCAAATTGCTGTTTTTCCGTTTTGATCCTGGTGGGGCTGATTTTTCTCAATAATAATAACAGGAACAGATCATTTCTGATGATAAAGCAGGATGTGGCTTTTTTTTTTCTTGGAAAAGCCATAATTAGTTTAGCTATTGTCCTCAAAGGGTGAAAATCAGTATGGGGTTTTTCCTTTTTCAACAAATTGTTATTTGCAACCCATTTTACTTCCATAATGTGTGGTATTTACAAGTGAAGCTGGATATTCAGCAAGGGGGAAAATGGGAATTAATTTGATTGAAATGTGGTCGTTACATACCAGAATGGGAATGCGAGTTTGCTCAAACTTTAATTAGCTATTTGGCTATTGGAGAACATTGTTTAATATCCTGAGCAGCCTAAGTGATTTGGAAATTTATTTCAGAGGCAGAGAGGTTGTTATTTTTCGTTTTAGCATGCATAATAAATTGTTCACAGTAGGACCAAAAAAGTGCATAAAGAAAATAAATAGCAATTAATATAAGACAACACAACACCTTATTATGGAATTTAATACATTTTTGATCTGAATTAAGGTAATTTTCTAGATGAAACTCACCTACGTGGCAGTTATTTCTATCATTAATACAGTTGATTTCAGAAAGTTAGTTTGGAAATAAGAAATTGATAAAGCAAGGAAACAACATGAGACACTGACAGCAGGCAGAAACCAGCAGTTAGAGACTGCGAGAGACAAAGACTGAATTAGATGATGGGTTCATGCCAACCTTAGACCAAAAGCATTTCCTTACCCACAATTCCATAGAAGCAGGCTGGAGTCTGGCAGGAGAGACTCCAACTATTCAGCAAGTTGTGAGCAGAATTACCCAACAGCCCCCAGAGAAGAAAGAGGGAGAAAAGGAGTAAATATGTGTGTGTGTGTTTCTGGGTCACACAATCCACTTTCCATTTCAACCCATATTTTCTTTCCTCACTCCACTCCACACCTTTGTCACATTTTTTTATGCAACACATTAAGTTTTCCACTCAAGATCTCTTTGTTTACAATTCCAAAGACTAAAAATAATCCCAGTCTGCTTTTTTTGGTTGAAAAGTCTGATTCAGTGGTTTTATTTCAAAGGTTGCATTTGCTCTGGTCTGAGTGCTTTAAGGACAGGGACATTTTTGTAGCAGTACTACTTTGAACTTTACACAGTTTGAGTAAGAGAGGAGGAATTTGATTTGCCTTTGACCTACTGACCTACTGACCTATTGTTTCTTTCTCTGCAGTTGTTACAGGAAGAAGGCAAGAGTGGGATGACCGGATGGGTCTCAAATTGGTTGGGAGGCAGAGCTGTTCAGAGTGTACCCAACACTCCCCAGAGACCTACACATGTACAGAACCTTAATTCGGTGGGTGCCCATACAAAAAAAAGTGCACACACACATTATTTTATATGTGCATTCTTCCACTTATACTAGTCTCTGTGTTTTAAAGTCCTTTTCTGAGATGTTTGTGAAGTTCCTGGAGGTGGAGTCTACTCCTGCACTTCCTGCCCTTAAATTACCTGTTTATGACATCAAGCCCCTGAGTGCGCCCCCACCTGGCCGGAGTACTGCAAGCACACCTGCATCAGGTATAATGTCACAAAAAATCTAGGGATGCACAAAATATTGTATCTTTTTTTATTATTAGCCCATATTAGGGTTTTTATGTTTCTGTTTAGGCCCATATTAGGTTTTTAAATACGTTTGATAATTTACTTTTTTACAGAACTTTAAAAATATGTTTTTTCGTTTTTAGTTCATTTCAATTTTTATTAATTTTTATTTTATTATTTAGTTTTATAGTTATTTATAAGTATATTTATAACACTATTTAATGTAATTCATAGTGCATCTCAAGAGAAATAGCATTTTTTAAAAAAGGTTAAACATTTAATTAAACTATTTATATTATTATTTATAATATATTATTTCAAATAATCAAAATAACTTTTTTAATTGAATTTATTTTGACAAAGTAGTATAGAATTTATTATTAAATGTTTGTCAATTATCAGTTATAACATGTAAATAATTTTCAGCTTATCATTACTGTCTAGAGTTTTAATACTGGTGCATACATTATTAAAAAATAACTTTTAATAGGTCAGGCCTATTCAGACCTAGGACGTTTTCATAATTGTTCTTATTCTTTTAAAAATGTGGAAGTCCTCATATAGAGATAAAAACACAGTGAAACATCATTAGAATGACCTTCAGAGCAAAAGTTTTCTTCCTGATAAACTAGACTATTGACTAGATATATATTAGATTTTGCGCTTTACGATTCCTCCAACTCCAATATGGCTATTATCATAACTATCTTTCTTGGTTCAAACAGGCATTGTATATCTGTGATCTGTGTTCTTTCAGGTGTTTCAGGCCTGGGTAAGCGCACTGGGGAGTCAAACCCCTTCCTGGCACCCCGGTCTGCAGCCGTACCCTTCCTCAATCCCGCAGGGGCAGGCAGCACTGCAGGTGCTGGGGGCCACCTGCTCATGAAGCCCATCTCAGACGCCCTGCCCACCTTTACACCTGTACCTGTGTCGGCTGAGGCCAGCGGTGGAGCTGTGCTCAAAGACTTGCTCAAGCAGTGATATCAGCCACCTGTACTGCCACTCGAAGCACTTTAGCTGATCAGGACACTACGTTCCGGCAGATGGAAACAGAAAACTGGGCCATGTCGTGGATTCAAATATTTACTAAAATGGCTGATTGCCATCAGAATAAAAGAAAGATAAAGCATAAGGAAGGATAAAGAATAAGGGCTGCCGTGCTTGTTTAATTTGACTAAACTGAGGCCTAAGTTTGACAGAATTGAATTCTGTTTGCAAGCTGGGGGAAGATTACATTATCAAATATTTTTGTGACCTTCTCCCAACATTTATTTAACGTCTTGCAAACATTCAGCTTGTCATTTTTAGACAAAGAGAGGTGTTTAATGTTTTTCTAGTGTGTTGAGAGACTGTCTGATGCTGTCTGGCATCCACTACACAAATGGATTTATTAAACCTTTTCCACTTCTGCAAAAATGCTACAGATAGTCTTTCAAAATCCTCCCGTTTTGAGCGCTATGAATGGTTGGCCGTATGGTATGGCAGGTACAATAGCATTTAATGGAGAAGTGACATTTGACCTTGGATTTAGACTGATGCTCATGCTCACATGCAGTTATGTTATTTATTTGTACATCGGTCATATTTTTGTTTATGCAGTGGGCATAAGCTAAAATGTCTGCAATATTCAAGAACTTTCTAAGGTAGAAAGAAACATTATGTAAATACAATTTGGAAAACATGTACACACAAAGAAAAATGAAAGTGCAAATTAAGTGTAAAAATGACCTGTATATTTTAAAATTGTGTAATAAAGAAATAATACACCTCTGTTATAAGAAACATTAGTTTATTGTAACACAGGACTCCTAGTTCAATCAGTTCCAACCAAATATTTAAAAATGCCATTTCCTTGAGGCCTAATATGAAGAATTATTTTTGGTTTGTTTTGTTGTTTTTTTGACTAAATGGCCTTAGTAATTCTCTTTTTGGTTACCTTTTATAAAAGTTGGGTGCACTTGATTATATAGATTTAGGATGCATTTATACATTTTAGGGTATATATTTTGCGCTGGTGTTTATTTAGTTGATCAGTCTTTTTGAAGTTTGAAAGACTCATGAAAGTGATAGTCAACAACAGTGTTTCTCTTTTCTGCTGAATAAACTATTCTCTTCTATGTATATTTGCATTTTTCCATTTATTTTATTTGTTTAGCCACTTGATAACTTTTTTTAATAAGACGTTATTACAGTTCACTTCTAATAGTGTTTTTATTTAGAAATGCGTCTCTTAATGATAACTATGCAAAAGGAACTCCTGCTGTGTGGTAATTAACAAGTAAATCTAATGCTTAAATTGTGCAGTACTTTTCCATATATTATACAAGATTTATATACGGAAACAGTGCATTTGTTGATCTTTTGCATCTGTGTTTTCTTTTTTCACTGCAGACTAAAGTAATCGCAAGGCTGTAATTTAAAAGTGCTTATGGAGGCAGTGGTCTAGCGCATTATCAGACCAGATTAACCTCAAAAGGGAATGTCCGTCTTTCCCAATATGTCTCTAGGGAAAACCCTGTCTGGAATTCCAATTGTCGTGTAACCATGTCTAATCTGGTGCATAGATTCTTGGAACATTTAACCAGTTTAAATCTATATTGGTATTCTGACGTCCGGTTGGGGATATACATTGACTGCATTTAAAAGTTTGTGGTCAGTCTGATGTTTTGTTTTCAAAGAAATTAATAAACTTTTATTTTTGTTTTGTTTTAGCAAGTGGGATTTTATTGTTAAAAAATGACTGTAAAGGGCTTAAGAATTATAACTCTCTCTCTCTCTATAGTTTTCTGTAAATTACTCTTAAGGAGTAATTGATCACTAGTTACTAATTAAATATTAAGCGTTGTAATTAGATCATTGTACTACTTAACTCTCTCAAAAGTACTGCATTACTTGCAAAAATATATATGTATGTGTGTATATATATATATATATGTGTGTATGTTTGTGTGTTTATATATTGCATGTTTTGCACTGCATTTTGGATCAAATAAGTGCATTCTCAGTAATCATAAGAGACTCAAAGAGCGGTATAGTGCGATTATAACTTTATATTATTTTCAAGGTGTATGCTTTAAATTCAGCACAAGAAGCATTACTATTAATTCTTCATATGTAAACAAACATTAAATTATACTGTGGTGGCACGTTTGAATCCTAACAAGTATCTGTGGTGCTTTGAAGCAAATGCATTGCGTGATATGGTGGAAACACTTTGAGAGTGTTGGATATAGTGAATGTAAGCAGGTGTCAGATTTTAATGCGAACTCTCCTCACACAGCACTCACGAAGCCAGACAAAATAACCCTGCCCTCACCAGGGAACACCTGCTCCAGCCTCCCACATTCCTTGCAGCCATTTTTCCTGCTGTTAGATTGTGTACATTTGAACTATCATACCTCTGCTGTCTGTTTTATCAGCGTCGGATCAAGTCTAAACCTCTTTTATATCTCAAGATCTCAATCCAAATGAGCTTTTGCCTAGAGGGTGTGTTAATCTGGCAGACTTTGATCACCCCGAACCTGAAAATATTTGTATTTAAGAGTCTAATGAATGTCTGAGCAATTTGGAAAAAAAAAAGAATTCTGTAACGTATCACTAATGCATTCAATTGGTTCACTGTACTCGTGACTGATGCAACTCTCAAAAAACTTGCTCTTTTGCCATACTGTAGTAACCCTGGTGCTTGAATTCAGGTTGAGTTATTCCAAGAGAGCAGCAGAGAGAGTGTGGCAGTGTGCTAGTACCCAGTGATGTGACTCCATCTTCTAGCCTAATCCGTGCCAAAAATCTCTGATAAACTGTCTCAATCTCCCAGCACAGTCTTCCCTGCTGAATTCAGTCCACATCTGGACTGCTATGCTGCCAGACCTATTCTAAACCCAATTAATCAATAGACAAAAACAAAAGCAAAGCTAGTTGACATAAAAGGATACAATAAAAACAAATTCTCCCTGTATATGTGCAGCTTTCCAGTCAAAGTGTGTGGGCAGAGTGTGTCAACAGCTCAAAGGTTAGGTACAAGGCTATTTCAGCATATTTACACTGCCCAAGAGCTAATTAGATGCAGGTAAGGGTAACACTTACTGTGGCCATGTCCAATCAGTAAGCAGAAATCAACTTTTATAAATAAATTTATATATAGCTCATTTTGGACAAGAAATCTATTAGGGTTTCTATAGAACAATTGCTAAAATAAGGTTCCAAAAAGTGTTTTTAAGGTTCCAAAATTGTGACTGTGATTAGTGCCACTCGGAACCCTTGAAAAACGTTTATCAACGGTTCTTGTGTCACTAACAATGCTTAATATTCATTTAATTTAGCTAATTAAAAACATTTTGTGAAAAACTATTCTGTAATAAAAGCTATTTGTGATATGTACATTTTTTATATTTAAAAGTAACAACAATATTCGAAATTTCGCACCGGAGGCCGCTTGCTGTCATGGTTACCTAAAATATAGCTACACTAGCTTACGTTTACTTTATATAATATACGTCTGTGTTTTACACAACTAGTATGTTCTTAAAGTGGGAACTAACTCTTTTTAAATTTTGGTAACAGCCTGAACGACTTTATTATTTCATTGTGATGATGGTTGAGGGGGTCTGTCTGACATGAGTCTGTCTCGACACCGTAACTTACAGTAGCGTACTAGCCTCCTCTAAATTTAAGCAGCCTGGTGAGCCTTACAATCTAATTATGCGTCATTTTATAGATTCTCTCCTCGGTTTTCCTCACTGCCTTCTTCCTTCTCCTCGTTTGGGTCTGTGGCAGCTCCCTGTGCGCGCTTTCGTTCCAAAGGGGGCTGTCTGTCTTTGATGGGATCCAGCTGTTGGCCAAGTGCTCTGGGGGCCCGTTTATTTGCATTGCTAAACAATCCGTGCAGTGGGCCGAGTACGGAGAAATACAGAAAGTTTTCTCTTTTTTATATAGTAAGACCCACCTCTTACTATTGGTCAATGTTCTCACACGTTCCTGCCATCGGTCGACAGGGCGGCCGCTTCGGGTGACCAAAGCCAAGCGTCTCGACATTCAAGTGAACGCGCGTACGCGGAGGGGGCGCTTTGGGCACTACGTTTTGCGCTTTGGGTCCTGCGAGCCCGTAAAGGTAGTAAAACCACAAAGATCAGCTCGTTTCCTACTGCGAGGGGTTTACGGGTCGGCGGTGTGACGTTCTTTCCAAGGGAACCACAAGGATCCACATAAACATGTTATTTGAACTACGTGGCTTGAGTTGGTCGACCAACAAAAGGTGAGTTTAATTAGTCAGCTGGTGCTTCTTGGCAAGCCGTTTTATCATACATTACTAACAACTAACATACATCTATTTTATGCCATAGTGCTTATTTTTGACATGCTACTAATCCTATACCTTAGTTTAAACTGTCTATTGGATACTGTTATTTATTTTAATAGTGACTATTCAGTTAATCAATAGTACTTATTAATTTGCTATTAGCTACCATTCCAGTATTGACAAGTAACTATTCCATTGCTACAAATGACAAGTTACTATCTGCCATTGATGTAGTCCTGTTCTTGCTTGTCTAATGGCTAATATCTAATAGCTTGTCATATGTACTAAGTAGTCTGAATGATTCATATTCATACTAATGTCAAGTAAATAGTTGTGATCAGCTTCTATAGAACAAATATTAATACCAATGTATAGGTTAAACTGGAAAGAATACTAGTAAACAGTTAATTTCTGAATTCAGAAACAATGGGATAGTTACTTGTCACTGTTAAGATTGTAACTATTACCAAATTAATAAGTGCTGGTATGTGATGAATATGTAACTCAATTGATACTGGCCAATACTGAGTTAAGTACTTACCTAAAAAAGACAAAAGACTGTACTAGTGACATATTTAACATATGCTATATGTTACATATTAGATATTAGTATATTAAGGGTTAAATGTTATAATTGTCATGGTGCTTCAAAATAATATGTAAACCATGAAAATAAGTTTGTAAAAATGGTCCAACTTTTGTGTTTGTTGATATTCCTGGTTTTGAATGGGCATTCAGTTATTATTCCAATGAATGAAACTTACATTTTTTCATGTGTTTTTTATTTTCAGAGTGATTTACCAAGGTATTTTGTTTTTTATTTACAGGATGTTGTCCATTTTAATATGTATCATATGCTGCATTCACTCCGGGAAAAGTCAGGTAAGTGTTTTTTGTTTTGAGTCATTCATGCTCGGCACTGTTGCTCAACGTGTGTCGTAATAAGAGTGCCTAATTTTTTTTCTGTTGTACAATCTTTAACATAAACATAACCTTTAACATACAATAGCAATGTCAAGTTACTTCAACATAACTACTTAAAGATCTCCTTAAACTGCTGGTTATCTATTGCATTGACTATAAAATCCCTGATTCTCTGCAGACTTGTACAGATGGATTTACTTATGAGCGCCGTGCCAGACAGTGTATCGGTTAGTGACACTTCTGCAGTGTTATTAAAATGTTAATTGAAACTTGTGTTTCAAATACAGATGTTTATGCCACCTCTAATGCAGCATATGCTTTCAGACATTGATGAGTGCCGGACACTGCCAGACCCGTGCCGGGGAGACATGCAGTGCGTAAATCAGAACGGTGGATACCTGTGCATCCCCCGTGGACTCTACTCCCAATCCTATGCTCGAAACAGTCCACGTTCCTATCCTGAGCCTTCCTATCCCGAAGAGTCCTACCCTGACAGATCGTTGGGATACTCTGAACCATTAATTCCTAACGTTCCTCCTGTTGGAGCAGGTCCTGGTCCGGGCCCCGGTCCAAGCTACCCAATAGTGAGCCGGTCCACTCCCTGCATTCTTGGATATACACTTGGTGCTGATGGCACTTGTGTTGGTAAGTTTGCCAACAATGTTCCTATACATATTGATTTTTTTTTTTTTTAATTTGACTTTTATCTCTTGAGAAACATAAATTTATTCAGTTAGTCAAGTGTTTGCTGTCTTTGTAAATTGGCTGGTATTGTAAAGTCATTTTGTATAATACATAAATCACGCTAAGAATAAGACTCTTTGAGACATGGTCAATATTAACTCTGGGTCACATCAGGTTGTGGTCTTATGTTTACTTCATTTTCTGCAATGGTCCATGGGTCTTCTCGCTCTCAAATGAGGCAAAGACCCAGTTCTGTGCTGGACTGTAATTTAGTAATAGCTGCGGTGAGCTGAGTGGCATCTTAAAGACTTCAGCAGAATGAATCTCGTAATTTGGACTGTATCAGTCATTAGTGTGGAACCACAAAATACTTTAGAACCTCAAAACAAACTACATCTTGTGAAGAGGCAGGAAGACACACAGGAACTGGCATTTAGCCCTGCGTACTGGGATCCAACTTCACAATTCAACGAGTCAGTTTTAGAGTGTCTTATTCACTGTTGTAAATTATCAGTTTGTAACTGACTCTATGTGGTCTGTTTCTGTTGAAGCTGTTCAGCTCAGTGACACCTCCTGAGATTTATTGCTTTGATTTAGATAGGTGTTATATATTGGGCTGTCTGAGTCTTTACATGTGTCAGCTTGGTGACCTATTTCACGTGCCATATGATAAATGGTAGCACAAATGACTGCTTGCTGTATTTTTTGATATGGTCTGCGGATTTGTCTCGAATTGGTGCCAGCCTTTGGAGTTAATGCATTCTCCAGTCTTCTCCTGCTCCTCTGCAGAATCACAAAATGATAGATTTGTAACCTTATAAGCCCAAGACAGTCATGTTATAAAGAAGATACATGCACAGATATGTTCACAAATTCGCTTATGCAGATATGCACATGTCCTGACCTGGGAAAAACTTGGACTGAGTAATGAAGATGAATGTATTGTGCTGTGTTCAATTTTGGACACAGATAATGGTCTTATAGAGCCACTGAGACATTTAGTACAGCAGCGTTTCATAAATACAACCCATTGCGATCTGAGCATCTGTGGTTGCTCATGCCAAACATGAAGTCAGTGGTTGTTGAAGGAGATCTGTCACTGAGCAGCTGTGTAGTTTGTGTTCTTTGTACAGTGTGTTTGTTATTTATATTAAGGGATGCTGTTATGGAAAAGAAATCGTACAGGAAGTATGTAGTGTTACACCATTCCATCATTTATCTTAATGTTAGCTTGTGTGTTTGTAAAAGCCAGGGAATGCCCTTTTCTTGCCAGTGGCGCTAAGGCTTGAAGGACTAAAACAGTCAACCCAGTCAGTGCCTGAAATGTGCCATCATAAATCCCACCAATCTTGTGTTTAGCCTCAGTAAAGCTTATAGGCACTTTTTAAAATCCACGCAAACCTCTGAAAGACAGTTCAGTTCAGGAGAAACTTGAGAAAAGAAGATCTAAAACTCACTTGTGATTCAGGAATGTGGATGCTTTGCATAAAATCCATAATTCAAGAACTTAAATGATCTTATTCTGGGTGGGAACTTGAAAAATGTCCAACATTATTTGATTTGTCAAGTTGAAACTTGCCTACTCAGCAGGACTGTAACTGGTGTCTGTCAGGTAATGTGGAGTGGCTCTGGTACCGCAGACTAATTAATGTGCTGTAGCTTAATGGGACGTCTGGAAATTGAGGTATGATGTCAGTATTATTTCTGAGTCACTGAACTTTATATGTAATGCTATTTTACAATATATACACTAGCATTCATACGTTTGGAGTTGGTAAGTTTTTTTTAATGCTTTTGAAAGAAGTCTCATGCGTTTATATGATAAACATACAGTAAAAACTGTATGTCGATCATATAATTTTTTTCCAGATTTTTGTAGATTTAAAGTTGTAATTTATTTCTCTATTACTCCGAAATTACTGCTTAATATGTTTATGAAAACCTGGTATAATTATTTCCAGGATTGTATAATGAATGCATTCATTTGCAATGGAAATCTGAAATACAAACTGAAATATAAAATGAAATCAATGTAAATGTCTTTGTTTTAACTTTTGATCAATTCAAGTAAGCCTCACTAAAAAGATTTCTTGCAAATACAAAAAAAAAAAGACTGGAACCTAACTTTTGAATTGTAGCAATAGTAGTTTTATTGTATCAACCATGCATTTTGTATTTTCAGTTTAGGATGGTGTAGCTCAAGCTTCAGCAACTTGTAGTAGCTACTCAACTCTTAAAGATATGTCTGATTCTTCAAATCAGGAAAATGTGATTGCTTTTAAAATTTCACAATCATATTGTATATCTTGCTATTGTTTCACTGTATTTCACTTTCAAATAATACTCTTCTTGTGGCTGCACTAGACATTCCACACTAAACATAATTGCTACCCTGACTGCTGTACACCTCGCATTAGTATAATGATTCCAGCTAATTCACATAGGCTATGTGAAGTGTTGCCTGACCGACCTACATGAACTATTGCGGTGGCGGACTGTAAAAGCCTTTGATATAATTTAAACAATCAGTGTGCGGCAACAGATCACAGACATTACATCTCTGGAATGAAGATGTGCGTATAGAAGCAAGAGTTGGTGCCAGATTCTTGGATCCTGGCTTGACCTCAACCTGTTTGTTCATATTAATCATCTGCACGTTTTTCATGCCTGAAAAGTTTAGTCTTGGATATGTCTTTTTTGTTTGATGAATTGTTTTGCTTTACTAAGACAAGCATGTTGTATGAGTATGAATTATAATACCCGTCATTCATATTATACCACATCCTCTTTCATATTTGTTTGTTGATTTTGCTTTTTGCTAGCAATTAGAACATTATGACCATAGTTTAACACATTTATCATGTGTAAATCCATTTCACAGATTGCAGATTTCCCAAATAAGAGTTAAGTCTTTAGATTTCGCCTGGGCTTACTTTTAAGGGATTGAATATCCCTGATTTGAAGATTAGGTAATGACTTCGGCAACATCTGGTTTGTGGGCCTCTTGTTAAATTTAGTGAATTGTACCATAGTAAACTTGTTACAAGTCTAGTAAAATTACGATTCTGGCCACATGAATGATATCATTGATCTCTCTTTTTCTTTTAAATGCAGATACATTCCCTCTCTTTCATTTACACACCATGTCTTTCCTCTGACCCTCATTAAAATCCTGTGCAAAATTTACTGCACATTGTCTGGATCAGATCTGATCTCCAAAATGCTGGCATTCCCAGAATGCTCCAGATCCTTTCACCTCAGGTCAGACGTGTGTGATAATACACATGTAATCCAGATGCTCTCCTTCACTCTCCAGGGCCCAGCTGAGCCACATGTATCTGCTATCAGACCTGGCTGTAATGATTCCACCTCCTAATAATGCTTTGTGATGTGTATAATAGCTGCTAACACAACAGTTAGTAGGCGTAATGCAAGACAGGCAATACCTTTGCGATTATACTGTACAGTCAGATGCCAGTGAATGAGTCGTTTTAAAGTGCACAAGTAACTTATTATGGAATTTCAGCTTGGTTTGCCAAGGCCCATTGCATCACTTTACCCATATAGTAACAGTGGGACTGTTGGCAGCTTTAGCTAAAAGAAACTAATTATCTGGCATTCACACGGTCCCCAACCCCCCAAATCCATCACGCCCTCATCACTTTCATAGTAACATTTGCTTATTTTTAAAACATCTGACTTCATGGTCTGAGAACCAAGGGTGCTTTTTCGGGTCTTTTTTAAGCATATGATGCCCTCATAAGGAATTGTGCTGATAATGTATGAGCGAGAATGGAACAGAGAGATATGAACTCCAGTTTTGGACATGTGTTGTGTAAGACTAGCTATTTGTGTAAGATGTGAACGCAAGGTAAGATTTATGAGGTCGGGATGGAGTTCGAGGTGTAACAGACCCGCTAAGCTTAAAGCAAGCTATCAATGGGACAGATTCGGCATTCTGTATCAGTATTCTGAAATTAAAACATTTTTATTTTACATTCATGTTTCTCATGCACATATTATGTACTTAAAGTGCAGCCCATTTAAGAGTTGTAAAGTTACATACATCGGGATGTTTTAGGTGAGTTTCTAAACTGGATAGTGGAAAAGAACTAGTGGGAACTGACTGTGTCTATCTTTCTTTTTTATTAGATGTTGACGAATGTGAGGCAGAGTCACACCAGTGTAACCCGACTCAGGTGTGTATAAATACAGCCGGTGGATATACCTGCTCATGTACTGAGGGCTACTGGCTGGTGGGTGGACAGTGCCAAGGTAAGATTTACACACATCATGAATGGATAGTTTGATGTTATATGCTTTCATTTGTGACAACATGTGACACAACATGTACGTGGTAAATCCCTTAATAAACCAGTTTTAATTATGTTAGTGCACTTCCTTTTATAACTAATGCTATTCAGCAAGGATGCATAAAATGAAAATGTTTATCTTTTTTGATCTTTGTTTTTCCTTCACATAATCCTATAATATGCAATTTCTACAAAAATATTAAACTGATTTCAACCTTATTAATTTGAAGAAATGTTCCATGAGCACTAAATCAGCATATTAGAATTATTTTCTCAAGGATCATGTGACACTGAATACTGGAGTAATGGCTGCTGAACATTCAGCTTTGCTAACATATGAATAAATTACATTTTAAATTACACTAAACTTTATCTTACCCCAAAACTTTTTGAACATTAGTGTAAATTAAAATCCAGTTAATGTCTGTTCAAAGGTTAAATTTTATGACCATTCAAATTGTTGCTATGTTTGTTTGATATTTAAATAATCCAGTCTAATTTGACTCTAAACAATGTCTTAATTCAGTTGTGACTACTGTTTGCGTATTTAGTGCTCTCTAACTCACCTTTCTTTAGACATTGATGAGTGTCGCTATGGTTACTGCCAGCAGCTGTGCGCTAATGTCCCTGGCTCATATTCCTGCTCCTGTAGCCCTGGATTCCTTCTTAATGCTGATATCAGGACATGTCAAGGTGGACACATACACAGGAGCACCATTATTGTTCAGTTTTTTAATAGTTTACTGAAAATCTTGATATCTGCCTCTCGCAGATGTGGACGAGTGTGAGACAAACCCATGCTCACATGGCTGTTTGAACACGTACGGCTCATTCATGTGCACCTGTGATGAGGGCTTCGAGCTCGCATCTGATGGGACCACCTGCAATGGTAATCAGGGGAGAAGAAGAGATGATTAGAATAGAGAAAGACTGAAGACTGAGAACAATTTAGAGGTTTTGTCTGTGTGACTGTGCGCATTGATAATGTGTAATGGGTCTGTCTTTATCACTACTTATTCATAGATCTGGACGAGTGCAGTTTCTCAGACTTCCTTTGTCAGCACACATGTGTGAACACACCAGGATCATTCTCCTGCATTTGTCCGTCTGGATATTACGTGTATGAGGATGGAAGGAGCTGTGAAGGTATCTCTACATTTTTATTTAATATGCTTAATTTATGTTTTGTTATAAATATTTAATATAAGTGTTCCTGGTGCATTTCTCCTTGTTGACACAAATGTGGGATATTTCTTAAATTAAATGACTAAAACAAAAATATGTCTTCACATTTTTGTGAGAAGTGCAGTTTTGTGTTGTATATGATGCTAATAGTAATTACTTGCATCATTTGCCTTTGGTATGCATAATATGCATTATTAGTATAGCAATAATGATAAATAAATTATTTAATTGATGCAGTGACAAATATTATACTGTATTATTATGTAGAGAGGGGGACACTGCAAGTATGAAATATAAATATATTTATGGCTTCTACATGTTCTCAAAAAATTTCCTACAGGCATTAGACGTGTACCTTAGCCATTTGCAGAATTTTCATGAGTATTTCATTTCTGCTGCACTATTTAGCTTGACGTTGCAGTTATTGTTGCTGCCGTTAATGATCATGATGATGTTAATATCCTGACATCTGCCTCTTGTGTGTTTGATTTTCAAGACCTCAATGAATGTGAGTCTGGTAACAACACCTGTACAACAGCACAAACGTGTTTCAATTTCCAGGGAGGTTACACATGTCTGGAACCTCTTAAATGCGATCCACCTTACATTGAGCTCAGTGACAAGTGAGTTTTTGAATGCTGGCAAAAGGAAACCTGTTCGCTTTATTTAGTCCTTTGACTTATTGGTTGTTGTTGAGCAGTTGCAGCATGTCCTGAATATACTTCTCTCTTTCTCTCTCAGTCAGTGCATGTGCTCTGCGGAGAATCCCGCTTGTCGGGAACGACCCTTCACTGTCCTGTACAGGCATATGGATTTGTCTTCCGGCCGCAGTGTTCCTGCTGATATATTTCAAATGCAGGCCACCACACGTTACCCTGGAGCATTTTACATCTTTCAGATCAAGTCTGGCAATGTGGGGCGAGAGTTTTACATGCGGGTAAATTGGCTTCTGTTTGTGTTACTGATGCCTGTTGTAAAACAACTACATTACTGTTTAAAATTTGAGGTCAACCTTCTTTCTTTTTAAGAAATTAATTTTCAAATATATTCAGATGGAAAAGGCTTATTAAAAAAAAATAATATATAATCATATTTTATCCAATATTACTGTATTTTTGATCAAATAAATGCAGCCGTGGTAAGTATAAGAGGCTTCTTTCAAAAACGATAAAAACATTTTATACGCTGCATACTTTTTAATGTTACCACTAGAGGGAGCTGTAGGATTTCTGTCAGATTTAGCCTCCAAATTACTCTGGAGCCAAACCACAAAACCTTTATGAGTCCTAGGAGTCCCCTAGCTAATCAAATACCAGTTGAAGTTGTTGAAAGAGTTTGTTTTCATGTAATTTGTCCATGTGGGCAAGCAATGTTTCAACTCTGAGGAGAATGTGTGACAGACTAAGACTGAGATTGAATTAAAGAAAAAAAAAAAAAAAAGACTTTCCTTTTTTTCCACAGCAAACCAGTAATATCAGTGCAACTTTGGTTCTGGCCCGCCCCATTAAAGGACCGAAGACCATCGTTCTAGATCTAGAGATGGTTACCGTTAACAACGTCATCAACTTCAGAGGCAGTTCAATCATACGTCTCACAATATTTGTCTCTGAACATCCATTCTGAGGCTTTACAAATGAACCTCTGACCTCTCACCTCTTCATGGCCCCATACCTCTATCTTGGACTTCCTGTTACTGCACTACCCATCAGGCAGCTTCATTTCTTCATTTTGTTTGTTCTGTGGATCTGGACTCTTATAAGGTCATCACCTTCTCTTTCTGCTTTCTAGTGGGCGGAGCTTGTGCTGATGTTTGATATTTCATAATGCAAGTTTTTCATTAGGCTGCCTGGCTGTCATTGCAATCTGCAGTCACACGCATGTACCCATACACAGAAGAATATTTATGTTGTGTTTTTTCTTGTTTGTTCTGCATTTCCCATTGTGCTTTTTCTTGCCACACTTGCAGATCTTTAAGTGTCTTGTTTTTTGTAAAGCTGGATTTGTTTTTCTATTTGTAGTGGCACAAAGGCTATAGAGCTGTGTCACATTTTCTCACTGTGAATGTGAGTATTTGAGCGCCGCTTTCATTTGTTCTTGACCTTTGATGACCCCAAGCAGTAAGAGAGCTTGCACGTGCTACAAAATCACGTTTTTAAAAATGTTCTAAATATCTCTGACAGGAGTTTGCAGCGCACCTTCAGCACCCGTTTCCCAGGGAAGTCTTAAAAAGAAGACTTTATTTTGGCTCAGAATTTCTTATTGCATCTGTGCGGAATTTCCTCTGTGTATCTGTTTTTATTTGACAGGTAAAGAGAGCCTGGTCAATCAATAAACACAAATTTGATGACCTGAACTTTTGTTGCTTTGTGTTTACCATTAGCAGATTCATTTCTTGAAAGATTAAGCATGTGACAAAATCGCACAATTATTATAATAAGGACCATAATTTGATGTTGGCCTACATATTAGTCATCACAAGGGGTCAGTAACAACGAGGTTTTGATAGTGTAAACATTTGAAGAATCAGTATACATAATATGCATGACTGTGTGGAAGTGTAAACTTTCGTTTGTGTCACAGTGATCAAAGAGACAGTGGTATTTTTTCCTGAGGAGTGTTATTAGGGACCGGCGGACACTAGGACCCAGCTGTAGCCTGAAGTTTTGCCGTTCACTGTCTTCAGAAGCACCTGCAGCGCTCCAGAACTCGAGATTTCATCTCCTCGAGGACAGCAGCACAGGTACACTATATTCTCTATCAAAAAGGTAAAATAATTATAACAGTATTATATGTCTTATACGTTTATTATATGTCTTATACATGCATTTCTGCAGCTTTGGCTACTGCGGGCACTTTAATGCCTCAGGTTTTTTTTCTGTCGTCAATGCCTTAATCATTCATTAGTTGCCTCAATTATAATTTTCGGAATTTTTTAGATGACTCTAAAGTGTGGATTGTTATGTTTTACCGTTATCCAAGCTTTTAACCTTAACACGAAAAATCATTAATACATGAAAACGTTCATAATCTAGAGAAGAAAAGTGGATTTAGTGATATCATGTGAAAATGATTCAGCTCGTATTTTCAGTATTTTCAGTTGTGGCGTCCTTTCCACTACAACAGATATCTTATTTTCAGTCTTTTTTCTGACTGGTTTGTGATTTTCACAGATCATCAATATCATCAATATGACAGAATGCATCAAAAACTGCTGCAGGACATTTATGTCCAAGAAGAGTGAACCAGAGATTCAGAGTAAGTCTCTCTCTCATATACCTCTTTTTCCTTACACATACACACAGTATGCTGTAGATAAATGTAACTAAGTTATAAAACTGTATTTGTATACATTTAAATGTTTTACAGTCATTAAGGTTCGACCTCCTGGTAAATTAACTGCTGAGTCTGATGTAAAGAAGAATGTTGGAGTATCAGAGGATTATCTGCTGTCTAAACTGCCTCCGGATGGCCGGGAGGTTCCTTTCGTCATCCCAACCTTCAAACCCTCCTACATCCAGCCGAGAGGATCACAGTACTCCGGCTACAACATTGGGCAACAGAGTAAGACTTAGTTATTTAGGTAGTTAGTTAGTTAGTTTAATTAATAATTTTATTTTTATTCATTATATATTATTTTTTTTTAAATAGCCTACATATTTAAATATAATTTTGATACAAATGACTTTAGGTGCCACAAGGACCACTTATGCAGAAAGGAAGGCAGAGCTTGCAGGGGCTGGTCAGATGATGTATGACCCTGTTTTGACCTTAAACAGCAGTCATATGATCAGCTACGTGTCACCAGGCTCACTGAGACGCCCCACTCTGAAAAACAGACCCAACAACAGTCCTGGCACAGGTGAGATACTTAAAGATCTGCCTAAAACCTCAAGCCTGTTTATTACCTGTGAGTTTTGTTTAAAGAGTGCAATTTCACTTCCTCATAGAATCACACAGCAGCACGTAACTTCTCAGCATGTAACCTCAAATATTTGCATTCCTACCCACCTGCGTAATCCTTATGTTTTATTCCTGCTCCTAAATCCCCAATTGTTCATGGCAGATTTGCACTGACAACATCCCAGTCATATTGTTTAGAGGCCATACTCAGATCATTGTAATGTTTTACTGTGGCTGAACGCACATTTGTGAATATTGAACTGAGGACGACATTTTAAATGGGTTCACTTTTGTTACATAATCTGATGTACTGCAGAAGTGCAAGTATTTAAGACGCTTTCTAAAAGGAAAATGAATGAAATTATTTGTGCTTGTTTGTTCAACAGGTTTGGAACACAGTGCCAAACAGAGACTCAGTCTCTCCATGTATGATTTGTCAAACCCTCAGAGCCACGTACAGGTGAGTTCACACAAATGCACACACTTAGCAAGCCAAACCATAAAACTGTGTTGTAATTAAAACTACATTGTTCACATGCCACTGAGACCTCATACACCTGTTCATACATGAGCTATTTTTATATGATGTGTATACTGTAAATAAATGTAATTTATTTCTATGGTGGTAAAGGTAAATTTGTAGCAGTCATCATTAATCCAGTCTTTAGTGCCACATGATCTTTTAGAAATTATTCTAATATGCTGATTTGGTGCTCAAGACACTTTTCTTATGATTATCAGTGTTGAAAAAGATGCTGCAAAATAAATTTATGTAAACATGACACTTTTTTTTAGGATTATTTGATTAATGAAAAGAATTTTGATTAATTTTTTTGTATTAATTTCTTTAAAAAGTCCTAACAATTGGCAAGCTTTTAAAGCTAAGTGAACATTATAGAGGGATATAATAATTATTAAACATTATTATGACTACTATTTGTCATTATTTATATAAACAATATACTGATATCTGGGTATCAACTTTGAACTTTAAGGCAAAATATTTTAATTAGTAAGTTTAATTCAGAACAGTTTTGTTTGCTCATTATTTATCTTAGTTAATAACTTAATAATAATTAATACATTTAGTTATTGTACTATTTCCATGCATTGTTATTATGCCAGAAATCATTATTACATTTGGGATCTCTATTTCTATTCTGTTAAAAAGTTATCAATCAAAACAGATGAAATTCCTGGTCAAAGTGTGGTTTATACATATTGCGTTGCTATGTAATGATTAGCATTGCTGTTGTTCAGTAACATTTATTCCTCTCTTGTTCCTCCAAGCGTTATGATTCTGTATCCAGTGTCCAGAGCAGCACATCCTCCATTCAGGATTCCTTTGGGAGCAGCCGTAGTCTAGGTAACCATTCATGACGGAACACTGAAGTCGTAACCGAAGACAAGCACATTCCAAAAGAACCCTCAAAACTCCCTTCCAATAGAACTCTCTGGAAAGGGTTCCGCTCTGCTATCACCTGGAATTTCATTTGTTTGGTTTTTCTTTTGTTTTGTTTTTCAGGGTCTTTTTGGACCCTTTACTTCCCATCAATCTTGCCCCCTCTCTCCTCACCCTGTACACACATAAACACAGACAGTCAAACAAACTCACACACACACTCATACTTGCATTTGTGGTTTATGGGGACTCTCCATAGGCGTAATGGTTTTTATACTGTACAAACTATTTGTGGTATTCCCCTACACTGACCCTAAACCTACCCCTTACAGGAATCTATGTGCAGTTTTTGAATTTCATAAAACACTGTTTAGTATGTTTTTTAAGCCACAAGAAGTGTCCTCATAAACCATGTTTACGTTGTCATTATACACATTTGTGTCCTCGTAAACCACAGATGCCTGAACACACTCACAGGACAGACTCAGATGACTGTAAAGGGCAGACTATAATAATTACTTCCAAATGTTTCCCAGAGGTCCATTACACATGTCCTCAAATAACTTTCAGAATGTAGGTCTGTACATCTTTACACAAATAACACAAATAATAAACTCAAAATATATTACATTTCTGTCTACCATTCAGCATTTTTCAAAATGAATTGAAAGTGTCTGTCGAACATTGAGCAAAAAGTTTCAAATTGCCCTTTTCTTTATTAACAACATGACTAAATATTTAACAGAATATTATATATATAATTTTCTATATGTGTATGTGCATAGAGTCCATCATGCTGTCTGGTGATGAGCGGGATTTTGAGCCGGGAAAAGTTTGTGTGCACCTGAAGTACGAAGAGGCAGTGGAGCAGGTGTGGATCACCTTAGTGAAGGTATGATTTCATCCAGGAGAGGCTTTGCTAGTCTACAGCAGGCCATTGTGACTCCAGTTGAATGGAGCCTCTGTGTCGCTCTGAGAGACCTTTAACAAGTGATCACATTTCCAACTAGCTGTTTTTAATCTCTCTTTTCAAATAATTGAAAAATAACTCAATACGTATATCTGTCTGTCTTTGCCTTTTTATTTTACACTAAATATATAGTATACATTATATTTTAATGTTAATTATTTATGTTAATTTATTTACATGGTTACATGATCGTGTAACACACTGTTTGATCTGACTTCATAATATTTGTTTTGTTTTATTTCTGTCAATTATTTTCTAATACTAACAAGGCCCTGCCTCCTCTTCCTCCTCTGATAAATGCTCTTTGTTGACATACAGCGGTTGTAAAAGCTCATAAACTGTACATGTTGCTTTCTCACTGTTTCTCATTTATTCTCTCATTTTGGTACTCCCACTCTTTTAGTGTATGGATTTGAATGTGTATAGTGATGGGATGGAGGTGCAGAAGATTGGGGTCAAGGGGGTCATCACCATGAACAAGCCAGTGAGATTTAAGAGCACCGTCAAGGAAGCATCAGCAGTGAGTGAAATCAACCTTAACAAAACATACAACAGCCAAGATTCAAGTCAAGCTATATCAAGGGGTTAAAATGATTAGCATTATCCCCTGCTGGTAGATTGCAGAATTATACCATCTGCTTGTAAAAGGTGCATTTCTGCTTTGGCAGAGATTCAAAATCAGCCATGTAAATATAATATTTTGCAAGCGACATACACATCATTTAAAAGCTTGGTGTCAGTAAATTTGTTTTAAATAAATTATTTTATTCAGAAAGAATGCTGATAAGTTTATTTAAAAAATGGCATTAAAGAAATTTGTTACAAAAGATTTTCAGTTTCAAATAAATGTTTTCAACATTTAAACATAATAATTAGAAATTGAAAGTACCAAATTATTCTAAATGACACTGAATTTCAAAATATATATTTTTTAATTAAAAAATATTTTTACTGGTTAAATAAATGTAGGCTTGTTGAGCTTATGAACTTAAGCTATATGTCACAGTTTATTCCTATTACTGTGAATCATAGACCTCATAGAATGATATTACAAGAAATGCTTATTAAGATTGGCAGATTGGCTGTCATCATTTAAATGAATTGTGATGAATTATTCAGCCCTCCCTTCTTTCCCTCCTGTGTTTCTTAAATAACAACCGTTCCAGCTGGACTGAAAGGTCCCACACAACCAAGGCTGCATAAAAAAAACATACCTCCTCAAATAAACAGAAACACATGTAGAGTTTGCAGTATTGTTTTGTTGTGTTTCTAGTTTGTAGCTAATTATCGCTCTCAGTATAGTGTCTCTCTTTCTGTCTCACTTTCAGGACACTGTCTTCATGGAGACATTCGTGTTCACTCTTAACTTAGAGCAGATACGCAGATCTGCACTGGTGCTACGCCTGCAGGCTCACACACCACGCAAGCGCACGCTGGGAGAGTGTGTATTATCTCTGCGAAACCTTGGACCGGAGGAAACAAAGCACTGGCTGGAGTTCAAGACTCACTCTAAAACACATGTGAGTCCTCACCTGCTGTATCTCTTTGTGACTGCATATCTAATCCCAAATGTCTCTCCCTCTACAGATTCTTCCTAATTTTGACAGTAAGGTTCTGTGTAAACATATTGTACTTGCATCACAAATTACACAGCTGCACTAGTTCTGCTCAGGTCTTTCTTGTGATATTTAGGTCACTGAAACAGACAGACAGAGAGGGGAAGAAATCAATATGCTGAAAAAATATGCTGAAAGCACTTCTTGAAGAAATTAACTTAACCCTTAAAATACTGATCTTTCTAAATTATATAAATACTATGTTACAAAAGACTTCAATTATTATTTTTTGATTAAATTATGTTAATGGTAATTAATGCCAGTGTTAATATTGTTTACAGTTCCACTGATTTAGGAGCTCTGAAAAAATACTTCATAGTTTACCAAGAAAAATTATGTCTGTTTTCAACATTGCTAATAATAGGAAATGTTTCTTGAGCACCAAATAAGAATATTAGAATGATTTCTGAAGAATCATGCGACATGAAGACTGCTAAAATTCATCTTTCCGATCACAGGAAATAAATTAGATTTATGTTAAACTAGAACTCATGTTAAATTGTGCAAATATTTCAGAATATTACTGTTTTACTGTATTTTTTATCGAATAAATGCAACCCCAAACTCTATGTACAGACTCATACACAAACACTTACACGATTATATATTATTTATAAATATTTATAAATACTTCACAATTATATACACGATTATACTGATATTTAATTCTGCAAAATGAGTGTTAATGTGTCATTTATCATCTTTGTACATCATTTTCCTGTAAGTAGGTCATCAGACCATTGTTTTGCTGTAATACTGCTATACACACATACAGGTATCAGATATGGTGCTATTTGCTGATATTGTTAGCTATAACCTTTTGTGAACATTTGGAAACTGATGGTCAGTGTGTTTTGTTTGTGTGTGCATGTGACTGAAATCACTTAACGGGGAAAATTGCTTTTTTGAAAAGGTCTTTTCAGTAAAAAGGTGTTTGAAATTGACAGAATGAAAGTCAGTAGAGTCTGGTCTAGAGGAAGTTTTTTCATGAGTAATGGCTGTGTGTGTTTTTTACTGGGTCAGAAATTGGTTTGGGTCTAAATTATAAATCAGTCAATCCGTCATAGCAGGTGGGCTGCCATAACACACACACACACATGCAACACAACACCTAACCCTATTGTGGATCATTTTGTGTCTGTCTGTGTGTTTCTGTAGGTGTGTCATGCTGAGCTTCAGCTGGCCTTGTGCTTCCAGCCAGTGAACAGTCGAATTCAACTCCAGATCCTCAGTGCTCAAAACCTACCATCATCTTCCTCACCACTTACACAGAGTGAGTCTTTCATTTTCATCATAAATTTGCACAATTTGCATCTCAATTACATAACTTTACATTATAATTAATTATATTTTAAGGTCTCCTCCTAAAGACCCTCTTGTTTCCTATTTATTTCCTGCCCTATTCTCTTTAGGTTTTTATGTAAAAGTTGAGTTGTTGAGTGAGGGTAGGGTCTTACTGAAGAGGAAGACAAAGGCGATGAAGTCATCAGGGGGGCAGATTCAATGGGCCGAAGTGCTTCACTTTCCCATCACCAATCAGGACCAGAATCTGCAGCTGGCAGTCAAACTCCACAGCCGTGGCTCTGTTAGGAGAAAACACCCGCTTGGACAGGTCAGTTTGGAGCAAAATACATATAGTACTAAAACTCACTACATTTAGTATGGAAAAAGTTATTATATTAATTTCATAATATTCTAGATCTTACTAACCCCCAAGTTTTTATGTCTTTATGTGTATTCCTTCATTTCCAGGTCCTCTTGGGTTTTGACAGCAGTTTTCCTGAAGCAGTGGAACAATGGAAGGACTCCATGGCTAATCCTGAAAAAGTGGTGACGTCTTGGCACAGTCTTAGTCGACCCTGAAGTGAGAAATGAAGAAAAGAAAATGCAACTTTAAAAAAAGCTATTTTTATCTTTGAATAATTAGATATTGTATGGTTATTTCAATTATAGTTATTGTAGGATAAAAACGTGCTTGTATAAAACTGTCTAGTAGAAATGACTCATTTAAAGGTCTAAACTGATTACAGAGTCAAACACACTCTGCAGATCCTTGTATAGCTAATTATGTATTCAGCTGTTTGTAGATGTAACATTCTATGTTCTTCATTGGTGTAACTTTTAAAACACACAACTGTCTAAAACAGGACAGAAACAGGATATGTAGAAATGATGTGCAATAAAATGTATTATAAAGAGCTCTACAACTGTCAGTATAGCAACATGGCCAAATAAAGAGCAGTCAGCTAATTACAGAATTCATAAATTAAGTATTATGTTCAGAATTTTCCCTGCCATCTCCAAACAGTTTCAGTGCTGTTGAGTTAATGAGAATCTTCTCTCTGTAGAAACAGATATTTGCATTTTCTGAGCAGTTTAATAATGATTGTTGCACTTCCCTTGCTTTTGGAAGAAGATAAACCTGTTTTTAAGTACAGTAAAAGCTTTTGGTGTTGGGGTGAACATTATCTAAAAAGCTTTTATTTTTAGAAGTTCAGAAGGGTTTGGGTTACATTCCTCTCCTTGGAATTCAATCCTTGTCCTCTATTTTCTTTCACAAACACAAGAAAAAGGGAAAGGCCACTAGAAAGTGCAACAAAGGGCCTTTTGTTAACACATGCCACTTCTCTACATAATTTTTGCTACCCTTAATTTGAGGTCATCTAACTTTCTAAGCCTTGTCATTTCTAAAAATTTCTTTTTGCACAGTAGCTTGTCTAAAAGTGTTCATTGTATTCTTGTTTAAGTACATTGTGTTAAGTAATGCCAGTTCAGCGGACGTGTGATATTATATAAGGCAGATATTTAAAAAGCTAATATTTTGTTCATGTTGACTGTATTTTTTTATCCATACACACAAAGATTGCCCAGTCTGGCACCCAGATGTTATAGAAATAAAAAAAAATATTGCTTGTAAAAGAATCCATTGTGTTAAATTTTATTGGGATTTTGTGAGTGTAGGTTCATAAAAGACACTTTCATTTATATTTTATATGATTTGACAACTGTACTACGGCCTGGTAACCATATATATATGGTGATTTATTACTACCATTCTCCAAACCCAGAGGAAACACTATAACAGACAAAGGATGTTTGTGTGGGTCTGAATGTTTGTGCTCCTTAACCCCTCTGATTGTGCTGCTCTTTTAAAGGCCTACATCCGGGTGTGATTTAATTTACGTCAGAACTTTCAGGATTGCTGTTTGAACAGTGTTAATGGTTGTTTCTGATGACACACCCCCAGCTGAAGCAAATCCCAGTAAAACAGCTGATCTTTGTGTGTGAAAATATTTGTGTAATGTGTCATATCCATAGCAACCATACAATCAAATACTAAAAATAGTCATATAAAAGACAATAAAAATGGCAGAAGTGACAAAAAATGAATATATAAATATATCTTTAGAAAACAAATATCAATATGGTAATAACTAAAGTATATAGGGCAGAAATGTTCTTCAGTGTCTCTCTCTCTCACACACACACACACACACATACACACACAGCTGTAACCAGGGGGCTGTGTACCTTTGTCTGTCCCGTGTGTTTCAATTAAAAGTGGATCAGCAGGTCCGGGAATTTAGCTTTGTGTCCAGGATCTGCAATCCTCACAAACTTGTTCAAACTGACAATTTGCTCATTTGCATCATCACACCAACTTCACCTTCCCCAACCTAAAGTTTTCACTTTTTCCAACTCAACTTCTTACAAGCACACAAAATAATTCGGTTTTTATTGATATCTTATGTTATGGGCTGGCATAGTTTTACCCCGAATAACAGAAAACAACACGAAGCTGGGCAAAAATGTCACAGAATCAGTTTTGGGTTTTGAGTCGTCAGTTCCTGAACCCAATTGCTGCGCGAGAGCACCACCTAGTGAACTACAGAAGTGAAAGAACATTGAAAGAACGTTTGTTTGTTTGGCTGGCAGCAGCTGTGGTTTGGCCGTGTTCCCGCCATAATTTACCATCTTCACGCAGTTCATGTGGGAACATGGCCGCTTATTTCTGAGCATTTGATCCACACACAGATTGTGTAAGAATGTCTCGGCACAGCTATTCATGCCTGCTGGCGAATTCCAGTTTTATGTCCAAATGTACGTTTGTTACGTAGTTTAGAATATTTTCCTAACAGTCCGTATAGTATACAAACGTGTTTACAGTAACGGTAACGTTTAGAATTGGTTAATATTCTGAAAAACATTCAAAACAATGCTGTACAATAACTAAAATACAGAAAGACAAACAGACAGACAACTAACTTCTGTATAAGCCTATACAGACAAACAAAATAATTACATTTAGAACAAATATGAATTTAATCTAAACATAAAACATTAATGTAAGCATTTATTTTGCCTACAGTACTTTGAGATTGGCCTACTGTTACGGGTTATTGGGGTAAAGTTTACAGTTTTTACCAAGGAAATAGCCAACAATTTGCACATCAGTTTTAAAATGTAAACTGCACTCCCATAGCAACAAACATCCGGTAATAGCTCAATCTCACCTGAACCAGATCAATGACTCAGTCTGACTGCGTCTGGGTGACTCATGAAAAGAGCCCCCTACAGGAATGTCCCAACGGAGAGTTGTGTTCATTGTAATATAGAAGCATATTAATTTAATTTCTATTGTTGCCTAATTAAACTTTTCGAGTTCTAATAATTTAGTTAAATTTAATTTAATTTTTATTTTAAGATCATTGTTTGTTTCTTTCTCACCAAACTCACATTCAGACAAACCTTTCTTCCTCAGCTTTGATTGTGTTCCCTCAGAACCCGGGAGCGCAGACAGGAGGTGCGAGCTATGACGCACATTCAGAGGAATTCCGCAGCAGCTATAAAACACCTGAGAAAGCGCTTACCTGCTTATTGAGGCTACAGTTAGTTAACATGGGCACTGAATCAGAAAATAACTGCGGGCTTAAAGAGGGCTTTTTGGTGAAAAGGGTAAGAGTCTTTTACATTTCCTTATCCATACCCATACTAACAAATGACTCGCTAATTATTATTGGCTTACTACTAAATGATGTTCATTCTTAGGGTCATGTGGTTCAAAATTGGAAAGTTCGTTGGTTTGTACTTAAATCGGACAGACTTCTGTATTATAAATACGAGGGCGGCAAACGGGATTCCTGCCATCGAGGGACGATACCGTTGAGTGACTGCAAAATCACATGCCCTTACCTGGAGTACGAGAATAGACCTGTAAGTTATGTTTTATACTATGTATTGTCTAACCACAAAACTGCATTACGTGTTACACTATAGTGCAGTTTTGTAAAGGAATTTAAAGTAAAGTAACTGCATTGTCTCAGTATAAGGTCAGTTGGTTATTTCCACTATCTGCAAACAGAAAATAGATACATAGACTACACTAGATTGAGATGTGGCTTATCAGTGGCTTAGTTAAACCCTAAACCCAACACTGGGAGGGCCGGTTTCCCGTACAGGAATTAGATTAAGCCAGGACTAGACCTTTGCTAATTTAGGACATTTAAGAGTTTTTA
>JAUCMS010000022.1:10878268-10890015 GCA_032357445.1 Enteromius radiatus | reverse complement strand
CCTTTGCAGTTTATACAGCTCTTAACATTTATTTTAATCTAGGACTAGTCTTAATCCCTGTACGGGAAACTGGCCCGGAGTGTCTTAGTAAGTGCTTTAATATTCACAGCCTCTGGTTATGCTTCATATGAATTAACCTTTCATTATTTTGTTTTGTAATGTTCACATGCACTAGCATGTCAGAAGCAAACTTTATTTCCCTCTGTAAATCTTTGCAATGTCTTTGATTTATAGTCCATGTTGTGTAATATCTGTAATCAAATCCAGAGTGATCGCAGAAGTTTTCTGTGGCATGTTGCGTGTGGAAGTTTCATTATTACATTTTTTCCCCAAAGACACTGCTTATCATCAACAACGTAAAATATTTGTTTAGTGCTGCGATTGAAAGCTTCTGTCATATTAACCACATTTTACACCCTGCAGTTGGTGATGAAGCTGCAGACCAGCACTTCAGAGGAGCACTTTCTGGAGGCTTGCACGAGAGAGGAACGTGATGAATGGGCTGCAGCGATTGGTGCAGCGGTACAGAACCTCAACCCACATGATGCACAGACCGCCTCCCCTTCACACATTAAAGGATCCAGCTCACTCCAGCTTCACAATGTCAACCTCAGGTAGCTATGTTTGTAGATTGGGAGTATATGTGAAAATGTGTTTGTGACATCATATCTAAATGTGTGTCTGTATATCAGTCAGGTGGTGGACTCCATGTATGATGTGCACACTGGTATCCGGCTGTGCAGTCATGTTGAGCAGGGCAGCTCTTACACCAACTGTTTCTCAGGTCAGATACTCAAAAACACACTGATCTTACAAAATAAAGCATGAATATGTGTTATTAAAGACATTACATTCTCTACTGATAATCTTAATTTTTTAGTAAATTCTGTTGAAAAGTTTAGGAATGTTAAGATTTCAACATGTTTTTGAAAGAAGAAGTCTCTCGTTTTTACCGTTTATTTGATCAAAATACAGAAAACAGCAATATTTTTACCATTTAGGTACACACACACACTTGCTGCCACCTAATTGTCTAACTAAGAGAGTGATACGACTGACAGCCTGTCTGGAACTTGTGAACACAGACAATCAAACAGTTTGTTGTTTGCATGTGTGCAGGCTCAGCAGTGGTGGACTGGATTGTGTTTAATAAACTTGCTCTAACCCGTGTGGAGGCAGTAACATTAGCCTCTGCGCTGCTGGATGAGGCCTCCCTGCGGCCTATTGGGATCAGGAGTGCAGACGCTCTCCGTAACGCAGCTCTAGGAGAACAGTTCCTCGATGACTCCACTGCACTCTACTGCTTTGTAAGTTTCTTCTTGTTTTATTCTCTGTCCATTGCTTTTGTACTATTTTATACTAGATACAAGATGTGCTAAACCAAATGGATATGATTTCTCAAACAGTCCCAAAGCTTCCAGAAGAGAGGCAGTGTAAAAGCAGAGAAGTCTCGGTCTGCAGTGGAACTCAGTGGAAACGTGGTGAAGAGAGGTTACCTGCTCAAACAGGTGAGCACTCCACTATAATTAAAAGTTTTGAACTGAAGTGCTTATCTGTGATGCTAACAGTGTTTTTTTGGTGTGTGTCAGGGGCACAAGGTGAAGAACTGGAAGGTGAGATTGTTTGTTCTGAGAGCGGAACCTGCTTTCCTGCACTATTATGACCCCAGCAAGGTGAGAACACTGACCTACACATACAGTAAAAGTACATTTTATGCTAAAGTCTAAAGAAATCATGTGATGATTTTTGTGCTGACTTGTCTACTTCCTGATGGCCACCTTTCTCAGGTTGACATCACTCCGGTTGGCAGTGTATCTCTGCGTGGCTGTCTGGTGTCTGCTCTGGATGATAACGGCATACCATCAGGTGAGTCAGACTTACAACTCTTCTGTGGAAGTGTCTGGAGTCTGATGACTATGTGTTTCACAATTAATATTTACAAAGCAATTCTAGATATGAATCAAAGTTGAGTAAATGCTTTACATAACGAAAACACTGAGCAGCAGTGATTTTGGTCTTGTGGTCATGGCAGCAATTATATTTACAGGTAAACAGTGTGAACACAGAAGCTAATGGTCACTTTCTTGTAATCTTTAGGTGTTAAAGGTAAAGTCCAGGGGAACCTCTTTAAAATCATCACTCAGACGGATACACACTATTACATTCAGGCACCAACACACGAGGAGAGGATGGACTGGATCCAAGCTATTAGACAACTGACTTAATTATGTAATTGTTGGTATTGTTCATTTTATTGTTTTTGCCAAATTTATATTTCTGTTTGTCACACATCTATTTAGGATATTGTGCTGTTCTGATAGTTGTAAATGTGGTTTTTGTGTATGTGGAAAGGCAGATATATACAGTGTTATACAGCTAATAACAAATAAAAAATAGAAAATATTAATATAACAAATGTAATAGTAATAAAATAGGTAATACACAAGGGGCAAAGCATGAGGCTTCATTCAGCATAATATTTACATATAAAATTCAGATTTCTCCAAAGTTTTAATATCTAATGTTTGATATAATATACAGCTTATACATTCAATGAATGCCCTTTGAAAGCATAAATGACAATCATTGTGAAATTTATTTTGTTCAGTTTTGTAAAATAAAAGCTATATTTGTGTAATTGTCATCTGGCAATCATATCTTGGATGTGCATACCTGCTAGTTTTGTTATGGACCATTAGCATGTTTTTACCTGCCTCCTGTTTTGACAGGTAACAGAAATGACTTCATGCCTTTCACAAATTTGGTGGTTTGTTGCTATGGTTTAAAAACACACTATGCCTGTGAGCATGTATTTCTTGCTCTCTTCATGCCAGAATACACACTTTGACACAAACACACACCCATTAAATAACCTAAATAATCAGATCTCCTTACAAATTCTTTAAGAAAAGTTTACTGTTTACAGTACATATTGCAATTATTAGATGTTTTAAGACATTCAAGTAAACCTTGCTTTTTATACATGCTTCATTTGCAGCATTAAGTGTGTAGATTGACAGCACCAAGTACAGGCTTCAGATGGACTTTGAGTCCTTTTCTCGAAACCAATACAGTCGCAGGGAATTGCATTTTAAAAGTGAACATTCTGGTGTCAGTTATGAATCTTTAGGTTCCTAATGTCATCAAAACTGTTCTGCGGTACATTCAAATTAACAAAGGATGAACAAAACATGTTTTACTTATGATTGTGAGTTATTCTGTTCTGTTGAAATTATTTAACTAGTTTTTTAGACAGGCGAACAAAAACATTCCTGTAGCTCAAACTGTGGAGTATGTCGCTATTAACGCTAAGATTATGGGTCAGCGGGAATGCGGGAGCGGATCAGATGTATACCTTGAATGCAATGTACATAGGTTGATTTGGATAAAAGCATCTGCCAAATGTGTAAATGCAAGTGTATTCGAACTACAACAATTACAAGCACACCAAAAGTCCTCTACTGAGTATAAGTGCATCTAATGAAACAAATGAAGGCACTTTTGCTTTTGTATCAAAGAGCCAAAGAAACTAAATATCTAAACAAAACCAAACAAAAATGTTAGGTAGTACATTACGTATTATAAAAAAAAACTAGGCTATATGAAAGAAATCTATCTGAGCTAGTTTATGGAAAATCATTCTTCTTTAAATATGTCCAAACAAATGCAAAACCACTGTAAACTGAACAGCCTAATTTGCCACTACAAATAAAAATCACTGGAGAATCCAATTAGCCTACCAAAACTGAAAGGAGTTTGAAATGTTTTAAATGAACTGGAACTAATAGATAATTGTGTACAGTACGCTCAGGATTCTAAAACCTCAACTAAGTTGCCTCTATGAAAAGTCTATGTCATCATAACAGACAGTTCTTCACTTGCTCAAGCCACTTTGGTGAGATGTAGATCTCCATGGACTCTAAGAGCAGTGAGAGATGCCAGCTGAGTCAGTCTGTGAGTGAAACCACACAACGGCTGCCCGTCCACAAGAATACGGAACTGCTGGTGCTCGCACACAATCTCCATCTGAGAGAGACAGAAGACAGAAACAACATTATTGTGACAGAATGGTGGGACATTAAGACACAGCCTCCAAACACACACTCTGACTCTTTACCTTAAAGGCCTCTCCTGGAGCAAAGGGGAAGAAAGACAGGGCAGTTTCTGAAGCGCCCCACTTTCCTGACAGACGAGCGTTACGAAGCACGGCCTTTTCTGAAAAGTTCACCTTCAACTCCAGACCCACATCACCCTCGAGTTCCTCATCCCCCTCTCCTTTAGACTGGCATGACACTAACACTACCATACTAAAGACAGAAAATATTTTTAACATCAGTTTAAAAACAAGCATCATTTTAACAGACTGTGTCAATTCTGGAATCTGAGATCACATTGTGAACCAGCAGTTTGGGTAACACTTAGCTGCCAAATATGGCCCCAAAAGTCCTGTTTTTTTTCTTTTTCTTTTTTCCCCACCAGATCAAGCTTGCTAATCTTTCATGGGAATTGACTTTTTTCCCCCACTGGGAAAAAGAAGTGGACAACAACAGCTGGAAATCCAAATGTATTGCACTGTAAAAGAGTGTTAGTTATTTTCATTGAAAACAAATGTTAAAATGTTACAGTAAAACTGTATATATATATATATATATATAAACTTTTAGTTACCAGATAATAACATTTTAGAGTATATTTTAGAAGTAAAAAGAACATGTTTACTTAATTTGTATGGACATTATGTATTTTGTGTCAAAAATCCCTGCTTAAACATCACACTTGTTTAAATTATATTTTAAAAAGTTAGTTACTTATTATTTTTGTTATACACTGTAAAAAGTGTTAGATTTGTTGGTATACATTCACGTATACATGTTGTTTTAGACTGATATAAAATAATTTCAGTGTTCACTTTTTTATGCATGTGGCCACATTATATAGTACACACTGTATAGTATATAGACAAAAGTACTGGGACACCCCCATCTAATAAATAAAAATAATAAGTCTGACTTGGGTACAAATCTTAATGTTAAAGCATATAATGATATTCTAGGGAATTGTGTGCTAATTTTTTAGCAACAGTTTTGACAGGAGTCATGGGACCCTTTTCTATTCTAACATGACAATGCCTTTGAGTATAAACAAGGTTTAAAAAATTGATTCTGTCATTGTGGAAGAACTTGACAAAGTCTTAATCCCAGCTGAACAACTCTGGTGTGACTTTAAAAGCAGACCTTGAGTCAAAAACTCATCACCAAAACCAATGACTTGAACATATGTTTTAGACACTTTCAATACTGTTGCAACAGAGAGGGAAATACTACATTAAATACACAAATTATGTTTCCATCTTTGTTGCCACAGTTTTGGAATTGCCTTTTTCTGATCTAAAGAAGGGGGTGTCCCAATACTTTTCTTTATATAGTTTATGTATAAAGTAGTAAGCTACACTAGCCTATATATTTACATAAAACACATATACTAATATTTTATACACACAGAGAGAAAAATACTTGGTATTGCAGTTAAATGGGTATTTTGCAACATGCATTTAAAATGTGTTCTATGTTTAGTGTTCTCTGTTGGCACCCATGTTTTCTTCTGCTCCTGTGTGAACTGGAGACGTTAAAACGGTTTAATCCCCGATACAACTGGCTCATTGTGTTACCGCAGTGAAGGCGCGTCTCATCCTCAATGAACCGAGTCATTCAGGATGTGCGGATGTGGACAAATGAACGCATGTGCTGGCAAAGGCACAGACAGGTGTGTCTGATACGAACCTTTTGGGCTGCTTGTGAACAATACCCATCACTACCAGCCTCATGGTCGGCCGTAGACCCCCTTTGATCTCCCCAACATAGTCCTCCTCCTGCAGGAATAGTGCTTTACTGTCATTCAATATGTGTAATGCTATAGTCAGGCAAAATACGAATGATTATTTATGCTATTTATTTGTACTGATTTAAAATCAACACGATATCTTAATCCATCGCTGCGAGACATCCTTTTTCACAGTTTACATTTTTATTTTAATATGCAAATTATATTTTAATATGCACATTACAGAGCCGTATTGTTTACAAATGTAGCACTCGCAAAAATAGGCGACATTACATATTTATCAGTCAAACGGTAAGTACGTCACTGTGCCAGCACAATCAATCAATCTCAGTAGCGGATATAAAATAATCGTCGTTATACTTACGTTTCGGATGTTCCCCTTATCTGTCATGCTTTCCTCTGTCGCGAAAGGCTTTAGTTTAGTCGTGCAGGTGTTGCGTTTCAAGCGCGAGGACAATAGCTGTCACGCACGAAATTGATCATCGCAGTGCGCGAGACCGGCGTCGAATCCGCGAACCCCGCCTCGCGCCACTGCGTTGCCATAGTAACCATCACAGACAGGGAGTGATGATGAAAAAAATAAAGTAGTGACTTCAGCACATATCTGAATGAATTAATAAATCTCTGCTCGTAATGATGACATATACCAAGCCGCGTCATTCCAGAAATACACAAACCTACAAATTTCGCAAACCAGGTTTTGTTTGAATTCTTTATTTGAATAATTACAATGCTTATTCTTATACTTTATAGACGCAAATTATACCAAGATAAACCATCATTCACTTGGAAATAAGTTCATGTAACGGTGGAACTTGTGGAATCACAAACATGGACAACACACTCCAGAGAAATAATTAGTTCCCACGTCCCAACAGGTGTATTGTTTCACTTTCCCATCTAACCAGTCCGGCACTTTGTTTCAGCAATATGTTTTTACCACCCAGAGAGAGTTTCCAAGGCTTTATAAGCTCCAAAATACTTATCAGGTTTCCTTGTGTCATTCTCAAGTTTTTTTTTCTTTTTCTTTTTGTACACGACAGCAACGTGCCATCATATTTAATTTAGGCTATTATTAAAATTTACATTTCTCTGTACAAATTAATATAATTTAATCTTGCGAAATACGAACAATTGTGCCATCAACCCAAATAATCTGTAGGCTATTAGAGTGCATCAACATAAATTTGACTGATATTTACCGACAGTTAAGGCATTAATGGTTAAATGAAATAAAATTACAGAATAACTGGCTCATGTACATTCAACATCTGCGTAAAGCAAGCTAAAATAAATCTCACAATAAATTTCACAATAAATCCATAAGATTTTAAGTCACAACAATCATCCACCAAAAATTTACCGCAGATATTATACTGTGATAGAAATTGCTTATTTGGATCTCAAAGAGACAAAACTTGCACGAAAAATCTCCTAATGCCCGCCAGGCATTAATTTATCAATCCAAATGATTATTACCTAAATTTAAACTGAAATCAACTAAAAAAGGAATGTCTATAAAATGTTTTTTAAACCCTTTATCACAAACGGCTGTGATTGGCTCATCTATCAGGCGCTGAGAAAAGTAACAGGTATCACTTGACCATATCAGCAATCGCAGTAAAGTAATTTCCACCCGAATAATAACTAGCAATTTAACTGTCACAAAAAGGAGAATAGTTATATAGTAAGAAGCCTAGCCCACTGTGATTCAAAGTTTCATTTCATTTGCATTTACCATTCCTACCTCCTACCTTGTTTTGACCCTTGAACTGACAGCTCCTGAATCAGCTGATTGAGTCACATGACTCGGCTCTCTCATGGCAAGCGCGTTTGAAACGCTGTTCTCTAGTCTGAGCTATAAAGGACAAACTCAAATTGTGAGTGTTAATTTAATCGTTTATTCATTCTTGTACGTAATCGTAAAACGATGTACTGACGTTTGACAATAGTGTAGTCAATGTGCTCTCTTCCAAACTATTTTATGTGGGAAGTGTCTGTTGTTTTGCTGTCATCATTTCACTTTTAAGAGCTGTTACATAAACCAAAGTTTAAATCACACTCATCGCAATGAAAATACGTTATGGCAGTCGTTAACAGCATTAAATCCAAGAAATGCTGACATGAATTCTGTAACTTTTTCTGCTTTACAATAGTTTTTAACCTTATTAACCGGGTCCTGATCTTCTCACTTGAAGTCAGTACGTTACATTTTTTGTTGACTCTGGGTTTAGTACTATGTCTTATCACTATAATTTAATTTAAAGTAAGTTTCTGGATCTGTACAAAAATGTGTGCATAGATTCTGATTTCGATTTGATCTCACTTATGAGATGGTTACAAAACCGCTCATGATTTTTTCTTTGAATTTTCATCTCCTCCTTATCTGCTTTAGATATGGCATACTTCATAGCACATCTGAGGCCAGTAATCTTTCAGTGGACCTCTAAAGACTGTTAAATCGAAAGCGGACTATCTGTCATGCATCCGTTTGGCCGCGAAGAAGAGACCTCCAGACGCGAGCTCTTCGGATTCTTCACGCGGTGTTTGACGCGCGGTGAGTGGGAGCTCGCGGCAGCCTGCGTGGGTCAGCTCTGTGATGCGAGCGGAGATGATCCCCATGGCCCGCACAACATCATTAAAGCCATCGTTACGAACCCATACCCGCTCAGGTGAGTGAGCCTGACAGGATTAAACTACAACAATGATCGTTAACGAACCAATGCCGTGAAACAATGATTTTCTTTCATTGAATAGTGATTACAGTAGTTATAGTAAGTTTTGGTGGCCACTGTGGTTACCATTATTAGATGTACTTAATGTCATTATGTTGAGGTTTGAAGAGGCTTAATTTAAGATATTTTAGGAAACACATCTGCCTTTCTTTTGTTTATACTTAGGTGGGAAACAGTGGGTAGCCCTCACAGACTGGCCTGGTATTGGCTTCAAGTTCAGGAAAAACAGACTAAAATAAAGGTGTGTATTTTCTGCTGGATATAATTTTTCAATCAAGCTTCAAGTAGGAAGCATTCATCACTGCTATCAGTAACTCTTTTCTGCAGGTGAGTAAGTCTGTGAAGAGAGAGCTGGAGTTCATGTTGCTTCTAGAAGAACTTGGAGACGTGTCACTGTCTGTGCTTAAGGTATGACAAATTTCAACTACTTTATGTTGATTCTAAGTGTGTAGCGTGCTAAAGTAGTGCTGACACTGTAGTAACAACTTGGCTTTTTATTGACAAACTTCAGATTATTTCCTTTGCTTTCAACTCTGATATTGTTCTTGTCAGTTGCTGTGGTGCATGATTGCACAGTTGAGCAAGAGCAACAAATATTGCATTCCCTTTCCATGTAAAAAAAAATACACAAAATAATTTTTGTAGTGATTTGATTTACACGTCAAGATTCTCAAACGTCTCCCTGAGGTAACAGGGCTCGAGACAAAAAGATCCAAGAAAAAAAAAAAATGTAGAAAAAATTGTAGGTGCAAAATAATTTCTTTGGGTGCCACAAAATAAACTTAAATAAATTTTATTGCACTATTTAAAGGGTAAATTTAATTTAAGGGAATTTATAGACCTTTTAAAGAGCTGCACAAGTAAAATGAACACTGTATTAGTGCGGTCGGACAATGTCTATAGTAACATTATTTTAAGACATAAAATTACATGATTTACTGGTTTCACACACGCACACAAATTTTGACCCCCTGCCAGATTATGACTCCCATAGTATTGGTAGGTTTAGTGTTAGGTGTTGGGGATTTAGGGGTGGGGCTAGGATTACTTTTGATTTCATCGAGGGGAGTCATAATTCAGTAGGAAGTCAAAATTCGGCACACCTGTTACCGCTGTAGACACCATGCTCATATACACCTTACCTTTTATACAAGTAACTTTTGTTTAGTCATTAATGGGCAATAGTGAATAAATATAGCAAAATGCTCCTCTTTATATTTTTCTAGCTGACTAATGAGCTATTGGATGCCCAATGTTTATACCAAGGTAAATGTAGGCCTGTACGCCTTATTCAGCCCACTGCCATTTTGATTCGAAAACGAGGCTGCGACGGTAAACAGGAAATCGCAACAAGAAGACATGGCTGTGTGGACTACAAACCTATTGTGTCTTCCTCCTCTTAAGCTCCACTGTCTCAAGTATTCACCCACTGCTCATTAATTTCGGCTTTATTTCTTCATTTTACTTGGCTTGATGTTTCAAAATGACTCGCTTGTGTGCCTTTTTTCAGCAAGCCAGCGCAAACTTCTGCGCTGCCATAAAGGAATGATAGGGAATCCTCGGTTAATAATAAACATTAGAATGCATATTGAAAATAAAATTAAATCAGAACAATTTAAAACAAATGAATGTCTCATTAAATCTATCAATTAGTTTCAAACACATCTAAGCCTACTTTTATTGCTGTTTTTCGTATTAAGAATGACAGCTCGGATGCTACAGACTTCTTATTTGTACATTAACTTCAACAACATAGCATTATTTTATTATATTATTGTAATATTTAGTTCCTGCTCAAGATCGAGACTGCAGAAAGCCACCATTTTCTTTAGCCTATTTAAAAAAAGAGGTTTTGTTGATATTGTGAGTACACACAAATAAAACTCTTTGCAGTTCCGAATGGCTCTTACCCCTTATGAGGAAAAATGAGGGCGTTTTAATTCTCCATTCTTATTAAGAAAAAAATGAAAATCAAACTGTTTATTTGAGATGGTTAAAGTGATAAAATATTTGCTTTACTCACTGTCTTGGTAGGCTGTTTAAGAAAAAACAAACAAACTTAAATTTACAAACAAAACAATCATGTTTCTAAATAAACTTTATAAGGAAATAAACTAAATACAATCACTTTTCCATAAATTAAAAAAAAAAGGAATTAATGGATGGCAAGTTCTCTGCAAACAGGCTTATATGAAGTTCATGCATTAACAGAACACAGCATTAGAGATGTGATAACAAGTCATATTAGTAATGATTATAAACGAGAATTTTTAACGAATTTGCCTATATCCACACAGCTGACAGCATTACCTGTTAAAGTTTATTCAAGCTGTCTACAAAATCATAGACACTGCTTTTGTCCTCGTTTTGCACGTCTCTTTTTGATCTCTCTCATGCTGCACAACTAAGCTGCGTTCAGCATTTCAGCAGAGATGAGGACTGTTTGAAACTTTTTTCCATTAAAACTTTGATGTGCATCGTCTCAGTTTAATACGTGAACATAAAAGATGTCGCCAATGGCGACCTCAGCAAAAATTTAACTCGCAAATTTATATTTTTGCTCGCAAATGTGACCATTTTATTCGTAGTCTCGAGCCCTGGGTAACATTAAAATTGTGTAAAAAATTATGTAAATCATCTGAAAAATGTTTTCTTAGATTGTGTTAAAACGGCTACATCATACATGAATAGGTTGTTTCACTTCCCTGCCTACAGTTTTTAAAGAAGTCTGTACAAGTTGAGCAAGTTTCGGTTTTGATTGCACAGTCAGATTTTCATACCATGCTATTATGCCATCTTATCAGACTCAAAAAGATACTGGTTGAACAGAAATTTATTTAATCTATGCAGAAAATATAACCTCTGCTGCAGTATAGCACACAGGCTGTTGATGTGAGAAGACCAACTTAACGAATTCTCTATGTAACACCCAAATATTTGTTTGAGGAAACCTGTTCAGTAAACTTCCCGTTAATTATTAAAGGAATATGATCCCCCACAGATCTAGGGTCAAAGGCTTTATTTAATTTAAAATCAAAGAATTATCACACCAACCTATAAACCTTTTAACTTCCAAGAAATACTGCAAAGGAGTAGCAGGGCCGTGCAGAGACGATTACAGGGGCAGGTGCTCAAATTTAAAAATGGGGCAGTTGGCAGACTGAACAACAG
>JAUCMS010000022.1:10826586-10869834 GCA_032357445.1 Enteromius radiatus | reverse complement strand
CAGGTGGGTTTGATTAGGGTTAGATCCAAACTCTGCAGTGCATCGGACCTCCAGGGTAAGATTTGAGGAACCCTGGTATAGTATATTCAATACTGCTAAATACACCTACTCTACCTGTTAGTTTTTCTTTTTTAAATTATGTTTATTTGTAATGTGTATCTATTCAAGTAACAAAGATAAAATAATGGCAACGATTTTTATGTTTGCTCATTTTGGCCTAAATACCTGCCCTTCTTTTTTATTTTATACTTTGTTACCTTTAAAGGCTTTGTTTTTATAAAAAAGGCAAATTAGTTTGTCTGTACTGCTTAAAAACTACCTGCAAAGTAGTAAAATAAATGACAAAGAATCATGATATTTCTGGAAAAAATCATATGATATTTTTGCTATATCGCCCACCCCTACTTTGCATTATCTTTGTTATCAAACTCTTTAACACTAAACATGATGATATTAGTAAATTGTTTTTAAAGAATTGTTTAAATTTGTGCTCACTGTGTTTGTAGTTAAGCACCTTTCAAAATGTATTGTTGTCAAAACATTGGTGATAAGTAAATTGTCATTGTTTTTATTTATTTATTTATTTATTCTGTTCTCTGTGGTCTATAGACATTTAAGGGGGCCTTATAAATGATATGGGGCCAAATGTTAAAACAACTTAAATTGGTCTTTTTTATTACTGAACCATATATATAAATGTTATTCTTTTTTTGGTGGTTTTCGTTGGCAAATTTTATTGGAAGCCAATATACAAAAACATTATGACATAAAATGTTGAGTAATATGAGTTTTGACAAAAAAAAAGTTAAATTGAATGTCAAACTTATGATATACATAAAATATAAAATTAAAATATATATAAAATATAAAATTATAAAATATAACATAAAAAGTCTTTATTTCTCAAAAAATATTTAATTTATTTGATTTGATTTCAATTCTTGTTATAATTCTAATTAATTAAGAATATTTTTGTTGCTTACATCCAAGCATTTGGATTGACTGATTGTCTTTTTTCATTCTTAATGCAACAGCATGTCATATTACATCAAATACAACTATCTTTCAAAAGCTTTTCCATTTTATGTGGCCTGCTGTCTTTAAAATATAATTTATGTTCACTTCTTTTATTCCCCTGTAGTAGATGGTTTGGTGGGAAGCTCTCTCCTGACAGCGCTGGCTGAACAGGCTGGTCTTAAGCAGTCTGAACTCGATTCCCACCCAGTGCGAACTGCTATGAAACAGCTCCTACAGTATCTAGACCAGCTCTGCCCATCTGAGCCTGACAGTGCCCCGGCCAGGCCAGATTATATACGCAACTTCCTTGATTATGTCAATGTGTTGGCTTCAGTACTGGTGCGTAGTCTATGGTCAGAAGGTAAGACTATTAACATACCATTTCATTGCTGTTGACTGGAATCTTTAAAGTATTAAGAGCTCTGAGTCTGATATTTGTGATCTAATCTTAGATCAGTCCACGGAAGTGAAACTCGGAAATCCTCTTTTACTGTTGCTTCAGTCGCCTACCCAGCTTCTCTCTCTCCTCCTCTTTGATAGACAAGTGTCACCTGACAGGTAAATAGGATCACTGCATTTTACAAATAAACAAATATTTACAATGAGTCGTATATGTCTCTTTTTGCAGGGTTCTGTCTCTTCTGCAGCAGGAGCGGTTGCGCTTGAGTGTGCAACAGGTTGTAGTTCAGCGCTGCTGTGAAGCTCTCCCTCTCTGGGATTCTAGGGCTGTGACCTTTTCTCAGGGCCAACCGAGGATTGCAGGGCTCAACAGTGGGGTGTTCTGCCCAGCCAGCATTGCCTCAATTCTCCAGCAGTACGCTCAGGAGTGCGCCCCGTCCCTTGATCTTTCCGACCCTGCCACAACCTCTGAACCCAGTTCTGAGTCTGAGGTGTCTGTGGAAGAAGTGTCTGCTACATCCACTAATCTCTCCACCTCTCCACCCTCACCATCTTCATGTCCTCCTTCTTCTTTTCTCCTCACTCCATCTGCGCTGTCTTTCCTGAAGTCCCGTTCCCCCCTTGTCGCTGCCCTGGCTTGCCTCAGTGCTAGTCGGGGTGGCGTGACACGAGCAACCCCTTCTGGCTGGTCAGGCTATTTCCGCGGATCTGGACGTAAAGAAGTGGTTTTGGATGGAGACCAGATCTCAAAGGAAGGGGAATCCCTGCTTAAAAACTTCCCTATCCTGAGAATGTACCTACGGACCATGGCTGAGCCAGTTCTAGGGATCTCGTTGGAAGAAGATGAGGGACTTGGGGCAGCTCTCTGTGGGAAGCCTGTAGTGGGAATGTTGTTTTCTGGCTTGCAGGGCAACGCAGGACAAGCAATGGCCGCTGAGGCTTTTCAGCAAGCACTAAACATGGGTGATCTGAACAGAGCCCTAGAGCTCCTAGAGCTGTATGCACAATCCTGCAGTCAGGAGGGGGCACTCCGGGACAAACTACTGGCATGCACTGCACTGCAAGGTAAGATTTACCTGGGTGACAGTTTCTGGTATAGATTTTACTCTTGGGTTTATCATCACATAAAGGGACAAAGTTACATATCTTGGAGTTTAAAAAAAAATGTCAAGTTACGGTCAGTTATCTTTTATTTTCTTTTATTTTCTGTATGACTGTCATCTGTATTCAGTTTCATGTAAAGTTGAGATGAAATGGGAATGGCAACAGGGTTTTCTTTTTATTATTGTCTTCTATGTATTGTGATGCACATCCAAGTAAAATTAATTAGCAAAACATAAAACACTTTACTCAGTTGCGTCAGTTGTCCAATGTGTGTGGCACTGCAAGGAATGGGGACTAAAAGGTTGGAGAATATATGCCACCAAATCAAATTTCTATTTCATGCTGACTTTTAATGTGTTGCTAATATGAAGTTTTCTTGATTGGGGAAAGAAAACACTTCTCAAAAACTACAGACACAATTCTTTTTAATCAATTGATTTCATTTTTGACCGCATACTATGTAAATAAAAAAATAATAAGTAATTGAAAGTAAAAAATTATAATAATTATTAAACAGTCCAGACAAGACCATAAATAAGGATGTTTTACAGATATCTTTCTGTGTATCTTTGTTAAGAATGCAGCAGTGCGGAGCAGTTGTTTCGTGTAAGGGACTGGGAGCTACGGGGACGTGTTGTTCTGCAGGGCTTGGACCGCTGGCCTTTACAACAGTGTTTAGAGCTGCTCGAATTCTGTCTGAGTGACCAAAACACCCAGAATCCACTCCGAGAGCAGCTTCAGCAGAGGAAACATGAGCTGGACATGTACCAGCGGGTCAGTCTGACACAGCAATTCTCTACTTACTTACAGTATTTGCTATATGCTTGTATTTTTACCCATGTATTACTGTGTTCCCATAATTTATAGTATCTTTATGTTGAGACACTTTAATGTGCACAAACATGCCTGTAAGTATAAAAAAACAACAACTGTAGTACCATGTTATCTTCTGTCTGCTTTTATAAGCTCCAGACAGAGGTTGAAATTACTGTAGTTTTTGGATTACAATTAGTGCCAGCTTTTGTGCTTATATAAACTGTAATGTCCATATTGAAGTGGTTGGCTGTAGATATTATTTTGTCATTTAGATGCTGAGATTGCAGCCACCTTTGCCATGGGAGACGTGGCAAGAGTTGAGGGAGGAGTCTGCACAGAATCCTGAATCCGTATTCAATCTAATGCTGGAGGCCAGGGTAAGTCTATGGAAAGACTTCAAAAACAATCACTGAATAGTACTGACTTTTGTGTAAACCTACTGTAAATTGCAATGGTTAAATGGTCTCCTGGATGTATTGATGCCACATTCCTGCATTGACTGAAATGTCCAGTTAAAGCAGGGTCCACTTCACTCTGCCAGTAATATGGGAACAATTAGCTCTGTTCACAATTTTGTGTTTTTGCAGCTGTTCATATCAGACCAAAATGCTTTCTAGAGCATGAAACCGAAGATTAGATATCACCAGAGTGAATTTAAAGAGTATTAAAGCAGCTCTGTGTGAAATACAGAGGAATAATAGGTTTTGGTAATCTGTAATGTTGTCCTGTCAGATTTGCTGTATCTGGCATGTAAAACAGAATACAACATCAGAGTCTCGGTAGCATTAAAGGCATTCTTTGTGAAATCGAGAGTGGTAGTCTCTTATCTGTCTTTGGTGACCCTGCTGTATATCTGCAACTGTTCATGTCACACTAAAATATGTATGAAACAGGAGTTGAAACATCACCACAATGAATTTTGAGCCATTAATTCGATAGAATTTTAAAGCCAGTTTTAATAATAGTGACAGAGGTAACGGATTTATGTAACCTTTAATGTTACCATATTCTGTGATTCTGCTGTATATTTGTCTAAAGTAAGCATTTTCTTAGGCATCATGTGTCTTGATTTGGCAACACTGCACTGTATCTGCAGCTGTTCACAGCAGACCAAAATGTTTGAAACAAAGGAAATTAGATATAATCAGAGTGAATTATGTAGCAAAAAGCATTTTGTCAGTTTTAATGAAAAAAAAATCATGTCTTGTAAATGATAAATTTGTGTGTTTTCAGGAGTTTGAGTTGTGCACCCAGTGGGTACAGCTGTATTCAGTCTCTGATCAGTCTCGAATGCAGCTGCAGACTGATCACCTGCTATACCTCCTAGAACAGAATCACACAGAAGATGCTTTCCAGGTGTGTATGTGTGTTTTTATGTATTCCGTTGCCTTGCTCAAGGCCTCAGTCTTGATATTGAAGGTGGAAAGCCCTGGTTATTCACTCCCCCCACTGAAAATACCTGCTGGACCTGAGGCTCCAACCCGCAACCTTCAAGTTACAAGTCAGACTCTTACCATTAGGCCAAGACTGCCCCATATATATGCCCCATATACAGTATCTCACAAAAGTGAGTACACCCCTCACATTTTGGTAGATCTTTTATTCTATATCTATATCTTTTCATGAAACTCTGATATAATGTAAGTAATCAGTGTACAGCTTGTATCATGGTGTAAAGTTGATGTCCCCTCAAAATAACTCAACACACAGCCATTAATGTCTGAACTGTACTCACTTTTGTGAGATACTGTATATCTGATTTGTCTTATTCCAAACTAATTGTGAATCGTGCTAGAAGACAGACAGATTTGACACTGTGTGTCTCTCTGCAGCTCTTAGAGGCTCTCTCTGATTCAGTGGGTTTGGAGGTTAGTGAGCAAGCACTGGATCGAAGACCTGGACTAGCTGCCTGCCACTTCCTGTCAGACTACCTCACCCTACACTTCCAGAGTCAGATGACCCCAGCTCGAAGGCGCCACATCAATGCCCTTCACCTTGGCTCCAAGGTAGCAATGTTTGACTTAACCAAAACACACTGATTTAGCTGCAATGCTTGTGACAGAATAGCATGGTGTGTGTACCTGTCACAGGTTCTTCTCACTTTGCCGGAAGCATCTCGTCAGGACTATTTTTCCCTGCTGTCTGATCCGCTTCTCATGCTGGAGCAGTTGCTGATGAATCTTAAAGTAGACTGGGCTACTGTTGCCATCAGCACTCTACGGAGCCTTCTGCCGACTCAGGACGCTGGCATCACCAACCAACACATTGACACCCTGCTGGCAGATTACTCTCGGAAGGCTCTTGATTTTCCTTATGCACCCAGAGAGTGGTCGCGTTCTGGTGAGTTGGAACAGTGCATCAGTCCAGTTGTCAATGTTTGTGTTGTTATTATGTAGGTTGAAATCATCATATTGCAATTCTTCTTTTCACTAATCTTTCTCTGTCGTCCAGACTCTGTCATTAGTCTGCAGGATGCATTTCTGCAGTGTCCAGCCCAGGAGAGTTGCCCCTCTTCTCCAAGCCACACCCCTCCTCCATCAGCAGGTATAAAGCTAAATAAGCTCTATTTAGCATGCAAACTGCAACCCAGTAGTTTATAAGTTTGCACACACTTTCTTCAGGCAGCACACCCATGCATACACCCTCCAGTGAGAGGCGCCCCAGTGTGAAGAGGATCCGGCAGCTTGCCATACCTTTCACCCCTCCGGAGAAAACCCCTGACCGCAAGGACTGGATCCCTGACCACAAACAGCACATCTGTATGGTCTGCCAGAGGGAGAGATTCACCATGGTGAGAGAGGCGGAGTGACATGGACTGTGAATGAGCTTTTGTGATTGAATATTGTCCAGTTGTCATTTCCTGCTCTGCTCTTTATTAGGCCTCTCTTTAAGAATTTGAGTCTTAATGTAAATCTTCTCCTGTGCCAGTTTAACAGGCGGCACCACTGCAGACGCTGTGGCAGGCTGGTGTGTCATTCCTGCTCCAGCAGGAAGATGGTTGTAGAGGGCTCTGAAGAGCCTGTCAGAGTTTGTGACCAGTGCTACAACTTCTTCCACATGGAGTAAGACATATGCACAACCACCTTTTTAAAAGCGTCCTTCATAAGTGTGCAAGTGGTCAGGGTTTTTCTGTCATTGAACTGAAATGTTGGAACATGTTCCATTTAATATATTCCTTGTCACATTTAAACAAACTGAAAATACACTTAATTTTTTTTATGTATTTAAATAGTCTTTTTTGCTTGAATGGAATTGAAATTATATTAAAATAAGTTATTTTAAATTGTAATACTATTTTGAAAAATTAGTTGTTTGCTGTATTTATGATCAAGTTAATGCACACTTGGTGAACACAAACACTTTTAAAAACCTAAAAAAAATCTTACTTTCCCCAAACATTTAAACAGTAGTATATGTTGTTTTTTTTTTAGTGATAAGTACTAAAAGAACTGTTAAGGGAAATCTGAATAGTATCTGGATTTTAGATAATTGATTTGTAATTTGTATTCTGATTTCTGATCTAAGTTTCTTATGTACTTTGATTTCTCCTTTTGTTTATTGCAGTTCAGATGAGGAGCTTGAACAGGGAGAAGGTAAACTTGTCTATGTTTGTTTTTGTCAGATTCGCAAGATATTTTGTCATTCTCATCTCATGAGCTTTACAAATCTTTGTTTTGGGTGTATGGCAAAATGCTGATTACAAGAGTGTAAACTAAACTTTTCTCAGTAGCTGGCAGCCCTGCACCTGTTGATGGAGTCCTAAATGGGGTTCTCAGTCTGCCTGAGGTTCCACGAAAGCAGTACCGCCTGAGTCCAAACCCAGCAGAGAACCAGCAGTTGAAGAGCGAGTTCTACTATGAACAGGTGTGAATCTGTACTCATAATGAAGCTGAAGGCTTGCTTGTTTGACATTGGTTTAATTTCCTAAAGTTTGTCTCTCTTTATGTTAAAGGCACCCAGCGCATCCCTTTGTGTCGCTATACTGACGTTACACAGTGATCACGCAGCCTGCGGGCAGCAGTTGATTGGCCACTGCCGCTCACTCTCCCGCAAATTGACCAATCCTGAAGTGGATGCACGTCTGCTGACAGATGTGATGCGTCAGCTGCTGTTCAGTGCTAAACTCATGTTTGTAAACGCAGGATGCACCCATGAGCCGGCACTCTGTGACTGGTGAGAAACATGTGTACCTAACATGTGTACCTTTACATGTATACTCTAAAGTAGTATCTTTTTCTGTATTCTAATTTTACAAGCATAAACTGTGAGTGAGACCAGAATTTAACTGATTCTGTTATGTTCCAACGTCTCTTATGCTCACCTACACTGCATTATTTGGTTAAAATACAGGAAATATGTAATTTATTCCTTTGACGGCAAAGCTGAATTTTCAGCAGCCTGCCTTTCACTCTGGTCTACAGTGTCACATGATCCTTTAGAAATCATTTTAATATACTGATTTAGCACTCAAGATATTATTATTATTATTATTAAAGTTAAAAATGATTGAGTTGCTTACTTAATATTTTTTGGCAAACCACAATTTTTTGTTCAGAATTTTAATGAATAGAACATTTCTTTCACTTGTTCATCTCTCTCCATCCACAGCTACATCAGTAAGGTGGATGTGCTGAAGATCCTAGTCACTGCAAACTACAAATACATTCCATCTCTGGACGATATTCAGGAAATGACTGCAGTGACACGTCTGCGCAACCAGCTGCTGGAGGCTGAACACTACCAGCTAGCTGTGGAGGTGAGATTTCAATTAGAGATAACTGTCATTCATCATTTAATCACATTCATGATTTTATTGTTTCCGTTGTGTTCACGTTCATCTTTTTTTATACAATAAAGGTGCATGTGGTTTCTAAATCTAGTGACCTGTTATGATTTTGGGTTCAGCTATCAGTTTGTTTATAATGCTCAGGTGTCGACTAAGAGTGGACTAGACCCGAGCGGAGTTTGGCAGGCCTGGGGTATGGCATCTTTGAAGGCTGGGAATCTGAGCGGGGCCAGGGAGAAGTTTGCCCGCTGTCTGAAAGCACCAGTAGATCGGAACCAGCTAAACCATGGAGTGAGACTTCTGCAGGAGATCGTTCAGCACTTGGAGTCCACAGTCAAACCCACTCTGAGCACAGTAATGCTACACAGACCCAGAAGACACATTTGATGAGATCCATGACTTTCCTTTAGTTTTTCCAGAGAAAGTCACACTTATTGTCTTTTTTTTTAAAAAACATTTTTAGATGGTGGATGAGGACATCCTGGCCTCCTTGCGTGAGCTGGAGGAGGCTCTCTCTGATTCTGCTCCTCTAGATGGAGCAGAGGGCAGAGTTCAGCGCTGCGGCTATTATCAGGAGTGTCTGTTTTACCTGCTCACTTACGGCACACATCTAAGCCTCATCAGCTTTTACCTGCGCCATGACTGCCTGAGAGATGCGCTCACCCACATACAGAACAAGGTTCTATGAAGTTACAGAGCACTTTACACCTCACAGTTTTATTATTAGAACTACACTACCATTTGAAAGAAAAAAATGTGTACTTTTATTTTATTTATTTTTTTTACTATCAAAAGTGATAGACATTTTATAAATGCCTCTTTCAGATAATTGCTGTTGTTTGAACTTTCTATTACTAATTAATAAAACAATCTATTATGGTTTCCACAAATATATTAAGGAGAATGCTTTTAACATTGATGATGCATCAGTATATTAAATTATTTTTTTTGTCTTTGACACTAAAACCTGGTTTAATGACTTTTGAAGATTCAGCTTTGCCATCACTAGGATAAATTGCATTTTCAAAATATATATAAATAAATAACAGTTCTTTGAAATTAGTGATTATTAATAATATTTCACAATATTGCTGATCAAATAAATGCAGCCTTGGTGAACATAAGAGACTTCTTTCAAAACACTTCTTCAAATTACTTTTTAGAAGAGTGTTTTACATAACATATGAGGAAGTTTCTTTTTTAATCTCTGTTTCTAGGAGTGTTTAGAGGATGTGTTCCTGGAGGGCATCTTTCAGCCCTGTCTTGAACGTGGACAGCTGGGGGCTCTGCAGGGTCTGTTAGAAACTCTGGACCCCACACTAGAGACCTGGGGCCGTTACCTTCTTTCAGCCTGTCAGTTACTCCAGCGCAGGGGGCACTACCACTCTCTGTACCAACTCCAGCAGTTCATGATGGTGCTTAAATACACACATGCATACATATTCTCCATTTCGCTATAGCATGCTGCTATAATTTTCTCCCCTCTCTTTGTAGGATCATATTCGTGCCGCTATGACCTGTATCCGCTTCTTTTCACATGGTGCTCAGTCATATCTGCAGCTGGGAGAACAACAGCGCTGGCTGATCCGGGCCAAAGAGCACCTGAGAACTTACCTGCAGGAACAACAGAGCCGCAGGAAATCACACAGCTCCTCTTTCAGGAAGAAAATGAGCTCCACTGATGTCTCCAGGTATTAAAGGGTTTAAATTTCTTAGTCAAACTGTTTTTAAAATTATATTTATTGGAGAGAAATGAAAAATAGCCAGATGCAAACTGCATGCCAACTTGTTGTTAAGATAATTTCTTACTATTTGCATTATGTATAATACACTGAATTAAAATGATATAAGCGTTTAATTTAATAAAGCATAAATGTTGTAGACACATTCACACAATTGAGCTGCAGCTGGAGGTTACACGCTTCTTACACCGCTGTGAAAGCTCACCATCCAGGACAGCTATAGGCTCCACCCTCACAGGGAGCAGTGCCCCACCCACTCTGTTTGGAAATAGCCCCATGAAGGTGGATGTGGCCTGCAAGGTGAGCTAGGAAAACATGCTCATGTGTATAAACACAGTCCTTTTGCTGTATCCCCTTCCATATCTGTTTTCTAAAGAGTCATGAGTTCTATTTAAATAAGAAATAATCTTATTGATATACACACACATGTGTATATAAAAGCATTGTGCATAAATCTAACAGAGACTAAAGATGAAATCTACCTGAAACAACTATAAATAGATCTTACAAAAACTGTAACCTCTCTCTGGATAATGCACAGGTGATGCTGGGAGGCAAGAACATCGAGGAAGGTTTTGGCATTGCATACAGAGTAATACAGGTAAGCAGTTACAACAAAGCTGTTACAGACTGAATCCTTCACTTTCAATCACATCTTTTTTTTTCTTCTTTTTTTTGGTAATGCAGGACTTCCAGCTGGAGGCACTGGCAGTGTACATACGGGTCGGACAGCGCCTTATCAGGCAGCGTCAGTACTCGTCTGTGCGGCAGCTCCTTAAGTGTGTAGGGGAGTCTGGGACAGCCTCTAAACATGACTGTGATGCTATTGTGCTCAGCTGTGTTTCAGTAGCTGATAAGAGTCCAGCTGATGTAAGTGCATCTAAAAAATTGAGTGAGATTGAATATAATGAATATCTTTATTTTTTGTAATTTAATTCAAAAGCAAACTTTCTTATCCACCTTTTTCCTTAACGTGGAAGTAAGCCTATGGGTGAGGCTTCCAGTTCAGTAAACAATAAAACTGTTTGTGCTACAAACCACTGTGTTATTAAGATATACATTAAAATAATATAAGACAGCTTTCAATATCAAGCAGCAAAACTGCTTTATTTGAATATTCCATTTTGAGCTTGATTTGATTGATAAATACTGGGTACCTCATGGGCTAGTTTACAACATGCACCACAATTATGGGAAAGCCTACTGACTTGACAGTTGTCCAGAAAATGATCGGCTATGCCTTTTACAAGAAGCATAAGCCACAGAAGGTCATCGCCAAAAGTGCTGGCTGTTAACAGAGTGCTGTATCGAATTATATTAATAGAAAGTTGACTGGAAGGAAATAGTGTGGTATGAATAGGTTCACAATTAACTGGGATGACCACAGCCTTGGAAAGATTGTCAGGAAAAGTTGATTCAAGAACTTGAACAAAGAGTTGACAGAAGCTAGAGTCACCCTGCTCAGATGTCTTTAGAAACTTGGCTATACTTTCACCACTTATAACCAAGCCATTCCTGAACCAGAAACTGCTGAGATGCTTACACAGATAATCTATAAGGTATTGTCAAGAGGAAGATAATGCCTCAGCAGTGCCACAGGCTGATCGTTTCCATGCCGTGCTGCATTGAAGACTTAATTTATTTTTGCAAAAGGAGCCCCAACCAAGTATTGAGGGCATAATTAAGCCTACTTTGGAGTTGACTGATCTTTGAGAAAATATTTACATTTTTACTGATAATTTTTTTTCTATTTAAATTTTCCTTAGCTGTAAGTTGTAGCTATCAGAATAATAAAAAAGAAACTAAAAATATTTCAGTTTGTGCAATGAATCTAAAATATAAGACAGTTTGTATATATGTATGTGTGTATATATTTCAGAATTTATATAGATTTATAATTTTGTTTTTCTTTTTGTTTAGGCTAAAGAACTAGAGGGCCTGATTCTGGAATCTAAGAGTGCAGAAAACAAGGTGGAGTTTCTCACTTTCTCAGTCTTTCTGAGAAACACTTTCTCACACTTTCTTGCTCTCATTCACACTTGTTCTTTCTCACTCTTTCTGTAGATAAAGGCATATCTTCAGTGCAGTAAGCTGCGGGCAGCGTATCTCCAGGCTGTGAAGCTTGAGCTTGTGAAGGCTGCACCATTTGTACAGGATGTCATGCGGGCCGCTGAGAGCTCAGGTGACTCTGTCATGCATGACATCTGCCGCCAGTGGCTCTCAGAGCATCAGGAACGAGCATCACGGCAATGACAAGGCAATAACTGATAACCACTACCAGCTTCTATTATGAACTCTAATTCCTGTTGGTCACTGAAGTATTTTGCTCTGCTTTGATTGGCTGGAGTGAAATAATATGCCAGGAAATGAATCACCACTGTGCCACTTTCGTTATAACGTGTCTATTCGCAATCTAGCTGAAGCTGGGACCAGTCTAACTACCAAACCTCATCCACAGAGAATCTGAAGTGAGAAAAAGGCCTCTCGATCTATTGGTCACCATCAGAAAGAAAAGTGCTTAACTTTACAAGACATTCTACAATTATGGCAACATTTACATCTTTGTTTTTTAGCATTTGACTTTATTCTCTTACCTCAGGAAAAGGGATTTTTCTTCTAATCACTGTGACTAAATCTCCTCCTGGTGGAACATTAAGTTAATTCTTATCTGAGTTCATGGCAAGTTTGCAGTGGTGTCACTATAAATTAAACGTTGCATTAGTTATCAAAAAAAAAGAAGAAAAAGCAGTTAATTTTGGTCCTCAGTGAGAGATTGCAATCAGATGTGTTTGGACCACAAATTATATAATAAAAGGGAATATGTGATTTACAGGGATTTTGACGAGGGAGCGCTGACAACAATTAAACGCAGTCTTAATACTGCATAACTCTAAACTAACAGTTATAATTGGAAAGTAAGGGATTCTGAGAATAATGTTGTAATTTTCTAAATATACTGTATCAGTCAAGTGTTTGTCCATATCACAGATTACCCTACAATTAATGCCCTAAAATTATGTGCACTGTTTATGAATGTTTATCAGAGAGAGGGTGTGTATATATTTACAGTATGTTAATCAGATTAAACTGTCTCTGACCCTCCTGTAATGTTTCATATTGTAAACTCTGTGAATGTGTATAAATTTTATTGTGCAAAGTTAATCACAGTTTAAAAAGGGAGGTGGTTTTCGGCTTTTTTTTAGGGATATGATAAAAGGTATATTTCACCCAAAAATGAAAATTGTCATTCACTCCTCTTCATATTATTCCAAACCTGTATGACTTGAATCTTATTTTATGTTCCTCAGACAAAAGTCAGACAAGTTTGGAACAACATGAAGTTCAGTAAATGATAGAATTAACATTTTTAGGTGGACAATTCCACACTAAAGTGTTTGTTTACAAGCCCTATGCATGTACTACAATCAACAAGACTGTTACAGCAATGTTGCCAAAGAAATGGACATACTTGTGTCTGAATTCAATTAGTCACACACAAATGTCTCCTGAAGGGTGATATTAAAGTTATTACATTATAAATAAAACTATAAATATAATTATCTATACAAAAAAATGACAAAAAAAAAAATAAAAACAAAACCATACTTCAGTCTAACAAATTATCTTTTTTTTTTTTTTTTTAAATAATTGTTTTAATTATGAACTTACTTGATCTATCAGTTGTCTGTTAATATTTGCAACACGTCCTTGTGTATTTGTATATATTAGCAAATAAAGAAAGGAAAATACAAAAATTATACTTTTTTTTTACTGTATATATTTAAATATTCATCTCTGGTCATGAATGTACCACAGTAGTTAAAAGCACATCTGTATAAAAGACTTCAAATATGCAGCTTCATGTGACAATACTGAGATGGGACTTAAAGCAGCATTCAAAACAGAAACAGAATAAAACATTGAATTTAAAATATTTCACAGATTTGTTGTAGAGTCAAAAGAAACTCATATGTGCATGTCACAAGGGCATTATAGAAGAAAACTGGCAGAAAGAACAAGGTGGGTTGTGCTAGCATGGATTTGAGAAAATGTACACCAATGCATTAAAACCAAATAAGACAAAATGTGTCTAATTACTGAAAATATAGAAGGGTGGAAAAAACTGAAGAGAAAAAAGCAGGTCAAATGAACGTTTCAGTCCCACTCAATCCCGAGTAATTCACAGCTTACATCCCACAGTTTCCGTGCTTTTTCCTCATTACGTCCCTGAGGGGCCACAAAAGCAGGGGCACAATCACTGTGTGGGAGAGACCAAGAGAGATGCTTAGTAACATACCGATACCAGAAACTATGAATGATTTTAATCATGCAAAGCCATTAAATGACTTCAATGCATTCACATTCACCCCGAAATTAAAATTCTGTCGCAACTTAATCGTTTTTTTTTTTTTTTCAAAACTTGTATGACATTGTGCAGCACTAAAGAAGATACTTTGAGAAAAGTGTTTTTTGTTTGGTCCAGTCATTGGTAACCAAAGCAGAGTATGATGATGCAAGACCAACATAGGCATGTTCAACCAAAGTCCCTTCAAGGCAATCATGTCACTTGGCCGCCATCATTGAAGTGCAGCTCCTATCTCTTTGAATGGGGAAACATCAAATTCTTTCAAATTTGTTGATCAAAGCTTACAATTAAATTGAAATCACTAAAAAAAATGTATTTTTCAGTCTAGACCTGCGCATGCTCAGTCCTATGCGCACATCTTCGAACGCTGACTGTTTCTATAGCAACCCGGGACTCCTCTAAAGGCCCCTTCACACCAAGCATGATAACTATTAAGATAACGGTAACTATATTTGTGTCTACACCAGGGAACGCTTTCGTCTGTTCATTATAAGCTCAAGTGCGTCTGCCGCTTTAATTCTCAAGCATGTGATAGCAGGATTGATTCTGATTAGTTGCCAATGCTTCTATGGTTCATCAACTATCCCTTTAAACTGTAACTCATTGTAAATTGTGCTGTACCTGAAATGTTTGCCTGAGATTGACTGGAGCTCCTCAGCGACAGCGCAATAGACAGACGTCTGAGCTCCTTCCTTCGGGGTCTTCAAGAATATGGAGAAGACAGCAAACAGCAGCGACATCGCAGTAGAATGACGCACAAGCTCTGACCTCACCGTTCCCGGGTGCACAGAGTTCACTGTCACGTTTGACCCTGATGGAAAACAAGTCAAATTGACATCTTCTTCAGGACGTTATTCCACTTTTCTTTTTAGATGTCCATCAGTACTCACCGAGGAGCCTGCGCGCTAGCTCGCGTGTGAAAAGCACGTTGGCAAGCTTGCTCTGGCAGTAAGCAAGCCCGCTGTTGTAGCTGCCCTGACTGTGCAAGTCATGAAATCGAATCCAGCCGAAATTATGTGCCAGTGAAGAAACAACCACGATTCGTGAAGGAGCGCTACGCTTTAGCAGACCAATGAGGAGATATGTGAGCAAAAAGTGGCCTGAATGAAAAGTGCAGAAGTGAGTCAAAACTTATTTTACTATATGTATATCTTGACATAATTATACTATAAATAAAACGCTAGCTATCTCCAAGTGTATTCAAGTGTACTTTCATCTTCATTTCAATAAGTTTCATAATCATTTTAACAACAACACTGAATAACATTAATATCAAGTGAAGATGGGAGTACCAAGATAATTTACAGAAGATATGTAAACTTAGTTTTAATCATATATCCTGATTTTCTTAATACCATGCATACACTTTTTACTATGTGTCCTGAAATAATTCCTGACAGGTGTGGCCTTGTGCTTTATATTTTTGATAGAAAGAAAAGCACTACCTGCTTGTGAAAAAAAATTCACATTTAAGTTTGCTGACATTGTATTAATATAAATATAAGTATTAGTCGCACTTACCCAAATGATTGACCCCAATATGCATCTCAAAGCCATCGACTGTTTTCATATAAGGACACATCATGACACCGGCATTATTGACCAGTATGTGCAGGTGATCAACCTCTGAATAAAGAAACAAAAGTCATTAGGTGTAAACTCAAATCAATTCAATACAGACTTTTGTTTCTTGGTTATTACTTGCATTGCAATGGATATCAATACCTCGCAGGAATCTCTGAGCGAAGGCTCGGATAGAGCAGATGTCGGCCAGGTCCAGCTCCCTCACCTCCACTTTAGCTCCACCTACTCGTGTACGGATCTCTGTCGCCGCCTCTTCACCCTTCTCCACATCACGACACGCCAGAATCACACGCGCACCTGTCAGCAAACAGGACCGAAGTGTTGTTATGCATTTAAACTGAATTATTCAAATTGTTTCATTGGGCATTTCTAAAGATGTAAAGATGTCATACCTCGAGAAGCCAAATCCAAAGCAGTTTCCTTCCCAATTCCTGAGTTTGCTCCTGTGATCAAAGCAACTTTTCCATCTAACCGGCCCGTGGATCGACATGCTCCTCCTGCTGCATATTTTCTACACAAACATTAAAACATATTATACATAGCATCACAGGAAGCCTGAAAACAGGCAGAATTAATACTTTCATTCATGGTTAACTGATTGGTCAGCCAGTTTTGAAGTATATGAAACAGGATCTAACTAACTCACTTCATGTTCTCTCTTTCAATATATATTGAGAACTGTACTATGAGTGTGCTATAAATAACTTTATAACTGTACTATGTTTGTGTGTGTGTGTGTGTATATATATATATATATATGTACTATAATCATAGAAAATCATTCTTGTTAATAATTGTTTTTTTGTTAAAGAACAGGCAGTTCTAAACAATGATTACATGTATTCAGCTAACACTTCTAGCTGTCAAGGGATTCATCCCACGCAGAAACATTTCAACAAACCATTGGAACCAATGACGCAGCGCCGTAACGCCGATGGGCGGGGCGACTCCGCCTAGGTTGCCATTCTATTGGTTGGTTTCTAGAGCAGCTCATGGCAAGTGGAGGCGGGTCCAACACGGGATAACCATCAATATAGTGGCGAGCGCATTTTACACTTTATAAATAAAATCGTGGTAAATGTATAAAGTGTTATCTGTTATTTAAAGGTCGTGTTCCGTTTGATTAACATTTATGAGTATTTAACAGGATTTTAATGTCATTCTTACTGCTCTGTACGCTTCAGTGGCTGCAATGCTTTCTTTACATCCATAGACTGTGATTCATGTAGTCTCTCACATCATAATGTTTTCATCCCTTCTGCACATTACGCTTTTTTGAATGTATAGATCTTGCCTGACTGAATGAATGCATGCATGCAGTCTTCATAAAATGAATTGGGCTAAATAGCATAAATCTTTCTCGACAAAAAAGACAGGATTGCTTACCTGATTTGAGGAGAAAACAACCTTAAAATCAGCGTGAGCACCCCTAAACCAGCCGTAATAACCACGAGCATAAGCATTATGAAACTGCCTGCTTTGCTCCTGTCTGTCGGTGTGAATGTGTTCAGCCTCCCACTCACATCTACATCTGTGATCCCAGGGAATGATGGGATTGTAGTTTCCATGGTCTGGACAACAGTATAGTATGGATCTTTATGTACTACATATCATTCTTGTTGAACATTTATTCTATTTTTAGAATATTCATATTGTAGTAAATTTACTACTACATTTTTGTAAGATTAAGTATCTCTCTTTCTCTCTCTCTCTCTCCCTGTATGTGTGGGATTTATAAAATGGCAATAAAGTGTCTTAACAATTAAATTAAACATTGTTTTTCCAGGAACTAAAATCGTAAAAACGAATTGGAATGTCTGTTATTATTTATTTGGCGAAAACCATAATATAACCTTAATAAGTCGTGCATGCACGTTAATTACAGATATTCCTCTTTAACTCACTTGAAGTGTAGATCATATTTCCAAAACCTGCTTTATTTGGGTTCATTGGAAAATGTAAACTCCAGATCCCACAATGTATTTATGACGCAAGCTGTCCATACGTTTGCCCGCTTGAACAGTCCCACACGTTTGTTAAATTTTGCAACATAAAGTATCATAAAGTACAAGTAATACACATAGATATTATTATATAACTGCATTGTAGGTGTTCATGTTTTTTTAAAGACTTGGGTCTTTTCCCCCCTTTTTGTTTTCAGGCAAAAACAAAACCACCTATAATCACGAGGGCCGACAAGGAAGCGTCTGCTGCTGTTATCCCGTGGATCTTGTTATTGCTTAAGAAGCCGATTATTCTTACTATTTACAGACAACAAAAAACGCCAAATTGCTTTTGTTTTATCATCTTCTTATTGACCTCGACAACTACCGTTTTTTTGCTTTAGGCTCCAATATGTCTTCTGAGGAGTTTGAAAAGCTGCATGAGATGTACAAATCTCTATATGACGAAGTGAAGTTGATGCCTGAACGAGCGCACAGGTGCCAGGGAGGTAAATAAACTCTTTACATTGATGACTCAATAATGACAGCAGAATTAGACGTTTCAGATGTTTATATTGTTCGCCTTGTACACACACATTTGAGCGCATGTATTGGTATATACGAGTGTAGGACAGAAACACGGTTTGGATGGGTTTTTTTTTTAAGCATACATTTTCTTTTCAAATTTTCACTCAAAATTGTTATTGAAAAGTATATTAATATTAGAATAATATTATTAATACTACTAATTATTATTATGCCTAAAAAAAAGCCCCCTACAGATTCAACATTATGAACCAATGTCAGTTGTCTCAGTGTAATCTGCATTGTGTTATCATGGTAATATAGAATATTATATACATACACATGTATAATATAATATTCATAATATATACATATATATATATATATATATATATATATATATATATTTAATGTTAGTGTTGTCAAATGGTTAATTGCGTCCAAATTAAAAGTCTTACCTTTTGGCTTGTTTTAGTGTACTGTTATATTTATTACACAGATGTGCTGCATGTGGATGTGATTAATCATTTGACAGCACTAGTGTGTGTGTGTGTGTGTGTATATAAATATGTATGATATGCATATGTATATATATAATTATATATATATTTTTATTTTTTATTTTAACACAGTAATGAGATTAATTTACTTTTTTTTGTTGTCCAGAGGAAAGGAAGAGGATTGTCAGGGGCTTTGATGAGCGTGTTTCAGAGGCTGAAGAAGTGGTAAGTTAGCTGTCGGTCTGGATTGGCCCTACTAATTGAAAGCACAGCTTCAAAGTTTGAACAAAATCTTAAAATTGATTATTATTATCAAGTGACTTTTCTAAATCCTATGAAAATAACTATGAATTACTATTTGGCGGTGCAATCTCTCTCTCTAGTTGGTTTTGTTATTTGTAAATCTGGCAAATCTGAGCTCACTCTCAATTTCAAGTTCAATTTAAGTGTGCTTTATTGGCATGACATAAACCATACATTTTGCCAAAGCACCTTCAGCTGGGCTGCCTACAAATAGTGCACACATGTATTAACAGAAAGAAAAATAATAATAATATAATAGTATTGATGATGATGATAATAATATATAAAATAGTAAGCATGCAGTGCCAAACTAATTACTAATGTATATAAGTACATAAACTTTCAATAAGACAAAATAAAATAAAATATGATAAGGAATTAGAAGCGTCCAAGTAACATAATTGAGTAATATGGCATAATATAATCTACATGTGCTGGAAACATCAGATCAGGGCAGATTGAGTGCTTTCTCTTCTATTGTGACACATACAGCAGTTTCTCCTGCTTTGAGAGAGTTTTAAATGTCTAATGGCTCTGCTGCATTATTTCATAAATCACTGTCTGTATGTCAGTGTATTTGGAGCATTCTGTTAGGAAGAGCAGGTCTGTTTCCACCTGATTCAGATCACAGTGTGAACTAGTATGGATTTGCAACTCTACAAAGTGACAGTCAGACAAACTCTGCTCCGGGGGCAGCCATGTTTTTCTGTGACTGCCCATTTTTATCATCAACTTGTGTCCGCTGAGTCTGTATCTGCTCAATTTGCAATTTGTCTCTCTCTCTATGTATTAATGCCATGTAAGAATGACTTGCCAGCTGTCATTAGTTTTAAGCAATAGTTAAGTTTCAGAATACTGTTATTAAAATATTTAACGCAGTATTGTTGTATAAAAATATACTTTTAAATAGTGACAACCCTGATGACATTTGCATTACATTTGCAGAAGCTTTTATCCAATGCGACAATCAAATGAGGAAACATAACAAGCAACTGATCACAAAGCCAACTGTATTCATAGTAGTATATCATGCCAAGTTTATTTGAAATCTAGATGAGGAAACAACATTGTGATGGTCTTAGCAGATTGGGTGTGGGTTGACAGCTTATTTTAACCAGAGAGGAGCAGGGAAGGTGAAGGCTGTGAATGATTTGCATTCGATTAGTGGTCAATTTGAATTGTAGACTATTGAATTTTAGACGCCAGGTGGCAGTAGAGCCTCAGACAACCAGTGACAGTCTGCCTTGTTAGGACACACAAATCAGTCACTGTATTTTGAATCAATCACATTCTCTGTCCAAGTTATTGTTGTATATGCAACCCTACCTAACAATGACACAAGGACATTAGCGCATATTATTCTTTCTTGCTCTATTCAACAATGCTTTAAGTTGAGTGAGAATGGACAGTGAAGACATTTTATAGTGCTATGAAGAATTTACATTTATTTTTGTATTTTATTTATCAAAATGAATACTGACTTAGGGTAACATATTAGACTTCTTTCAAAAACATACAAAAACTTTTTGGCCCCAGATGTCAGAACGATATATGATGCGATGCGACTGAAGCCTCTTGTGAGTTTATCAGTGAATATGTGATGTCTCTCCCAGCTTCAGGGGATGGAACAGGAGCTGTTTGGTGCTCCATCATCTTTCCGAACCCCCATGTCAACAAAGATTCGGCTGTACCGGCGAGATCTGGCCAAACTACAGAGAGATATACGCCTCTCAGCAACACCAGGGTTTTCTAGTCACAGCGGAGATGGCAGACAAGGGGTTTATGCCGCTCAGAATGACCAGAGTGTAAGTTTTACCAGTCTTTTATCTATCTATCTAACTGTCTGTCCATCTATCTTCCCTTTAAAGACAGCAGATAACACATTTATAAAATGATGAACTTGTTTTACTGAGGATAGACTAATTTTACCATCTTTAATTTAATTTACACAGTATGTCTTCTTTCTTGTTGCTTCATAATATTTAAAGCGGCTGTTTGTTTTCAAGCGAAATTGCACAATGATGATTTCTTGAAATGTTTAACATCTTTCAAGTTGGATCTAGTTCTTATCCAGCTAGAACTGGCTACAAACTGTTGCACCATCACATATGGGTATTCCTACAGGAAGTATGTAATGTGTTCTTGACCTCTCTAGATCTCTATCTTTTCTGTGTTTTTTTAATGACACACCTTTAAGTTGCTTGCATTCCACAAGTTATGTGATCACAGTAACAGCCTGCTTTCCTCAGGCTACAGGTAATGCTGTTATGAAGCAAGTTGTGAGTAAATCTGACTGTCTCTGTTTAATAACAGGGTACTAACACCTTGAGGGGGTGTGCTCTCGTGTAAACCAATATCTGACATTGAGTGTCGATTTTTTTTATTTTGTTTGGTTGGGGTGAGTTTTAAATGTGCATTCAAAATAACTAAATCTATTTATTATTAAATTAAATGTAAGTTTGTTTAATAGTAAAAATTTTTGTTTTTTTTAAAGACGTCTCTTCTGCTCACCAAACCTGCATTTATTTGATCCAATATACAACAAAACAGTAACCTTTTGAAATGTTTTTACTTTGAAATGTTTTCTATTTGAATATATTTTCAATGTAATTTATTCTGGGATTTCTAATCTGAATTTTAACATTACTCCAGAAATCATTCTAATATGCTGATTTGCTGCTCAAAAACCATTTATGATATTAAAAAACAGCTGAGTAGAATTTTTTCAGTTGTTTCTTTAAAAATAGAAAGTTCAGAAGAACAGCATTTATCTATTATTGTTTATTGTAACATTATAAATGTCTTTATTATCACTTTTGATCAATTTAAAGCATCCTCACTAAATAAATGGGAAAGTGTTTAATGTTACAAAAGTTTTTTTTTTATTCTCTGAAAAATGATGTGGTCTTGATATACAAAACTTTTACTCAACTGTTTTGCATATTGATGATAATGGTATATGTTTCTGGAACATCAAGAAATCTGCATGTTAGAATGATTTCTGAATGATCATGTGACACTGAAGACTGGAGTAATGATGCTGAAAATGATCACAGGAATAATTAATATTAAAAAAATATTCAAATAGAAAGCAGTTATTTTAAATAGAAAAAAGATTCATCTGTATTTTGAATCAAATTAATGCAGACTTAAAGCAGAGCAGAATTCTTTTAAAAACAATAAAAATCTCACTGTTCAAGAACTTTTGATCTGTAGTGTATTGTCTTTTTATGGGGTTTAATAGATACTGCAAACATATTTTATATATTATAACTTGTGTTTATAAGGATTACAATATAAGGATATTTGATCAAAAGTTAGTGTCAGTGTTATGCTATTCTAAAAAATAAAACTGGTTACCTAGAATCTAAAACCGATCCACCCAGTATGCCACATACACACAAAACACTACTCTACAAACAAAGATGCCTGTTGCACCAGAATGGAGTCATTTTTTTTTTCTTCTCTGTTGCACACGCACAAGGTTGCCTTGAGCAAGGTCATGCATTATGTCCAAAGAGTCCTGTTTCTAAACTCTTTGAAACTGAGGACGTCAGAAGGTCATCAGAAAGACAAAGAAAAGAATATGCTTTCTTTGAGTGGACATTTATGAGTATTTTTGTCTGTCTGTGTTTGGGCACTTGATTCAATGACAGTCAAAAGAGCAATAGTCAGCAACAGTTACTGCTCAATTCTTTATCAGTCTTAAGTTCGATAAATATTTTTACCATTACTTTATGTAATCTTTCTTCAATAAGACATTCTAGGATCTAGACAAGACAAGTTTTAACCCACACCAGTCAGTACTGAGATAAATAACAGCATTATATAATTTGAATCCAAGCCAACAAAAGAATCTGAAAATCAAACAACAATACAAAGACTCTTCCCATGATGCACTGTGACTGAAGTAAATGAACCAGAAACAAGGATGCATTATGTAACTCTTATATCATATTGTATTTTGTATTATATTTTAAATTACACTATATAAGTCTATTTTAATTTAACATTTCTAACCATTTCAATCTTATTATTTAATTTTGTATTATCACAGTGTCTTTTTATCTATATATACATATACACAGACATATTTGTAGATTGATACATTTTGCAGCAAAAAACAGACCCATTGCTGTATGAATGTATACTATGTAATCAACTGTAATCTATCAGTATATTGTATTTATAGTAAATTTATCTTGAAGTTTTTACTTGCAATGCTTCAAAACTATTGGAATCATTATTTTAGGACTCAAATTTTCTAAATATTTAAGTCAAGGTTATTGTCTGCATTGACTGCAGTCTTTTAGAATTTTCAATGTTTGAACTTGGTTTTCTTCTAGTCAGTTAGATGTGCTAACCTTTTCTTTATTATTATACTAAATAGAAGATCTTATTTCTATTTCTAAGTCCACCAAACCTCCAGGTATATTTCAATGGCTTGTAGGCACTATGTATTTTTTGAAGCTGGAAAAAAAAGATCAGATGTTCAGATGGTAGTGCAGATCTTGTTCTTTCCATGATAAATGCCAACGCTTCATGGCATATTTTCACTCCCTTGCCTGCTGACTACATTTTTGGACCGCTATTTCACTTTCCATTCAGTGAAATATGTGAACAAAAAAGAAATAAAAATACATTATGCTCTGTAATGTGAATATGGTATACACTGGTATTATAACTAATGCAGGTATGATGCAGGTCTTAGTTAAACAGTGACTAGTTTTTGAATTGTTGTTTGTTTTTGCAGACTCATCTGCAGTCTCAGCGTGCTATGCTTATCCAGGGGACAGAGTCTCTAAATAATGCGTCAAAGAGTATTGAGCGAAGTCAGCGGATTGCGGCAGAGACAGACCAGATTGGCACAGATATCATCGAGGAGCTCGGAGAACAGAGAGAACAACTGGACCGCACTAGAGACAGAGTAAGAGAGCGATATCTATACCAGTGCCCATTGTTATTGCTGTTGAACAAGCAGATTAAAAACTGCACAAGCATGTCTACAATAAATTCACTTTTTCTCTCTCTATTCTTTCCCTACCATTTTCTCTTCTCTTACTCCATCATCAGTTGGTTCACACTGGCGAGAACCTGAGTCGCAGTAGGAAAATCCTGCGCGCAATGTCAAGGCGGTGAGACTTACTCTATTACAAAACATTGTACATCACTAGAATTGTTCCCAAATTTCTTTCTGAGAATATTCAGTGACAAAACTCTTCCTTTACTGTCATTACAGACTAGTGACGAACAAACTGCTTCTGTCCATCATTATTATTATGGAGCTGGCCATCTTGGCAGGGGTGGTGTACTTGAAGTTCTTTCGCAAGTAGGCAACGAGACATTCAAGACTATATAAGACTTCACCTTTCCCTCTTCTTGTTTCTGATGATCACGGGTGTCTGGCCCAATGACAGTGTGCTGGATGCTTTTGTGACTGCGAGTGTCACATGGACGTGTATGGGTGGTTATTTTAAGCACTAAAATGTATTAGTGTAAGTACTGCTCTCAGGGTGAAAAGAAGATGGTGACCATGTCCTATTCTGACTGCTGAAGGATAAGAACCTGTGCAAAAATGGCCTGATGCGGTTACTCCCTTCTTAGCTGTCTTGAACAAGGTGCCATATCTAGTGGATGTATGGATGTACTGTGTAGACAAAAGGATTCAGCGAAAGGAGTGACAAATAATATATATGCAACCTGCATTTGTACATACCGTAATCATTTTAAAGTGACAGATCACTCAAAATGGATGATTCTTTCAATATTTACCCACAGTAATGCCATTCCAAACCTTTTCATTGTTCATACAGTGCAAGTCAATGGGGTCCAAAACAGCCCTGAACCCTTCTGACATTCATTATATGAATAAAAATAAATTCTTCAAAATGTCTACTTTTCTCACAGGCTGGGAATGACATGGGGTTGGTTAATCGTAACAGATTTGTCATTTCTGAGTGAACTGTTCCTTTAAGTAATAACAAACTTTTAACAAAACAATCTTGATAGAATTGCATTGTGCAATTGACTTTTCTGTGACAAGTTTAACACGTCATTAAAGGTAACAGCTCTTGGGTTTTGTTCTAGAGAATGGGTGTGTTTCTTTTAGCTTTCCCTCTAATCAGTCAAAACAGAGCTGAGTTTACTCCAGGCCGAGAGAATGATAGCTATAAACATGCACGTCACTTGCTTCACAAGCCCTGGTTGGAAGAGAAAGGGGTGTGTTTAGCCTGTCAGATGTGGGGGTAGATATTACTGTAAACATGACTGAGATTAAAGTGATACCAACACCTGCTATAGTGGAAATACCGTGTCCAGGGCTATCGGGTCACCTTGACATACTGACTTTTTACCAGCTGACCGATGGCATTTCTAGTGTTTTTAGGGCAGAACAAAAGTATCAGTACAGTAGGAGCAGTCATATGCTGTTGTGTGTTTGTGAGGTGTGTGCACCTGCATTGATTATAATGCGCATCGCATTCTCCTGACGTTATGCTTTCATGATGGGATTATATGTGGGGAGTATTCATTCTTTTTTATTATTTATTAGTTTCACTTACTAATAAATTACAAGTAAACATTTCTGTTACTAATCCTTAGGTTGATTGATTTGGGCAATTACACTTTAGTAATAGTAATTAATTTAGTTTACTAATCAAATAATGTTTGATTTAGGTGTGTCTAAAATGAGAGTTTCCATATTATCTTTTAGGTTTCTGAATAGCCTTCCAATGACGAATGAAATTAAGATTAATCTCTAATCTAAATGCTTGTTTTGTCATAAAATCACACAATTAAATGATTAATTAAATGTGAAAATTGCGAAACATAAAAAAGTCCATAGTACTGTTATAAAATTTGCATATCTTCCAATTACTTTTAAAAAAAAAAAATATTAATAAATGATTACTTTTTCTGATTAAGGACTGCTGATCAAACCTTTGCCATTTTTAGCGTTCACTGAAAAATAGCCAAAAATAACTTGTCATTCTTAACCGAGATATAGTAGAGAAACTGAGTTTCTTTCATTTTATTATGTTCCCTAAATCTGTCTGCAGGGGTTAATGGTGGAACTAGCGTATTGGAAAGCCAGGAATGGAAACGGTTTTCTTTCTTTTTTTTGTTTTGGATGAACCATAACCAATTACTGCACATTCACTTGAGGAACAGTTATTAAACCCTGTGTAAATTTCCTTCATTATCTGACAAACCTTTTTAAATGGCAGCCTAATTTTCTAGCTCTTACTGACTTTAGAAGATGGTGAGCCATTCTAAAGTGACTCAAACCCTACTTTAGCAGGTTGTCCAGGTGAAGGCCAACAGCAGCCTTAGCAAGAGAAGCTGGTTGTTCCAAATCTGTGATTTTATGAATATTGTATCTTTACAATGTCACTCATTTAAATCCCACAAAAGGGCAGGTCGTCCGTAAAATATATATGCACAAGAGGATGGAATAATGTGGAGAATCTCAATGGGGAATTGGTTCAACTCTGCAATTGTTCATCAGTTCAGTGTTGAACAGGGTAAGGATCAGTCTCGGCATACAGTATCTCAAGAGAATCTGGACTGAAAGACGGTCCAAACCTTTCTTTAGCACGAAGAATCAAAAGGCTAGATTAAACGTTTCTGAGGAGCATGGTGTGTGGACAGAGGTAAACTGGTTCAAAGTTCACTTCAGTGATGAAAGCAATTTCAGTTTATTTGGGTCTGATTAGAAATATGTTCTGTTTATCAGAACCTCCCGTGGCAACATGCAGTTCCTTCCCTGCATTTATAACCCAATCAGCCAGCAATTTTCATGCAGTTCAAGCAGTTATTTGAAGCCGAAAACAGTGAAATAATAAAATGGGCAAACCAGGTTCCTGATCTAAACCCAGCTGAAAATCTCTGGAAAGTCTTTGGTAAAGTTACGGCTAAGAACCCCACTATGGTTACTGAATGTCCTCTGGCCACAGATGTATTGAAGTCATTCAAAGCAAGGGCCTCTTTTTTGACTACTTCAAAAACCTTCCGCATCACATTCACATTTTGACCTTCAAAAAAAATATCTAGTTTTTATTTTTCTTCAGGCTAGTGGTTACTTTTCTCAGTGATGTAGGGTTTTTGTGGAAAAGCGTTGTTTATTTTGTAAAACACTGTTCTACTAGCATAGTATAGCCACAACTATCATTTCTGAAAAAAAAAAAAAAAAAATTCTCCACTGTACAAGCAGCTGGTGGATACCCCACATATTAACTGCTACTTATGATATTGATATTGTTATTACTGGCAGCTAATGTTACAGATATCTAACAGACAGAGTCCGTTACACAGCCACTTACACTTAAGTACAATTTTGATACACTTTATTTTAAGTGGCTTATGTCGGTGTACTTGAATTACGTTGAATAAAGTCTGCAAGTCTTTTGGTTACGCAAGTAGCTGTGTAACAGTATCTGCCTATCTACGTAATTACAAACTTAGTTACAGGGTAAGTACATTTTATTTCATTTTCATTTTAAGTACAATGGCTACTACTAAGTAATGACTTTGTATTGTGGGCATCTAAAAATAAAGTGTTACCAATATTATTTTAATTTAAGATTATTTATGAATATTTTCATTTGATTTGCTCATTAGTCAATCTGATAAATCAAAAATGATCCAGAGTCTGTTTCCAGTACATTCGTTTATTGCAATAAAACATATTTAACAGAAAAATGTGACACATAAATCTACTCTTCCCCAAGTACTGGTGATTAATTCAGATCTGAAAGGGTGCATTTTAAAATGCAAAAAGCATTTTACTTCAAATGCACTATTTAAAAAAAGATCACTCACTTTCAACCTAAACAAAACTGTAGGATTAAATTAGCCAGTAAAAGCAGTCCTACTATACAAAAACAAACATAGAAATACAATAAAAACCAGTTCTGGTCCAAAAGTGCAAACATGTTCCAAATTAAAGGAAAATCAGTCAGTCCACCACAGTAAAGAGTCACCGCAGCTTGCAAAAATATGTTAAGCACATTTGCTTTTAGATTACTTTTTCCTGCAGTAAATCCCAGAGAGTAATCAGGGTTACCCACTTATCCCTTAACAGCTGACAAATGTTACAAATATTTATCTTTCTCCTAGATATGTCCTCAAACATAGAGAATCCAGATCTCAGCTCTTTTTTTTAGCCAAAGCATAATTAGTGGTAGGTATAATAAAATACATTTCCCTCATGTGCTTATAGCAGCACTTCACCAGTGAGGAGACAATTGTTTTTGACCAAGACTACAGTAAACTTCAAATGTAATCTTTAGTCTGGTGCTCAGTCTCTGCAAACCCTTCAGTGTCGTTCTTTTAGACTTTGGAATGCAAAGTGGTTGATTTGTCAAAGTCCTCGATGAATCTCTTGCGCTTTAAAGCCGCAGCTCGGTGTCCTCTTTTGGTTCTGGAATCTTCGGGAAGGCGACGTGTGCACCTTCGCGCGTCTGACCGAGAGCGGATGCAATGACATCAACAGCAAGGCTAGTTGTGGCCTCCACAGCCTCAGGTGTTGCTCCTAGCGTGGGGTTCACTTCAACCACATCCATAACAGAAAGTAAACCTGTGTAGCATGAAACAAAAATATTAGCATCAAAGGATGTGTTTGATTTCATCTGTTACGTGAATGGTAGATCTGTACCTGTGTTATGGATCTCCTCTGTTACGTATATGCCCTCTCTATAGGTCAATCCTCCATTAACGGGAGTTCCAGTGGCGGGAGCCAAGGACGGGTCAAATGCATCAATGTCAAAGCTGAGATGGATTGGCCTTTGTTTCCTGATATAAAACCCCACCCAAAAAAAAACAAGTTACATAAGTTGTTTGATTGTGATGACATACACTAAAATGAGATTACTTGCTACATTGTATTTAAAGGTGACATTAAACATGCAAGTCAGGTCAAATAAGGCTGTGTGTGAGCTGTCCAGAAAACTACTCTGCCTCTATTTACAGAGTTCAATGGCACACAGGAGGACTACATGGACAATAAACAGCACTTGCTGCGGAGTGTTTACAGAAGCACCACTACTAGTTAAATAAGTGTATGTTTTTCACAATATCACTATACCTTGCCAAGAGGTGATCCAAAGTGACCTCCATTACCCTCTGAATGCCCATTCTGTCAATATCGCGCATGGAGAAATATTGGATTCCCAGTGTCTTCAGGATTACACTGAGAGAGAGAGAAATGAAGTCAAAACTGGTTAGTAAAATAAAAGTAGTAATGCGGTTTTCTCTGTTTCTTTATAGATAGTTTATAAATGATTGTGGATTCACCCTTGAATTGTGTCTGATTTAGTCTCAGTGTCATGTTGAATTCATTATAAACATTTGATTTTGTGCCCTCATGATTGTTACAGGTAATGTCACTTGTATAAATAGCCTATGAATTGTCGCAATGTGTGATTTAGTAGCATAGGCTTTACAACATGCAACAGGTGCCAAATCCTGGATGACAGAACACAGTGTGCTTACTGCTCGCCTGGATCCACATCCCTGAGGCCGATGTAGACCAGATCTCTGGCTGACAAGAAAGGCTTCATCCAGGAAAATCCAGGAACTTCTGGCATCTGCAGGCAAGGAAGCAGAAGATAATGGATTTAGACTTTCTAAATGGTTTTCTGGAGCCAAATTACGTGTGGAAAATTCATGTACAAGTGTAAACCTATTCAATCCTTTCACGTAATTTTGCGCATGAATGCTAATCACCTTGTTCTGCAGGTCCTTGAGTAAGAATGCTACAGACTGGCCGTGGAGGTTTCCAGAAGGTGAAGTCAGAGGAGTGTTGATATCTGCGTGAGCGTCTACCCAAATCAGACACAGGTCAGGGCACTGCTGAGCATGACCTTCTACCGAACCAATCGCCAAGCTGCAGGGAAGAAAGCATTACAAATGTTAAAGTTTGATTTGATCCTTTTAATAGAACAAGTTTAAGATAACATTGAATTTGTCAGATCAGTTTTGATTTGGAAAATATATACGGATTAAGCTAGCTGGAAATACAAACAGCTTCTTCAGTCTAAAAGGCGAACCTTGACTCTTCAGAAACAAAGTGATAAAGGTTGTATCAGAGCGCTACAGCATTCATTTATGCTTGTGCCAAAAAGACATAAATGAAAAGACTAGTGGAATAAGTAACTAATTATAAGCACTTATGACTATATACCAAGATAAAAGGCTTTGGAGATAAATGTGTATTTTTACATAAAAAAATAGATAGATAAAGAACAAAAATTGTGTACCTATGGTCTCCTCCCAGCATGACACAGGTGTGTCCCGCCCCCACCGCACCGCTCACAGTTCCCGACAGCAGCTGATTGGCACGTCCAACTGTGCGTGGGAACGGCACGTGCATGAAGTGTTCATCTTTTTCTAGGTGCTTGAAGGTCAGGTCTCCAAAATCATGCACAGCATAGTCTACAAGACAGGACATATAAATAAATCAACTGACATTTCTTCACGTGACCATTACAGTGAACCTGGGTCTTAAAGCTTCCAGACTTTCTGCCTACTCTGACCAAGACTCTTTGATAGACAGGTCACAGTTCTGTCACTCAATCCCAGCATGAATCTGACCATGTAGTGTCATATAGAAATGTAGGTAAGAACCCCCCATAGGTGGACACTGATGAAGGTCTAAACAGCTGATGGGGCCCAGGATGACAGAACCAGACCAGCCGTGGTGACTTCGTGGCAGTGTTGAATTACTCATTAGATTTTAAATGACCAATGATGGACTTGCATACCATCAAGTGGCCTCTTAACAGGAATAGATGTGAACACCGTGGCCCAGTTAAAGCTTAAATAAATGTGTTTTTTTAAATACTACATGTTTTTTGATTGAATAGAAAAAGGAATTAAGGAGTTGGCCATGCTAGAAGCACAAGGGATGTTCGTCATAAGCTGGGACAGAGGTAAGGGTTAAGTTTGTATTGACTTGACTGCATTTGAAGATGTCAACTAAATTTTTGTATCATGAGAGTGAGCTTATTAAAGTACAGCTCTTTTTAGTGTAATTAATCTAACAACTTACAGTATGCAAGACATTTACAACCAGCATTTGGTAAAGAGAGCAAGACATCTATATTTGTTGCATTGGATAAGGGAAGCTCTGATATAGTTTAGTCAAGAATGCTTGCCATATACGGTGCTATGGTTATTTTAACAACTCCTAACATGTCATGCCAAGCGCCTCTTAAAAGTGATGTTAAAGTAAATCATTAGATTGTGTGTGTGAGTGTATACACACTCTATCTATCCATCTCTACTATACTATACGCGTCTGTGTTTCGTAAATTCTGATACTCCGGTTTTTCCTCAAACAATCCAAGTAGCGTCCCAAGAAAAATCCCAAGAAAAGGTCCAAGAGAAATATGTCTGCAAAAGAGCTTAAAAGGCAAAAATATATACAGCGCACAAATACGGGAAAATCATAAAAGAGCTAAGGTGAAACGGGGTCTTAAGAGGCTGTGTCATAAGTCAATTGATCATAACCGCCGACGGAAAAAATCTCAGGCTTAAGATAGCAAGAACTATCGCATTACATGGAGAACATGGAGTTACGTAAAGCAAGCCTGCGCTCGGCACGGATGTTTATGTAATTAACAGCTGACTGACTGCAGGCGAGACTGACGAGGTGACTTTGCACATACTGACTAGTAACTCTGGAATGTAATGACTCTGAAGCATTTGGCGAATTTCTGTTCTTTAATTATTTTACTATTACTAGTTGTAAAAGCTGTAGCCATTAGGCATGTCAAAAGTAACACTCTGGTAGCAAGTCGAAAAACATGTAGGTTTTTTACAGTCTGGTGTAGGTCATTTATAATAATTATTAATGAGGTTAAAATACAATAGTCGTTTTTGGAATAGAACATTTCTCATACATGCATGGGTGTTTGTAGGTTTTTCTCTCATTCTTTCCACGCAGAAGAAATAATGCATGACACATTAATTGTTTATTTAGTTCATAGCAAATAATTCATTATGGAAACTTGTAATGAAAAACCACGAATGTTCTCCAGTAATTTGAAGCCACCCGTCCCAGGGCTTTTGTTACCGAGTCCTGGCGGGAACTGTTTTCACATTTACTGGCAGCGGTTATCCACGACAGACATCCCGTGATTTCTGATGAGGTCATCCGGTTCGTTTCAGACCAGCTGGAGCAACCCAAAATAACATCTGCCTGTATTACGATCCACGTCTTTTTTTTTTTTTTGTTTTGTTTTTTTTACACGAGTCTGCAGTGAGTCAGCCCATCTGAAACATACTCACTACAACCCTAACATCAATAAATGCATTAAACATATAACCTCCTCTTTTGTTTGTTGTCTTTCCTACGTCTCTGCACCCTCTTTCCGGAGACACTATTCAACAGAGAAAAGCCGCGTTTTTACCAAGAAAAAAACAATGGAAAAGCAGTTTGCTGCTTAGCAAGAACGCTACTGCGCCATCCCCACTTAAAGTCTGTTGTGAATGATAATACCCTATTGTTATGTGTCGCGGCAGGTCGTCTCATATCATCCCTGAATGAGTGGAGAAACTGCAGTGACTCGCGTACATGCTTCTTCGCCGACCATAACGCTTTCACTTACAATATCCCAGTCATAAAACACTACAGCCAAACTTTTATCGCGCGTGAAGTGATTTGTAAATCCATTCACGTTTGGACCATTGGATGATGATGTAACAGTTAACACTCTCTTTCTGATTCGCAGCGGTGAGCCCGCCACGAATATATTTAAAGAGATAGTTCACCCTAAAACGAAATTTGTCACGCTCATTTAAAGTATCAATGATTTATCTTCTTGTTTCAAACATGCATGACTTCTTTAAAGAAATTATTTGATAAGCAGAATGACAACTTCGCTTGGTCATCATCCAACTTTACATCAAAAATGATGCAATTATGTGAATGGTTACTTCAGCGGCCAGTCCCATCCTTCGGAGGGTACATACATAATGACAGAATTTTCATGTTTGTGTGAAATATCCCTATCTATCTATCTATCTATCTATCTATCTATCTATTAAATAGGCTATATCTATATTTAGCTCAAGTCTTTCGAGTCTAAAAATCTATAAATCCATCTGCCTATCAAGATAGAAAAATACAAAGGTAACAGTAATGATGTACTTACCCAGATTTGAAAGTCTCTCCACCAAACCAGCATCCCGGATGGCTTTGGGTCCATGTTCCACTCCTCTTCTTTTCTGAGTGAAAATCATAAAAGTGCCGTCACATCACTATCATCACATCTGTAAGTTTATGTGAGTTCTAATTAAATAAATCTATTTATCTTACCTGTCCTTTGGAAAACGGAGCACCCAAAATGGCAACAGATTGCGATCTGCTCTGCTGGCAGGAACTCAACGTGGATCTCAATAATCTAGACAGTGGTCCTCTCAAGGCCATGCTGACTCAATGTGAGAGTTTTGAAATGAAATACTAAAACACTGCGGAAGGTTGTCTCAAACGATGTGGCTTTTACTCTTCTGTCTCAAGACTGGCTGTGGAATCTCAGACGTTTTCTTTAAGTCTACCACTTAATTCATATTCATGAGATGGTGTATAGCGGAAGGTAAGAGATCAAAGCAACAAGCTATCGGGTAAAATCTTAAGACCGCCCCTTAAAATCTAACAATCTTCCAGCATCCAATTGTTTCAGACTGCTTCGTCCTCTCAGTGCGGCGTGAACCACGTTTTTCTATTCATAGAGCGGACAAACCTGCGTCACACCCGATGACACACCTCCCTTTCAGCCAATCAGAAGCTCCGCCTGCGTGGGTTTGTTTCGATGAGCGTGGCTTTGGGCGAATGAGTGGCGTGAGAGATGGGGTGCTTTTTATGTGGGGTTGGAAATTTCCATCTCTGCACTGCCGACTGCATATGTTTTTTGGCTTGCCTAATGTCTCGTCAACAAATTCCCATCTTACAGATTCAGTGGATCAAAACAGATCCAGTATCCATAGCATGGCTGGATGACTGAATATTTATGTTCTATAGAAATGTCTGGAATAGTACTATGACGAGTGTGGCAGGTTGTTGACAACTTTGGCCTGATTTCAGTGTTTATATATGCACTACTACCAAATACGCAGAGGTTGAATTATGTAGTTAAATATAACTACATACTTAATTGAGATTTATCGATAAGTATAGTTTAGCTAATCACACTTGTGTAATAAAGAACAAATTTTTATATACAGAGAGAAAGAGAGATTATTGAACTAGTAAATGGAGTCCTCTGCATTTTGGCGTCATCTGCTGGTAGATTCAGTTTTTACGAGTTCTGTCATAATCACATGGCAGGGTTGCATAGCCATATTATATTTGCGTTTAATTTCATGTTGAATTTGCGTTTATGTCAGACTGCCTTAATCCATTATTTTGGCCGATATTATTGCATCTTTGAAACAGTTTGCTATTTCTATAAAAAGAAAGTCAGCTGGACGTTTGGTGGCGCTGTAGCATTAAATGTGATGTTGTGTGCTGCATATAAAAACATTTCCGGGATATTTTCTCCTTGAGCGGAATGTTTTAGTATTTTTTTCCAAACGCACAAAAGCTCAATTCCTCTAGAGGGCGCTTGCTGGCTCAAAAAACAAAAAACAAAAAAAAAAAAAACAGAATTCTCAATTAGATCACACTCATATCTCGAGAACATTATCAGTATAATAGCACGTTATTAAGAAAATCGAATTAATAAAAGACTTTTGCTTCTGATATATATATAACACAATTCACCTTATCTATCATCAAAATTAATAAATAAAAAACAAATGTGATTCCATCCTGGTTTGCGATGAGAAAAGTATCAGGTACCACGTGACAAGGCTGTCAACGTGCTGTTTTCGTAGCGCTTTTAACAATATTTAAAATCTATCACACTTACAACTTTTAGTAGTCGATAAAAAGAAAATGACCAGCGAACCCTTTAGAAAGCATGAGAAATATAATGGCTAACTCTCCAGCTATACTAGATCAATAAGCCCCGCCCATCGTTACTAACAGACTTCATGCTGAATTGCTATTCTTGTTGCTGACGATTTTTTAAATTTTATTTTCTATGGATGCTCTTTATTATCAGAGGGACGCATGACCAAATCAAAAGATAAATATTAAATATTTTACTGAACGTGGCGCTATATGTCCATTCCTGTGGAGGATAGGAGGCCTTGTTATTTTCAGCGGCGTTGATACTAAAACCGAATTGGGTGAGTCTTAATCAATTAAATAGTAAATACAGAGGAAACAGCTTCATTTTCCAGCCGGCCTCCTAGTACAAGTAACGTTAGGGTATAATGAAGTGTAGAGATTTGTTGTGGATGCAATGGTTGTTGATTCGTAAGATTAATTTTATACCCAGGGTGATATTAGGATGACTTTTTAGGGCCAAACGCTCTTTGGAACTGACATAAAATCTCTCTGACAGATCGGTGTATCAGCAGACATGTCATTCCCTCATCTGAACCAGATAGCCCAGCTGCCCCCTGGCATTTCCCCCACGCAGTTTGCCGGGTTTCCCACCACTGTTCCTACTGGTAAGTCATGAAGATAAGAAATATGTGTATTCATATATATTGACATTAAAGTTCTTAATCTTTGTTTATTTTTATTTTTCCTAAGCAGGTCCAATAATCCCAGTCCCTGTGGGAATGATGACTCCCTCTCCAGCGGTATGTAAAGAAACAACTTTGTTTCAGTTTATTTTTTGAATATTAACTCAGTTACCAGCCTGAGAATCATTTCCTGGAATGTTTCCAAGAGAATCAGTTTTTACAATGTGCCATACCTGTTAATGTCTGTAAGCTACGCCCCACACACATATCAGATCTTCTGGTGCTTTACTCCTGACCATTTAATATGAGAAGCACGCAAGCCTGTTATGCATCCCAACTCAGATGCATGAAACAGTCAGAGAGGTTGTGTTTATTATACTCTGTGCAGTTGTACTTTACTGTTTGTTCCGGGGATATGCTGCAGGTTTTGGTACAAACTGCACTGCCAGTGGTTCAGAAGCTGACTAAGGAGGCCATTGGCACCCGTAACAAGGACTCAGAGGAAGGTACAGGCAACAGCACAGGACCTACCACCACAGTGTTTGTGGGAAACATCTCAGAAAAGGCCTCTGACATGTTGGTGCGGCAGTTGTTGGCGGTGAGTCTTTGGAATTTATTCTGACTTCTCTCCAGAAATACAATTTTTTACTATTTTAGGATATCAAATATGGTAAATGGATGTTCAAACTTATATGCTTGACACAGGAGAACCAATGCATATTCGCTGACCAAAAAAACTATTTTATTTTTAGAAGGTAAATGAAAGTTGATGAATGAATGTTCCTTTTAAGTTGATTAACACATGTGTTATTTGACTTGCTATTCATGGGAGTGTCTGTGTTATGTATCTCAGAATGTTTTCAATGTTAGTTTGTCACAAAATAAATGTTCCTCTCTTCTGCAGAAATGTGGTTTAGTCCTCAGCTGGAAAAGAGTCCAGGGGGCTTCTGGAAAACTGCAAGGTATAAAGAAAAACTATAATAATCATCAGTGCATAGTGTGTCAGTCTCTTTTAATCCACCGTTATTGAAAAAGGTCTTATTGGTAGCGTTATAGGTAAATAACTGGCATTTTCAATTTTTTTGTTTGACTACATTAAGCCCAGCAGTTTAGATTTTTCTTAAGGATCTATATCCAGGATTGTGCTAGTAATTGTTAACATGGGTTGTCTTAGGCAAACACGAATATGTTTAAAAATATCAGACCTTCATCTTTCTAAATTTGTCATCTGTTTACCCTGTATGACCCAACATTGTAAGCTTCATAGATTTTGTTTGTATGTGTAGCGTTTGGTTTTTGTGAGTACAAAGAGCCAGAGTCCACGCTGAGAGCTCTCCGACTGCTTCATGAGCTGCAAGTGGGTGATAAGAAGTTACTTGTGAAGGTGGACGCAAAGACTAAAGCTCAGCTGGATACCTGGAAGGCCAGTCAGAGGAGACGAAATGGGGTAAACAAAAATTATTATTTCATTTAGCTAGGATACATTAACTCAAATAAAGCACCAAATCTGCATTTTGGAATGATGTCATGTGACACTGAAGACTTGACTAATAGTTGCTGACATCACAGGAATACACATTTATTTTTAAATTATAAATTATATTTTAATATGTTTTATGATTATTAGATATATTAAAAAAGAAAACGTTATTTTAAACTGAAATAATGTCACTATTACTGTTTTCATTGTTTATGGATCAAATTAATAAAATTGTTCAGTTTCATTATTTGTGTGGATGAACTTACAAAGATTCTTTCAGACATACAAATTAAAACATAAAACTCTGAAAACATTCATATCTTTCATAAGAATGCTTCTTACCGGTGTCTTTTTTTTTTTCTTCTTCTTTTTTTTACTTTTATTTTTCTTCTTCAAATGGAAATAAATTACACTTCCAATATATGCACATCACATATTATACATCTGAATATAGGAGTATACCCATATAATTACACTCACATTCACATATGTACATTTACACTATATTGCCAAAAGTATTCGCTTACCCATCCAAATGATCGGAATCAGGTGTTCCAATCACTTCCATGGCCACAGGTGTATAAATCAAGCACCTAGGCATGCAGACTGTTTTTACAAACATTTGTGAAAGAATGGGTCACCTGTACAACAAGTCCAGTCATGAAATTTCCTCGCTCCTAAATATTCCACAGTCAGCTGTAATTTGTAGGAATTATAAATTACAAAAACGTGGAGGCATTTGGGAACGACAGCAACTCAGCCATGAAGTGGTAGGCCACGTAACCTGACGGAGCAGGGTCAGCGGATACTGAGGTGCATAGTACGAAGAGGTCGCCAACTTTCTGCAGAGTCAATCACTACAGACCTCCAAACTTCATGTGGCTTTCAGATTAGCTCAAGAACTGTGTGCAGAGAGCTTCATGGAATGGATTTCCATTGCTGAGGAGCTGTATCCAAGCCATACATCACCAAGTGCAATTCAAAGCGTCGGATGCAACGATGTAAAGCACACCACCACTGGACTCAAGAGCAGTGGAGACGCGTTCTCTGGAGTGATGAATCGCGCTTCTCCATCTGGCAATCTGATGGATGAGTCTGGGTTTGGCGGTTGCCAGGAGAACGGTACTTGTCTGACTGCATTGTGCCAAGTGTGTCGGAGGGGGGAATAAGGTGTGGGGTTGTTTTTCAGGAGCTGGGCTTGGTCCCTTAGTTCCAGTGAAAGAAACTCTGAATGCTTCAGCATACCAAGACATTTTGGGCAATTCCATGCTTCCAACTCTTTGGGAACAGGTTGGAGCTGGCCCCTTCCTCTTCCAATATGACTGTGCACCAGTGCACAAAAGTCCATAAAGACATGGACAGAGAGACAAAGACAGAGTCTGGTGTGGATGAACTTGACTGGCCTGCACAGAGTCCTGACCTCAACCTGAACACCTTTTGGATGAATTAGAGCGGAGACTGAGAGCCAGGCCTTCTCGTCCAACGTCAGTGTATGACCTCACAAATGCGCTTCTGGAAGAATAGTCAAAAAAAACCCTATGGATTACGAATGGGATGGCACTTACTGTAAGTTCATATGCGAGTCAAGGCAGGTGAGCGAATACTTTTGGCAATATAGTGCATCTAAATGTGCCCATATATACATGCATCCCTTACATATGTTCATATTCAGGAGAAGAATTTGTCCTGTTTCATTGATTTGAAAGAGTTTGTTTGTGCATCTCAGTCTCGGAGAACATCCCAGTTCAAAAGGAGTTTGTAAACCATGATAATTATGTCGCATTCCAATGCATATTCCCTATACAGGCTCCTCAGACTGGAGAAGAGACTAAAGATGAAGAGGAGGAAGAGGTTCTGGATGAAGAGACGAAGCGGCGTGACCAGATGGTGAAAGGTGCCATAGACAGTCTGATCCGGGAATACTCCAGTGAGCTCTCAGCCTCCTCACAAGATGCTGAAGCCCATCAACGCAAGAAACGGAAAGAGAAGAAAGAGGTATTTTTACTCTCACCATGGTAACCATACTGACCCAACAGCCCTATCATAATGACTAGGACATTTTCCAGAAAGTTTTAATTAAAGTAATACTGTGTCATCATTTACTCACCCTCATGTAGTTTCAAACCCATATTACTTATTTGCTTGCTTTTCCAAAAGATATCATATGACTGTAAGTTCTCATATGACTTTGGAAGAGTGATATACCATTGTGTTCAGCAAAGCCATAATTTTATGGTGTTTAGTAATGGTGTGTTTTTTTTGTAGCTTGAAAGCTGCAGTGTTACAATTTATTGTAATTTGCGTGGAAAACATCAACTGATACATTATTAAAAATTCTAATTTCCTCCACAGATGAAAGTCAGTTTTAAAAGAATTAATAATTTTGGTGTAACTGATTTTTGTTCCTAAATGTAGTTTATTAAGCTTTAATTTATCTGATCACATGGTCTAAACAGGTTTTCTGTTTGTTTGTTTTTCCAGGATGATATAAATGCCATGGAGCTGGAAGATGACAAGCGAGACCTAATTTCCAGAGAGATTAGCAAATTCAGAGACACACACAAGGTAACGCACTACTTTCTTTTTTTTTTCTTTCTCTCTCTCTCTCTCTCTCTCTCTTTCTTAGCCTAGTCTGTGGACTGAAGACGGCCACATCTAGAGTACTCTAAACTCACATTATTATAACTGAAACTACACCTCAGTAGAATAAATTAACACAAATAAATCTGTAGGAATTTAAGATGTCCTGCCCTGCCCATTTTTTAATCCAAGAAACAACATTGTTCACGTTTATTAATAATAATGCCTTTTGTTGTGTTATTTCATCAAGCAGCATCCAAGCAAAAGATCTAACGCTTAAAAAAAATGGTCAGATTACAACTTTAGAAGCTGTTTTCTGAAAGAATGATTGTAGAAAAGAGATGGCTGAAGCCTCTTAGATTGTTTCTTTGAATGGCGACAATGGCAGCAGATGGGCAGGACCAGTTCAGGCTAGATTTACCACACAAGAAGTGCATGAACAAACTGTAAACCTCCCTCTAAAGCTAATCTGTTCATTAAACCCCACCATTACGGTAGAGGTCATATGGTGACTAAAGCAAGATGAATCTCAGAGCTTTGGAAAAAGTTGCTGGAATAGAGGATGTAAGTATGAGCTTCCTTTTCTATACTTCATATCTTGGGCGCCCCCCTCTGGAGGATCCACAAAGATGCAACTGGCTCTGGGTCTCAGAAATGTCACAGAGGATGCTGTAGTGTTAAAAAGACTGCTGAAATGTAACACACTTTGATGTATTGACCCCAGGAGACAAACTATCCGGAGTGTGTGCGTTCAGCAGAAGTTGCTCAATAAACCATATTTTTGGAAGGTGTTGTGTGGGCAGAGCTCAGTGAACCTTTGTGAGTCCTCTGTGTAAAAGCGTGGTTTTGGTGAGAAATGCAGTACTGAATAACCACTGCAGTATTTTTCACTGCAGTCTGAGGGGGGCGCCCTTTCACAGCACGCACAAAGCTGAAGATTCCTCGGGTAAGTCTTATTTCTTTCTTGTCCCGTTTGCTCTTTCTCTCTGTTTCTGTCTGTTGGGTTTTTTTCTACATTACATTTGATACTGTAATACAGTACAGCTCTATTCTATCATCTGAGTATAATTGGCCCTTAACCGTGTATTTAATTTTATGAGTAATCACATTTTTTTTGGTTTTGCTTGATGGGTTTCTAATCATTTAAGAATGTAATGCCAGCTTATTGAAGTAAAACTATACTGAACCTGTTACTTAAAGAAACCTAGAAGTCAAAATAAACCTAAGGGTCAGTTCGAGGATAGAAAATGGACATGGACAGACTATTTAAATATGTAAAAATATATTTAAAATATAAAAATTAAAGCTTATTTTTAACCTGGTTTCATTGTTTATTGAAAGGTAAGTTCACTAAAAATATACTTTGCATATAAGATTTTTGGCTTGCTAAATTTCAGCACAGAATCAGTCCCACATATTTTTAATCCCACTTCTTTTGGTCATGCTCCTCATTTCTCTCTGTTCTTTTTCTTGCATTTCCTCTCTTTTGTCAGCGTTCACCATTCAGAGCAGAGAGTTCTTGTCCTCAGCAATGATTCAGTAAAGCAGACAATATCTGCTCTGTTGCCAGAAAACGTGTTTTTTCTGTAACCTTTGTCTCTGCATGGTCAGCGTCTGTATTTATATTTGTTTGTATTTGTTGGGCGACTGAGGCCTGAAGGACAACAGAAGACGACACTTGGGTGAGATTCCACCTCTCTGATTTCATTCATTTTGCCAAAGTGAATGTATTTGGATGATACAGTGTATTACGGATCTCTGCAAAACCAAAAAACAGTGATTGGAAATAATGAACATTGCTTTAAAATCTGATGTTGAATTATTAGAAACACACAGAGCTTGTTTGGAGTAAGGATGTACAAGTTCCATACTCACATAAAGAATGTTGAGTATCAGTCAGTTTGGTACCCGAGGACTGTCTGACCGACAGGTTCGTATTTCTCTGTCTGAAATGTAAAGGGTCAGTTTTTCTTAAAGGAATGGACAAAGAATAGTGTGTAGTTATTATTTTTACTGCCCAAATGAACATTTATAAAGTGCTATTAATGACATCCAAAATAAGTTTTACACAATATATATGTGTGTATATTTACATGTGTATATACATATATACAGTACATATACATATGATTTCTATTACACATAAATATAAAAATATATTCCATGTATTTCTTACATATATACTTTATACTTATTAATATACTTTATACTTTATACTTATTAATATGTACAGTACAGACACATAAAGTGTTCACACAAACTTTTATTTTAAATGCTTTTAATTGATTTGACAGGACATACATTACATTGTGTGTGTGTGTGTGTGTGTGTGTGTGTGTGTACTGTGTATATATATATACACACACACACACACACACACACACTAGTTTATTTTTTGAAAACACATTAACACAATTTGTCCAACCCCCAACTTTGGAACATAGAGAATTTATTAAACCACAGACTACTGTTTTGTTTTTTTTGTTTTTTTATCACAGCGTCTCTAGTAGGGAGTATGTTTAAGTATATTTGTATTTATATGAACTGACCCACCCTACCTCTTTTAAAGGGCTGGCAATGAAACCATCTCTGAACACAAAGAGATGTCTACCACAGGCAACTGTATAATCTCTTCAAGTCATTCATATAGAAAGAAAGCTTGTGAAAATTATTATTTGCTTTATTTTAAATATTTCAGATGTTATTTTTCATGGTTTCTCAAATTATTTGTAGAAGGATGAAACTTTATGTGGGAGAGGAATACTGTGTGCGCATCTGTTTGAGTGTAAGTGTTGAAATCATGAGATTTTCATCATACTGAGACACTGGCTTTATTATTTAAACCTCTTTCTGTTTCCAGGGAGATTCTGGAACTTTGCCCTTGTTCTATATGTGTGTTCTCACACTTACATGAACTAATATCTCTCTTTCCCCATCGGAACCCTGCAGAAGCTAGAGGAGGAGAAGGAGAGAGAACGGCAGCAGATTGAGAAAGAGAGGAGAGAAAGAGACAAAGAAAGAGAACGAGAGAAAGAGCGACGTGATCGAGAGAGAGAGAAGGAGCGGGAGAGAGAGAGACAGAAGGAGAGAGAAAAAGAGCGAGAGAGAGAGCGAGACCGCGAACGTGAACGAACGAAGGAGAAAGAGCGGGAGAAAGAAAGAAGTCGTGATCGCAGTAAGGACCGAAGCAGATCAAGGTGTGTATGACTATAGAATCTGTACAAACATCTGTATTTTTTTTAACTGACCAAAATATTGCATAATAAAGTTATATAGAATATAGTTATATAAAATTATTTCCTGGTTACTTGAAAATAAGTCACCATAATTTACAGTGAAAACCATTCTTTGTTGTTTTTAAAAGATGTCACAAAATCTAAATTAGTGGCTTTTAGTGGAATGTTTATCCATATCAAAGAAGATTACTATTGTACTCCTAAAATTTCAGTTCAGTCAGGTACCCTTAAGTCAAAAAGAGAATCATAGACAAAATTTAGTAAATTAAAATTTTTATTTGCAAGATAC
>JAUCMS010000022.1:10805398-10821386 GCA_032357445.1 Enteromius radiatus | reverse complement strand
TAAATTTCATATTTTTTTTATACATTTTGGAGATAATTCATTTGTGTTTGTTTATATATATATATATATATATATATATATATATTTTTTTTTTTTTTTTCTTTTTTTTTTCTTCATTTTAATTTTGCTTAAAATACATTAAACAGCAGCTATATATTAGAGTATCTAATAACAGGTTACCATTGTGACAAATGAAAATTTAGCGTGTCAGTATAAGTTCCCTAGGTAATGATAGAAATATTCAGTTGTCAGTCAATTAAAAAAAAAAGCTATTAAAAAACATTTCTTTGTAGTCTATATTGCAATTCTAGTGACATTTCTAAGGGTGGCGCAATTATTCAGGGATGCCGGTGAGCGCCTCTCCCTGAGAAACTGAGAACTGACTGTTGAGTGACTAATGCTAATTCAGAAACGTTCTATTCAGTGTTTTTATTTAGCACATACGTTCTGCCTGTGAAAAAGGCCTGAGATGTATGAATCCACCTGGGCTTTATGGAGATATCTGCTATCTTGTGGGCTGTTCAAGTAACAGGTAAGTGAACAACTGTCTGTCGACGGATGTAATACTTGTTTAACTCGGAGCTTCACAACAATTGCTTATGAAAAAATAAATATTTAGCATCTATATACAGTATTTTCACCACTGTTGTTAAGCTGTAATCACAGAACTTTTTGACAAGATAGAGTCCATATTTTCACCTGTTTAAAACTGATGTTTAGGTCGCTGCACCACTGACGGAAAAATTACAATTTGCGTTGCACGAGAAAAGCTTTTAAAAAGTGTAAATGGTAACAAGTGTGCCCAAAACAATATATATCAATCCTTAGAAAAAGGCAACCCCTTCCCCATTCTTTAAATTTGCTCTCTATTCACTAATACTGGTCTTTTGTAAGTTGGGCAAAAGAGTGGTTAAAAACAGGTTGGAAATGGAAGGAAACACCAGGCGAGATATATTAATAAAGGATTGGGGGTTACAGAGGGAGAGAGAGAGAAAGCGAGAGAGAGAGAGAGGTGCACAGGGAGGAGGGGGGAGACCTGTTACTGCTGTGCCAACTGCGCGCTTTCACTGCGCAAAAGCGCACAGAAATGTTATCTGCTTGAATCAAGATATCATTCTCTTCATTCTATTTCTTATCAAAGCTTTTTTAAAAGACAAAATGTATTAATTTTACTCTCTTATCATGTCTTTAGTATTTACGAAGTTAATCGGCAACCTCTTTTGACATAAGAGGACCCTGCGTCTCCATGCGCCTTTTCTTACAAATAACCGTTCCTAACATTGGGCGCTTTTAAATGTTTTGAGACTTGTGCTGCGAGGATGTGGACGCTACCGAGGACCCGGTTCGCGCACTGTAACAGCTCGTCGAGCAGCGACGAGAAAGAAATCGCCGTAAACATCGGCGGCGTGCGGCTGGTGCTCTGCGGAGACATTCTGAACCGCTATCCGGACAGCAGGCTTGCCGAACTAGTGAACTGCTCAACTAGGAGTTTTGATGTGATTTCTTCGCTTTGCGATGATTACGACCCTGGGAAACGAGAATTCTACTTCGACAGGGATCCCGACTCGTTTAAATGCATCGTGGAGGTGTACTACTTTGGAGAGATCCATATGAAGCGCGGAATCTGCCCCATTTGTTTTATCAAAGAGATGGAGTTTTGGAAGATCGACTTGAGCTACTTGGACGAATGCTGCAAAAGTAACTTGACTGAGAAGGAGGAAGAGTTGGCAGAGATTGCAGACAAGGTGAAACTGATCCTGGATGATCTGGACTGTGACCCTAACGTGAGCCGCACTGAAAGGTGGCAGAAGTTTCTCTGGAAGCTCATGGAGAAACCAGAGTCCTCGCTCCCCGCACGCGTAATTGCTGTCGTGTCCTTCCTGTTCATTCTAGTTTCATCTGTAGTGATGTGTCTAGGGACCATACCGGACCTCCAGGTGGAAGACTCCGAAGGGAACCGTGTTGAGCACCCGACCCTGGATGCCATCGAGACGGCATGCATCGGGTGGTTCACGGTAGAGTACGTGCTGCGCCTTGCATCGTCCCCAAACAAGCTGCGCTTCGCGCTCTCCTTCATGAACATGATAGACTTCTTGGCCGTTCTGCCGTTCTACGTGGTGCTGGTTCTCACGTACCTCGGCACGGCCATGATGGAGCTGGTCAACGTGCAGCAGGCGGTGCAGGCGCTCCGCATCATGCGCATTGCGCGGATCTTCAAGCTGGCGCGCCATTCTTCTGGCCTGCAGACGCTCACGTACGCGCTCAAACGGAGCTTCAAGGAGCTGGGGCTGCTCCTCATGTACATGGGAGTGGGCATCTTCGTGTTTTCCGCGCTCGGGTACACCATGGAGCAGAGCCACCCAGAGACGCTGTTTAGAAGCATCCCGCAGTCCTTTTGGTGGGCCATCATCACCATGACCACCGTTGGCTATGGGGACATCTACCCAAAAACCACCCTAGGCCGGTGCAACGCGGCCATCAGCTTCTTGTGCGGGGTGATCGCCATAGCGCTGCCCATCCACCCCATAATCAACAATTTCGTCATCTATTACAACAAACAGAAAGTGTTAGAAACCGCCGCCAAACACGAGCTGGAACTCATGGAGCTGCGCGCGCTCGAGCTCGCGGTGAGAAGCTCCTCGCGCAGGTCTGACGCGCCCGGGAAAGCGTGGGAAGGTGCCTTGCGAGCGTCGCGTAGCGATACATACATCCCGCTCCTTGCTGGAGCGCACAGAACTGAGAGGGAGCCCGTGAAGAAGAAAAGCCTGACTTAGGACAAAAGTGAAAGAAACTTGCAAAGCACTTTACGTTTCACGTGAGCTTGTGTTATTTTGGTGATTGTGCGCTATAAACTGCTGTGCTGCAGTGTGACCGTCAAGCTGCTTGTGATGTTTTCACTGAACATCAAAAGTCTTTTCCTCTTCAAAAGTGTTATTTTGTCTTTATTAAATAAAGTGCATGTCAAACTTCACGCGTATGTTTTTTAGATAACCAAAATATTTATAAAATCAACATAATGCGATTCATACTAAACCGGCTACACCAAGGGTAGGCAACGTCGGTCCTGCAGAGTTTAGCTACAGTCCTGATAAAAAACAAAACAAAAAACACCTGCCTCTAGCCCTAGTAATTCAGAAGATCTTCATTAGCTTGTTCACATGTGTTTGATTAGGGTTTGAGCTAAACTGTACAGGACATGGGCACTCCAGGACCGACGTTGATTACCCCTGGGCTACACACAAAATGTAAAATAAGTGTGAACTCAATCACAGACGATGACTGTATAAGTTGTAAGTGTAAAAATATGAAGGAGTTACAGGACACAAACAAAATTTGAGGTAAGAAAGTATCATTTAAGTTTTTCTGTTAGTTAATATTACTGGATGGTAAATTATTAAATTGATATTGTGAATTGGCCCTAAGTCAAAATTGCATAAAAGCATAATAAATCAATAATTAATAATACAAAATGTATTTATTATTTTCTTTGAATGCAGATTGTATTGGTTGCTAGGAAGCAATTGTCTGATCACAAACACCAACCGTCTGTCTATTTTTATAATACTGGTGTTTTTTTTTTTCATTCTCAGTATATAAGGACTTACAAGCATGTACTGTAGAAATGAGAGAGATGTTCTCAGACATTCTTTTCTGGAAGGAAGAGTGTGCAACTCATGTGTTGGCCGAGCTACAGGTGAGTCTTGCATTTTCAACGATGAATCTCAGTCCTCAACTTTTTTGTTCTCGCTCTCTTCATCTCTGTATCTGTCTCCTAACCTCTGCACAGTGATCAGATTTCGAGGTCAGTGCTATATACAGTTGTAAATGGGGTCCAAAACAAATTGTGATTACTTGCATCATATTTGGCAGTACTCAGAAATGCATGTAACCTCATTGCATTGATAGTATAAAATAACTGTATTTGTGCTTGCAATGTGTTGTTCACAAGTGCGCTATATGCTCAGGTTTGCTTAAAAGCGCACTGCTCCTGTGCAAGTCAACACAAGAGGTGTGTGAAAAGTGAGATGAGATTCTGAAATATTGCTTTTTCAGAGATTTTTACTCTCATCCTTATATTGCCGTTTCCTGATGTCCAATTCCTGACTCAACATTCCTGCGCAGAGATCAAAACAAATGAGTCACAGAATCCACCCAAACATGCCGGAATTCAGCAAAGAGCCACTGGAGGCTAAGAATAGGACCCTCAGCACGATGTTGGCTGGTGTCAGTCATGATAACTGATACTGTGTGTTTATGGAGGGAATGTGTGTCTGGTTGTTATATAGAGAAGCATTTGAACATGTCTGCACGGCAGGGGGTTCTCACATACACCCTCGAAACGCTCCAACAAGATGGCTGCCCTGGCACTTACAAGCGTGATGAGATAGCTGACATGGTTTAGATTCACAGCGTGAGGAGTATGGGTGTGCTTCTGTGTGGGCTTGTGTGAATAGTTGAAAGGGTTCTTTTGGGGTCTACGTTTATTTTATGCTCTGCAGTGTGTACTACTTCTATATTATAGTTTGAGTATTTCTGAAATTTTGTATAATTAAATATCGTTAACAGGATCGAAAGAAAGCTCAGCCATAATGATGCCACCAAATTTGATGTCCATCTGGAGCTGTTGAGCATGATGTTCTGAAAGTCTGTTCCATAAACCCTGATTATTAATGCAGGATTCATATGGCTATTGGAAACCTATACTGGAATATTGAAATACTTAAAGGTGTTTTATTGAACATTTAGCTGTAGATGATAAAAGTGTGCATTCTTAGAAAATAACAATTGGCAATAACAAGCGTATTAATGTTATAACACTGACTGATTTGGTCATTTGTAATCTAACAGCCATAAACAGGGTAATACACTAATAAGAGGGTAATATCTATCTGTTTGTCTGTTCGTGTATCGTCTGTCTATCTATCTGTGTATCATTTATGCTAACATAATGCTATATTTCAACATCTACTTGTTTTCTTTAATTAAAAAAAAAAAAAAAAAAAAAAAAAAAAAAACACTGAACCAACACCAGCATCTATTCTATTTTTTTATTCTTTTTTTTAATTATAAAAAATTACTTGACACTAGTGTTCTGTATTCTCTTTCTACACCATCTGCTTGTTTTCTTTTTATTTATTATTTTAAAACAATTATAGCGTGAACCTGAAACATTAGCTCTCTCTATTTTATTCCTGTTCTGTATCTACTTTTTGTTCTTTTTATTTGCTTACTTATTGTTGCTCTTTTTTTAGGTTTGATTACATCTTTTGTCCTCACTTTAAGTCACTTTGAATGAAAGCATCAGATAAAAAAAAGTAGTGTAAATATATATATTTTGAAAATGCAAATTACACCTTTTTGATGCCTATATCACCTACAATGTAAAAAAATGGCTGTGATTTTTAACAGTAAAAAACAGTGAAAATGCTACAGGAAAAAACTTGGATGGTTAACAGTAAATTCCTGTAAAATTTACAGGAAAAAACGTGAACTGACATTCCCAGAAGTTCCTGCAAAGCATTTCAAATTTTGTTTGAATTGTACGTTTTTTTCTTTGAAATAACTCTGTTTCTTAGATTTTTCTTATCAGTTCTGTTTATTAGGGTTGTGTGTCACATGTAATGTTGTTAAATTAATGTTTATTGCATATTTCAGTTTAATGAGTCTCACCATGATGGTGTTTTGTGTTTGTGTGAATGACTATATATGTTTATATTTAAAAGCTGCTTGTGATGGGCTTTGGTTCATCATGTGACTTTCTCATCATCACCTGTGTTTGGTGTTTATCAGTGTATTTCAAAGCTACAAAACAGATTTCAGTACTTTAATAGCTTGGTATATTAACATTGTATCAGTTAATGAAATAATGGTATTTCATTTTAAATTTTAACTTACAACCAAAAACGTTGTTACCGTATTTTTATGGTCCCATTCCAGCAACCACAGCTTTTTTTACAGTAAATTTTACAGATTTTTTTGTTTTTGTTTTACAGTGTATAATATAATAAGTTGTCCTACCGCATTGGCAACTTTTGAATAGTTTGAATAGTTTTCAATAAAGTAATGTTTATGCTTAATCAAATGTTCATTCTTAAAAAAAAGTGAATAGAGTAAAAAACATTAAAAATAAGTTACAGTGCAGTTAAGAGAATGAGTGAGATTTGTAGATGTGCATATGGCTGAAGTTTTGTACATGTGAGAGCATGTGTGTTGCATGTCTCACATAAGCATTGGACCATGAGACTGAGTGGCCATTCTTGTGTTGTAATCCCTGCAGGCACGAGAGCATAAACACTTTATCCTCATTGTGAGAGCGACTGCATGCTTTATAGCTCCAGATTACACTTTCCAGTTAGTGCTAACATAATTACTGCTTTTGCTAAGAGCATGCTCGCATGTTCACAGCTGAGTATATTTTAACCAGGAAGTTTTTTCCTCATGACAACACACGGATTAGAAATGAGAAGTGTACTTGTGAGCGGCTGCAGCTGAGTCGATGAGAGCAATGACCTGAGCTGTTTTGTAACCTAAGCAGTGCATTGCTAAATAATTTCTAATATTTTGTAACTTTTGTGGATGGAATATTAGTACTGGTAATTTCAGTCATGTTACTTGAGCTTCAGCTCAATTTTGTTCACTCACAGCAGAGAATAAGTGTTTTTGACAAAGGCTGTAAGAGAATAATGCACTGCTAAAAGTGGTGTCCCCTTGCTGAAAGAATCTGAACCATTTTTTCGCTCATTTATCTATGCAATTTATTCATTCCATCCATTTCGTTATCTTCAGGGTGCGCAACTGCCATTATGTGACTCAAGTGTTTGTTGACATTTAAACATCCAATTCTGTGTACTCTCAAGCACTTAATGGCATTTAATGTCTTGCTAAAAATAAAATAGTTTTGGAATTATGCTGGATAATGAAAAAAAACAGCCCAGTATAAATGGAGATAAGAAGTGATTCTCAGAATTCTGCTGTTGCTAAGAAAGGTAAATGAGTCTTCGGTGAGAATTCACCGATTTCTTTTCCTCCGTCTTTAGACGTGAAAGAAAGCTTCGTGTGACCAGACTTTGCTGTTCTCGCAGCAAAGGTGATGTTAGGAACACAGCTGGGTGTTTTGTGATTTAGAGCTTGGCTGAATGTGTGTGTTTTAGTGCAAAATTTAGGAGACTGTCTGATTGTTAGTGATCATTTGTAAGCACTGATCATGTTCTGCCAGCAGCCGCCAGCTCACGCCTACAGTTCTGCTGCTCGTTAGGGTTCTAACAGCAAAAATAATTAGTCCAACACTCTGGCAATTCCAGTCTGAGATAATTACTCAAACACGGTGCAGTCCTTCACACAGACAGAACAACTTGACCTTTTACTTCAAAGAGCGCCAGAGAGAAACGAGTAATGATTGTCTTTTATGAGACTGCCTTTTCACATTGTGCTCCTAACCACCTTGCCCATTAAGGAAATTATTTGATGAATAGAGGAAAAGCTGGATGGTTAAAACTCTTTTTGAATGACTCCTGTTTCACCTATGTTGTGTGTGTGTGTGTGTGTGTGTAGTATTTCTGCTGCGTTTCAGATTTGTGCCCTGGAGAGAGGGCAAAATGTACTCCACAGGGGCATTATGGGTATCATTATAAACTTCCTCAGCATTGCATGGAGGATGTATGTGGGGTCAGCTTTTGCCATCATTGTTGAGATCAAATTGTGCCCACAAGGATAATACAACCTGTAATTACCTGGGAACAGCTAATGTTCAATGTCAGCGAAAATGGCTTTAATAGGGCATATTTAAAAATGCCTTAAATGGAGAGTTCACCCAAAAAAAGAAAGTTCCTCGCTCTCATATCTGTACACCACAAAAGGAAAAGGCAGGACATTCATCTGAATACTTTCTTTATAATGAAAGTGAATAGTGACCAGTGACTCTCAAACTCCATCAGTGCCAAGAAAAAAAAAAGATGTCTGTCATGTACACTGTGTTCCAAGTTTTCTGAAGTGGTTGTGTGTAACAATCTTGAAATTTGGCCTTTTGTGATTGGTTACGAGAATTATTTATTGTCATTGATATCAAACCTGCTGTTCGGTTGATGTGAGCAACATGAAAAAGATTTGAGAACTAATGTTCTGTGATTTTACATTTTAAGCACTATCAGCAATCTACAAAGCCTAAAGTACTGTTCAAATCTTTTTGCATATTTACTGACACATTGCTTACAAATTATACAAATTATAATTCAACTCTATTTGGTGTATTAGCATATTAAGCCTAAATGACATATCTAGTATACTGAAAGTACAATTGCAGGGTGTTTTTATTAAACACATAAATATGTAAATATATTTGTAGTGTATTTAACATTAAATAAATGTATTTCAGAAGCATTTTAGTATATTTATTTTTCACGATAGGGGTGTGCTTTTGTGTTCCATGGACGAATTAAACTATTAATTTGAACTATAAATTTAATAGAATATATTATTGTTGTCTTTGTTGTATTAAATAGGTTTAATGCTGATAATTTCTTTCTTCAAACATTCTTAATTGTTAATTGCAATAATAATTGAATTAATTACATTTTAATAACAATTTTGTAATTTTGTAATTTCAATTATTAATATTAAATATTAATCAAAGTCATCGTGAATTAGAACTTCACACTATTTTCTTAATGTACATTATTATTATTGTATTCTCTCTGGTAATGTATGACACTTTATTTTGTTCACATAAACTCTATTTTTCGTACAGTTGATTAGAAGCTCACATTCAGATCTGCCTCAGAACAAAAACAAATTAATTAAACCAAATTCCCAGCCTACTTTTTTTTTCTTTTCTACAATCTGCTTTACTTAAGATTGTTTCAATAGAAAGAATTTATCGCTACTTCTGTTACACGGCAACTTTTTAATTTTAAAACATTTATTTTAAAATCCAAAAATCTTTCAGCAAGGGTTTGATTAAAGATTAAGGGATAGAAAATATAAAAAAGTCAGCTTAAAACAGTTGAATGCCAAAGAAGGTCCCCATGCACTATAACACAATGTGCTTGTTTGTGTGTAGCAGGGAGAGACGAAAACATGCTAGATGGCAAGATAGATGTGAGTGAGTGTGTGTGTGTGGGCTGTGAGAGAAAAACAGTCAGGAGGTTCAACTCATAGATTTATTGACTGATTCCTGGACAGACAGACAAAGAATAATGTTGGTGTTTGTTGACAGCCTGAATAAGCGAGCAGCAGAAGATTGATGAGGAATCATTATTTATCTAAATTTAATCTGGTATCTTTAGAAAGAGAGAAGCAAGGGGCAGAATGTTACGCAGATGGACAGAACAATGAATAACTGATCATTTCAATTAACCTGTTTAGTGGTGCAGGAAGTGAGACTGTTAGGGAAATGATGGGAAGTCGCGTTTAATTGGTCCCGAGGATAGTGTGATTACTTGCTTCGGTACCCAGCTGACAAGATGAGACGGTGAACAATCTTGCAAAATAAAAAAACAAAAAAACGCTGAAATAATGATACCATACTCTGCTAGCATCTAGTCCTGACTGTAGATTCCTGAGCCATAGAGAAAGGACAAAAAAAGGCAGAAGTATCACATTGAGATCAATGATGACTTTTGAACAGCATGCAGGTGTCTTATCAACTGCCTAGGCTTGGCAGAGCATGAAATAGCAGGGCAGCCTCCGATACGAACACAGCCACAGGGATGCTGAGCTCTGCTTTCGAAGATGCTGCTGGTTTGGAAATGACAAAAAAGTAGGCGGGGCTTAGCAGGAGTGTTTAAAAAGTGGATAGGCCGTATCTGTCAATGATAACTTATAGGAGTCTTGTTTAGAAATGTTCAGGGCTGATTGACGCAGTTATGTACATAATCGCTCTTTTCCTGCATGTGTCTGTCTATTAGAGTTCACACACTGAGAAGCATTAATCAGTGATGATCAATACAGTCTGACAGAGTCAACATGTTATTACTGAATTTACACAAGCACATAATGCACATGCAGAGAGTTTCTGTGCTCTTAGCCAACCAGCAGGACCTTTCAGAATTTTTTTCAGGTTTTATAGTGACAAAATATTTGGATACAATTAACATTTATTCAGTTCAGTTGCTGTTATTTTACTGTCACTGATTCCGAGTGCTGTTTTAATGGATTTCAGTTAGTTCTTGGAGTCATATTGTAGATTCATCTTTTATGTTCATGTTGTGATTGTTAAAAATCAATCATTTACATCACAGCCAGTGTTATTTCATTGTATCACTGATGTGTTATTATGGTTTTTGCGAACATGCTGACCATGTTTAAGGGTTAAAGTGTTGGATGTTTTCTGAGCCTCTGCTTTACTCTTGTCTGCTCCTCAAGTCTGAGTGGAATAATCCTTTTCTAGATTGAGATCTGCATCTTCAGCCTTTTTCAAAGATTACACTTAAGTTTGTGGGTGTGTAGATTGTGAGTAGAGAGAGTGAGAAGGATGGTGGAAGGGCTCGCTGAGTTAAAGGTCATTTGTGTTTGTGAAAAAGGAAATCTTGAGTTTGATGATCTCCAGGGATGGACTGGAACTATGAAACCACCTAGGACCTTTACCAGTCAAATACAAACCATGCCTGCTCTATTATTTAGTTCATATAAATTGATTTTGGCTATATTTTCATGTGTCTTAAGTAGTGTTGGGCAATATATCATACGATATATTCTTTGATTAGCATTAAATCTCCATCCCCTGGTTCCAAATAGAGCAGCAGTTAAAACACAGAGCTGAAATGAAACGACCACTAAATCTACGGCTCTGATGAGATGCGCGTGACTATATTATGCGATATATTGCCCAGCCCTACATTGAAATTGGTACGCATTGGTGTGCTTTCATTGCATTGATTCATTTGTGTATTGTGGTGGTTCAGAATTCAAATACAGATATGAAGCTAGATATGTGTGATGTTTTGAAGTCATAACATAATGTACTCAAAGTAATTGTGAATAAATGATGCTTTATTAATTGTAATTGTGGGAAAAGGAATAAAAGGTATCTGAATTTGAATGCCTCTAGTGTTTATTACTTTTGGAAACTGCAGTGATATGTACTTATTGGTACATATTTCACATCTCAACAAAATGTGTCCCCAGTTACGTTTATATCATGAGACCTGGTAGGAAACCTCTGTCTGACCTCTGTCCTTGTGGTCCTGTTGTAATTGAACACTATCCCATACCCTCCATTGCACTGTGGGTAAGAAAATCTTTGTGTTTGTGTTCATGAGATACATTGAACACTATACTTTTGTTTAGCAAGGATGTAATGAATTAATACAAATAACTTCATTTTCTTCATAGAATCCACAAAAATATTTTAAATAACTTTTTAAATAAATATACATATTTTTTAAATCTTCCGTTATTGTTTGGATTCTAAAATGCTGTTCAATTAATCATTTCCATTTGGGAGCATCTGGAATTTGGTTAGACTGACGTCTCCTCAAAGTGTGTTGGGTTTTTATTTGCAGGAATGGTCTGAGATGGATTTGCTTAATCACAAGCCTTGACAAGTATTTGGGCATCCTCTGAAGTGTTGACCTCATCCATCTCTCCATTCTGTCATTTATTGGTATTGCTTCTTATGTGTGATTCACTTGTGTGATCCGCAAATTAGCTTAATGTAGGACAGCAGTGGCACATATGCGTTAATCAGAGAGCGATGTTGACAAAACACACAATCATGAATGTGTGTATGTGTGTGTGAGACACTCATAAATCACAGAGATTAATGCTGGCTAACGGAGTGAGAAGTTCAACCAATCACTTGTATTGATTTACTCCTAATCTCTTTGACACACACAGAACCTCATGTGATGTTCATTCTGTTAAAGCCGATGTTAGATGAAATCAGAAAGTATCATAACCAGGCAGAGAGGTGTGTGTGTGTGTGGTCAGTTTTTAATTTGTCTGTGTTTATGTGTGTGAGAATGTTTGCTTTTTCAGTTGATCCTGAATAGCACAAGGAAAAAACATTGGTGCATTTCGCGTTTGGAGCTTATCGTGTGTTTTAACAAAATTTAAATTAAATTAAATTAAAGTACATTTTTAATAGATGTACACAGGTACTTTATTATAAATGTGTTTATGTGTGTAGTTACTTCAGAGTTACATCTGTAAGCAGAATTTCATAAAACGTCCAAGAAGAATGACTTAAAATTAAAATTTCAAGGCAACTTGTTGCACAGCTTTTTTGACGCACTAAATCTCAAGAACGGTGACAACCAACAAATGTTAAAAACATCTCTTTACATCACAGTGCAACAATTAACTAACAATAAGGAATAAAGCAAAAAAAAAAAAAAAAATTAAGTCAATATTCCTATATTATAGTAACTGCATAATTTAGTTATGCTGCAATGCATGCTCGGAAGACTCTTAACACTTCAACAACATGAAATTCTTTATTCAGACAACTGTGTTTGACTAGGAAGGACAACATTTGGGGTAATTTTGTTGGTCTGACAACGGTTTTTATATAGTTTAAAGAAAATAGCATTTTTTAGCATTTGAGACTCCAAAGGTTTTGTGAACTGGAAAATGTGCGGTTCCATTTTGTACAGTGTATAGCCTATAGCCTAAAATGTTCTTATTTTTGAAACCAAAAGGAATTAGATATAATATTATGGCAAAAATACAGCACAAACAAATATTATTACAATTAAAAACAATTGTTCACTATATTTTAAAATGTAATTTGCTCCTTTGATGTAAAAGCTGCATTTCAGCAGCCATTAGTGCCTTGAGAAATCCTTCAGATCCTTCAAATACAATGATTTGCTGCTCAAGGTATCATTATTATAACAGTGTTGCCTAATATTTTTTTGTGTGGCAAAATTGAGAAAGTTAATATTTTTATATATAAATGTTACAATATTAATATCTTTAATATCACTTTATTTTCACTAGTAAAAAAAATAATAACAATCATCCAAACTGACCTCAAAAAGAATTTTTCTTGAGTTATTAAAATTAGCTTTAAATAAAACAATCAAAGCTATGTCCTAATTTAGGTAAATGTATGTGTGCATGTGTGTGAGTTTAGGGAGGAACAAGCCTTTATTATTATGAGAGTAAAATAAAGGAGAAGAGTCTTATCACATAGAAACAGGTGTGAAAATGACAGTGCGGGGGTGGAAGCACTCACACACTCACTCACTCACTCACACACACACACTGCGAGTAGGCTTTGAAGCCGTTTTGCCTGTAGGCTTTCTGTCCGCCCTGATGCACATTTATTTCTTGGTAGCAAGTGGTCTGATTGGTGTATATGTGTGTATGACAGGGTTTTTCTTCCTCCTTTCTTCCTCTGACAATGGCGTATTGCTTTCTATTCACACCAAATCAAATAAGATTTGTGTAGAAGTCTTCTTTAAAGAATCTAAGCCCATTACTAAAGACCAGACAGACGTACAAAAGTCTGAGAGCACTAGTGAAAACGCTTCTCTGTTACAATCATTTCTAATTTAATACAACATATACAAATTACATTATCAGCATGACCGTTTAAGTGAAAAGTTGAAGTGAAAATGTTTTTTAATGAATTACAAAATGTCTCTGTATATCATTTGTCCCTCTTTTGTATTAGTGACAGCAGCACTTAAACCAAAAGGCATCTTCTCAACAGAGTAGTCCATATCAGAGTTGTCAGAAATATTCTTAGAATCCAGAATATTTATTTAGAATCTTCGAATTTTATATTTGGAAAAAAAAAGTTTATTTATTCCAAGTTAAATTATTTAAAAACACATGTTTTACTTAAAAAAAAAAAAAAAAATCTTTTTGTGGATTTAGACTTTTGCGTCCCAAAATCGAATCATAATTCCAAAACATTCAGAAATCTACAGGTGTGTTTGGACCTTCCTGAAGCTCACGGTCTCCTGCTGTCTTTTGAGTGAGATCTGAGAGCAGTAGCTCTCTGGAGAGCATTTGTTGTCTCAACGGGGTGTGAATGTCTTTTTATGGGTACCGGCAGATCCCTGGTGTAGCTGAGCTGTGTGTTTTTGTGTGTGTAAACTCTTGCCGCTCCAACAGAGTGTGTAGCTGTGATCATCCAACAGAGCCCGGGTAGACGGCAAGGCTCAGATACGCAATACAGTATATAAACCACACAATGGGACGCACATATCTCTCAATCTCTCTCTCAATATGATGTCTTAGCCCTGCAGAGTGTTTTGTTTGTGTGCATCTCGCATTTCTTCTTTTCCACCAGACAGATTGTGCCATCTTTCCTCTACTCTGTATCGCTGCAGTAACTCAATACTGTCTGGCAGCACATTTTTCAACTTTCCAACACTTTTTAAACTTGTCTCAGTCAATAGTAGTGTATTTAAAGAAGATTATTTAAAGAAGACTGTTTTTTAATTTTCATTTATTGATGGTTTAGCCTGATACTGCAGAAGAATAGGGTAAACACCTCTTAAATTGGTAATTGGAAATCTCTCTAAAAAAAAGTTACAAATAGTTAGATTTAAAAATAGTTGGAATAGTTAAATAGTTAGAAATGGCAAGTACCACATTGTATTATGTATGAAATTTAGAAGTAGAGAGACTAAAATCGTTTCTGGTAAAACATAATCCAATCATCTTTACAATTTACAACTTAGAATTTGTTTTCTTTTACGGTGGAGAAATTTCAAACAAAATCACCAAATTTTTCTAAATGAGATTTACATGTTACATTTTAGATGTTACAGTGATTTTAACTTAGCTGACGATCTTTTAACACAAAACATTTTGTCACAAATTTTAAGTGTTTTGGAGTGTGGTGATCTGGTTGTGAATTGAAATGTTCAGATCAGGGGTTTCTCTTACTAAACCTTTAGTGGAGACTCTGTCTGTACTGTCTTTTTGTTTGTGTCTTGCTTGACACTTATTGCATACAATGCTGGATGTTTTAGCTTTATTTGGAACCATTTTAAAAACTAGAACTATTGGAACTGTCAGTTATCATTAGAATTTAAAATGGATTGGTTCATAGAAATTCCTCCTGACCTCCAAGGTCATTTGTCTTGAGGTGATTTAATGGAATGTACCATGATTAGACTGTAGCATTGGATCCACGCAGCACTTTCACTGTTCAGGGTCTGTCAGTCAAATTGAATTAGAGTCTCTTTAGCTCTTGTTGGCAAGCCAAATCCGATTTACTGATGTTGTATTTAAATATTTATTAGATATTTCACATCAGTCTGAGAAACATCAGCCATTAATCACAGTATAAACTGTTACATATGCAACATGCAAAATAATCTCCAGCTGAGGCGACAGAAACTCAAATAGTATTTCAATGTTCTAAGCCCCCTGTCGGCTCTATGTCCCCTATCAACTAAAAGATCCTGTTTATCATTTGTCATCTCTTCTCTCTGTCTCTCTCTATTGCTCCTTCTCTCTCTACATGACTCTGCAATTGTACATGTGTTTGTGCATGTGTGTGTATGATTGGCTGTATCCTCGGTCTACTTGACTGCCATCATCTAATGTTATTTTTTTCAGTCTCCGCGTCTGTCATTTTCTCACTTAATGAGGGCTTGTTTTTTTTTTCAGTTCCCATAGTAACGTCAAGATAATGATGCCTCTGTGTCTTGTCAAGACGTCTGACAACACGGTGGGTTGTCTGTGACATCCAAACTTACACGCCATTGTGGGAAACGTCCCATGTGAGCAACATCACCTCAGTCATGGTTAAAGAAACTAGAGGAACTCTATTATATCGGTGTCTGTTAAAAAGACAAAATGGGGACAGATAGAAAGATACAATGAGGGAGCAAGAGACAGAGACGGGCATTTTTCTTGTTAGGTGTAGTTATACACTCTAAAAAGGCTGGGTTAAAAAAATAACCCAGCTGCTAGGTAACTATGGGACAGAACACGCACTGGGTTGTTTTGAGTTTGGTAGTGCTGTGTGTTGTTCCAGGGTTGGCCTCGTCTGAAGTCCTCTGTGGGGCTGGCATCATCTCTTCTT
>JAUCMS010000022.1:10780388-10792695 GCA_032357445.1 Enteromius radiatus | reverse complement strand
AAAATAAAAAGTACAAGTAAAATATAACATTAAAGTGAATAGGCAAGTTTGAATAAGTAAGTTTTCAGATTAGATTTGAAGGAAGAGAAATCATTAATATTGCGGATTTCAGGAGGAAGAGAATTCCAAAGACGAGGGGCCGCGTGGCTGTAGGCTCTAAAACCCATAGTTTTCATGCGAGCAGCAGGTATGATTAAAGTGATAGAGTGAGACGATCTGAGAGTTCGAGTTGGTGTATAAACGTGTAAAAGATCAGAGAGATACGATGGAGCAATGTTATGAAGAGCTTTAAAAGTAGTTAATAGTATTTTAAAATCAATACGGTACCGGACAGGGAGCCAGTGAAGTTGCTGTAAGATAGGTGGATGTCTCCAACGTCCGCGCCACCCTGGAGGGCGTTTCCGCTGACTGGACCACCTCGGTGGGCTTCTCTGCCATCTGATCTGCCTTGGTGGACGTCTCCGCCGTCTGGTCCGCCCTGAGGGACGTCTCCGCTGTCTGGTCGGCCCAGGTGGGCATCCCTGCCATCTGCTCTGCCCTGGGGGGCGTCTCCACCATCTGGTTCGCCCCGTTGGGCTTCTCCACCACCCGCACCGCCCGAGTGGTCGTTTCCGCTGTCTGGTCCGCCCTGGCCGGCTTCTCCGCCGCCTGATCCTCCATGGTGGGCGTCTTCTTCGTCAGGTCCGCCCTGGCGGGCATTTCCACCACCTTTTCCGCCCAAGTGGTCCTTCCCGCCGTCAGATCCGCCCTGTTGGGCGCACGAACTGTTTGCTAGGCCCAATAGGCCTAGGTGGCCTGCTCCTCCGTCGGATCTGCCTTGGAGAGCGGTTCTCCCGTCTGCTCCACCCAGGTGGTGGTCTCCGCCTCCTGCTCCGCCTTGGAAGATGTGATTGGAAAAAGGCAGACTCAAGTTGGTTGCATGAAAAGTTAAGTCTACTTTACTTGCTCTGTCTTAGTATTTAATGTTCATATCTAGGGTGACCATATGTGCCATTTTCCCAGGACACCTGGCCAGGATTTCTATATTGCCTAAAATATCTAGGTTTTGGCTTTGTTTGCCTGTGCAGAACGATCGCTGTATGACATCAGTTCCTTGTGTTTTAAAGATGCTCTGGAGGTACTTTGAATCAAAGCAACATAGAAATCCTGGCCAGGACGCATCCTGGGAAAATGGCACATATGGACACCACAAGTATATTGATAAGTAGAAGATTTTCTGTTATAAATTTGAGTTTTGGGTGACACTTTCTATGAAGCCTGTATTTATAATACATACTAAGGGTATTCTTAAGGCATTATAAGGAATAATATTGTATTAAAAATAACTTTATAATATGTTGTATCATCTCATGAATATTCATAAGAACAGTTTTAATGTCTTATAATATTTACTGATATATGGCTATAGTTTTTAAGAGTATGATCATTTATAACACACAATGAACATGATTCACTTAAGTTACAAAGGATTATATTAAGTTAAAATGCACTATAAGTCTCAAATCTTGCCATTTTACTTGTTACTTTACTGAAAGCGGGCAAATACCACATTTTAAGTTATAATAACAATACAATTTTTCCCCCTCAAACAGCCATAAAATCAGATTTCAGATCAGATCCAATCCATTCCAATCCACCTTTATTTATAGAGCACTTTAAAAAACAGCAATGTTAACCAAAGTGCTGTACACAGCCTAATAATAATGGGTTACACACAAATAAAAAACAGATTACATAGAAAACAGGAATCTCAGTCAAATCAAGCTGAATTGAAAGCAAGAGTAAAAAGATGTGTTTTGAGTGATGACTTAAAAACCATAAGGGAATCAGTCTGTCTAAGATGCAACGGCAGCTCATTCCATAATTTAGGACCAACAGCAGAGAAAGAACGGTCACCCCTGTGTTTTCTCAGTGTTTTGGGGACAACCAAACGAAACTGATCAGCTGACCTAAGAGGACGAGCAGGGCAATAAAGCTGAAGCATGTCTGAAGATGAATGTGTAATATGAAACATTTGCTTTAAACATTTTTTTTATTAATTTATTTTTTGATTACCAGTTACCTGTTGATAAATAACTCTGCAATGACATGTCAGATAGCCTTCATGTATTAGTATGTCTGCTAAATATGTTAACTTCTTTATATTTTGATGGTTGCTCAACAGACAGGCTTCTTTGCAAGAATATGGACATCCACCTACCCTACCTAAGTCTACTAATACTCTTAGGTTTATATAATAAACATGGCATTTTCTTTTTCAGTTGAAAGTATTAGCTAGTTCACATTAGCTTCGATACCAACCTCACAGGAAACACTCAAATAACACTCAGCACCTAACCACTCACAAGATGTTGTAAGGTACTGTGCAGATCTTAAATAAACAATGTCAAGATATGATATAGTCCAATTAAAAAATTTAGGTTAGGGGGTATAATAGCACATTACAAGGTTTTTAAAATGCATTATGCTTTCATTATAATGCCTTAAGATTACCTTTATAAAGTATTATAAATACAGGCTTCATAGAAAGTGTTACATAGTTTTGTGCTAGGGGAACATATGGAAGGCTGTACATGATATATATTGCAAGTAATAGCACTGCTAATGCTAATACTGAGACCAGTCTCTTCTTACTTGCTCATTTGATATTAAATATAATGGTAATAAATGTTATTGTCTTTAACATGCTAGTATTCACTTAAACCTCTTCAGTAGGTTTGACAAAATTTGTTTACATTATTTAACTAATTAAACGTACCTAACTTGTTTTAGTCTTCTTATAAACCCCTAAGCTATTTACTTGTTTTTGTATCTTAATTTAGTTAAGTTTGAAGAAACTATATATATATATATATATATATATATATATATACACAGTATTAAACAAAAAAAGCAGTGTGTCGATAATGCAAGAGATCAATAGTAAACACTCAATTATCCAGTTTAATTTAGTTCATCATTGATTCAATGATGTTATCTTCCAGCTCAGTTCAGTTCTGATAGTATCTGTGCAATCAAGTTGACAATATTGCTAGAAATAAAGTGATTTAAGGCTGAAAGTAAATGCATGCTCTTTACATATTTAAAGCCAGAGTTCTCTATTCACAATCCATGATTAAATATATGTTGTTTCTGATGAAGATGAAGTTTTGTTAAAAGATTACTGGAATCAACATTTTTTATGTTGCATACAAAGTATAAAAGGTCAAATTTAATTTCAGTTTTATGATAAGCTTCACTCCCTGCAGTGAATAATGGACACCCTCTCTTGTTTTCCCTCTCTCTAACTTTCTCCCTCCGTGTTGTTTACTTCACATGATCTGTTAGAGGACAGCAGGTGAAACTGGATGGCTATTATATTTTGACCTTTACATGTCCTCATCCCCACCTCTATCACAATCTCTCTCTCCATCCCTAACAATCTTTCACTCTTGTTCCCTTCCTCCCTGCCTGTCTTTCCTTTTAATTTCTCTGTTCAATGGTCTGGTGGCATTTAGAGTTTCCTGCTGGGCTGAAGAAGACGGAAAATGGTCAGAAAAGAGAAAAGTGCTTTTTCTTTCTTTCTTTGCTTCATTCTTTTTTCAGTCTATATTTTGTGGCCTGTGCTCTTTACATTGATCAATAATCCATGGGCTCAGAGGAGAGGTTGCTGTGTGTGTTTCAGTGAGGAAAAAGAGTGAATTTTCCCTTGCAGATGGACGTGGGGAGCAGCAGGAAGCCTTCTGCCAGTCCACTCAACCTTGGCAGAATCATTTCTCTGTCTCACAGACAGATACAGACGACTCAATTTACATGTTTTTAATATTTAGTGAGAGTGTCCAGAGACATTGTGCTGGTGGCTGCTGCAGCTTTTAGTACATGACATGTACATCGATGCTCTTAGCAGATGCGTTTCTATCAAAACATTTTTCAAGAAAGTGCATCTAGATGTCATGCACATGAATATTACGGTGTGTTGTTTTGAAACATTCAGACATACCAATATATGTGTGTGCTTATTGATATATATAAATGTGTGCGAGAGAGGAGGGGTGCAGGAACAAGCAGGTCTGATGGCGCGTGATGGGGCACACCTGAGATGAATGAAGCCTCATCACCTCTGCGGTCAATTGTTTTCTGTAAGTTTCCACAAGGTTTTCACACACTGTTGCTGGTATTTTGGCCCATTCCTCCATGCAGATCTCCTCTAGAGCAGTGATGTTTTGTAGCTGTCGCTGGACAACTCCCTCCAAAGATTTTCTATGGGGTTGAGATCTGGAGACTGGCTAGGACACTCCAGGATCTTGAAATGGTTCTTACGAAGCCACTCCTTTGTTGCCCGGGCAATGTGTTTGGAATCATTGTCATGTTGAAAGACCCAGCCACGTTTCATCTTCAATGCCTTTGCTGATGGAAGGAGGTTTTCACTCAAAATCTCACGGATCAGTCATCCTGGTCCCTTTGCAGAAAAACAGCCCCAAAGCATGATGTTTCTCACCCCCCCCCCCCATGCTTCACAGCAGGTTTGGTGTTCTTTGGATGCAACTCAGCATTCTTTTTCCTCCAAACACAAGAAGTTGAGTTTTTACCAAAAAGTTATATTTTGGTTTCATCTGATCATATGACATTCTCCCAATCCTCTTCTGGATCATCCAAATGCTCTCTAGCAAACTTCAGATGGGCCTGGACATGTACTGGCTTAATCAGGGGGACACGTCTGGCACGGCAGGGGTCCCTGTAGGCGCAGTGTGTTACTGATGGTAGCCTTTGTTACTTTGGTCCCAGCTTTCTGCAGGTCATTCACTAGGCCCCCATGTGGTTCTGGGATATTTGCTCACAGTTCTTGTGATCATTTTGTCCCCATGGGATGAGGTCTTTCGTGGAGCCCCAGATCGAGGGACATCATCAGTGGTCTTCCATTTTTTAATAATTTCTCCCACAGTTGATTTCTTCACACCAAGCTGCTTACCTATTGTAGATTTCCAGCCTGGTGGAGGTCTACAATTGTGTTTCTGGTGTCCTTTGACAGCTCTTTGGTCTTGGCCATAGTGAAGTTTGGAGTGTGACTGTTTGAGGTTGTGGACAGGTGTCTTTTATACTGATAACGAGTTCAAACTGATACCATTAATACAGGTAGCGAGTGGAGGACAGAGGAGCCTCTTAAAAAAGTTACAGGTCTTTGAGAGCCAAAACTCTTGCTTGTTTATAGGTGACCAAATACTTATTTTATCAAGGAATTTACCAATTAATTCATTAAAAATCCTGTGATTTTCTGGATTTTTTCCCTCATTTTGTCTCTCATAGTTGAGGTATACATATGGTGAAAATTACAGGCCTCTCTCATCTTCATAAATGACAGAACTTGCACAACTGGTGGCTGACTAAATACTTTTTTACCACACTGTATATGTGTGTGTGTGTGTGTTTATTATTTGAATAATATACAATTTATTGTGCATTATGATTATTTCTATTATAATTTATATATTTATTATATTTTATTATTATATTTATTATATATGTATAAGAAATACTATTTATTTTGACAATAATACTGTAAGGTATAATAACTCCTTAACATGGCTTCTGCTTAGAGATCTGAAGGCTGCTTATTGGATGTAAACCTTTCTTTCTTTCTTTCTTTCCCCACTCTTTCTTTCTTTCGTTCTGTTTTTCGCTTACTGTTATCTCTGCCTAATCAGGTTGCTTTGATGCTGACCTTTCTGTTGTGGCAATCCACAGCACAATCGGTAATGGACATGAATCAGTAATTAAAGCACATACACACAAACACAAAGAACATCATTAAATGCTTATCAAACTTTTATGTGCTACATTTGTGATTTGAGAGTAAGATTAGAAATATCGCTTACTGCCACACACACACACACACACACACACACAGAGTGTGGGAGGTGAATGACTCAACATCATATCAGACAGCTGTGACTTCAGAGGTCTGTGGTCGTGTTGCTTTACTTGGCAGGGAGGTGATTTTTCAGTCCTCAATTATTATATACAATAAAGGAGAGCTTATTACCATCCATGTTCTCATCTCTCCATCTTCAAGCTGCAGAGGCCAGAATAAATGTAAATGGGTTTCAGACTTTCAGCACAGAAAATGCTTCTACTTTGCATCTTTTTGTGATATATTTTTACATTACAAATTAGCATGTCTCATTAGCATAACATTTAAAATGAAAATCTAAAGTAATCACATATTTTCATGTGCTTTCTAATGACCTAGAATTGTGTAGGACCTCAAATATTTGGATAATGGATTGTCTTTTTTTTTAATCATACTTTCAAGTCCTTAAACTTTTTTATTCATTCATTATTTATTATTAAACTTATTAAACTTAAAAAAAATCTCAGATTTTCAGTGTGCAGACATTCAGTCACTGTGATGGTATGAATAAACAAAACCATAAGGGAAAGAATATTTAAATCAGTGAACAATGATTGAAACTTAAATACAGTACAGTAGTGTTAGATGATATGTATGTGTGTGAAGTCCAGGACATTTAATAGGACAGTCTATTTTCAGTGAGGCTTGTTGAAGCAGGTCTGCTTGGCGAGAGATTAACGAAGGAAGGGAAGACTCATCTTGTCACGATCACCAGCAGGAGTGCACCCTGGACTCAGCCATTGGTTTCTGAACTCGATTTCCCATGTGTCCCTTGCCCCTCATGTCACCATGTCTTGTGCTACCTTTGTAAATGTGTCATATTCTGATTGGTTCCTTGTATTGCACGTATCTCATTGGTTGTTTCTGTCTTGTGTTCCCCTCTGTCTAGCTTACAAGAAGCCCTCACCCTCTCTCTTACACTGATTAGTGTTTAGCGTATTCCTTGTTTTCTAGTTCCAGTGCTTTCCTTGTTTCATTGTGTTCTTGACCTTGGACTGTTTTCTAGTTTTTTTTGTTTGCTGCCTGCCCTGACCCTTGCTTTGTTATCGGATATATTCTTTTACCTTTGCCTGGATTGTAAAGTTTGCTGGTGTTTGACCCTGCTTGTCTGACCACATCTTGTTAATAAAGGTTTGCACTTGGATCCCTACTTGAACCTCAGTCCCTTCGTAACACACACCGTCTCACCATCTCCACTCCTGTTTTTCATCAGTCTGACCTCTACCTCTCCTACAACTGCCCACAGATAATAATGCCTCCACCTTTAAAATCTGATTTGCCTATGGTACGATTAGTTTTGTGTTTATTGTCAGATTGACTGCTTTTGTCAACAAAGGTTATTAATCCTTATTCTCTGTTCAATATGCAGACTTAAAGTTTATTTCTAAACACACAGGCAGTGTTTGAAGGGAAAACAGATACCGAGCTGTGAGATTTGAATGTGTCGATGGTGCATATGTGTAGAATCTGCTCTTCTCAGATACTGGTGCTTTTTTGAGATGACTTTGTCCATTTTCCTGGAGTCTGAAGCTGGTGCAGTTGGGAGATGAGTGAAGGGCCATGGGGCATGACTATGAATAAGCAGTCAAGAGTGTCTTTGTAAAAGGTTTTCAGATTGAATCTCTGTGTAGGCTCTAAAGGCCCTCTGAAAGCCAAAGGAACTCGTCTTGGTGACTCTGTATTTCATTTTACTAACCAAGACCGGTTTGTGTGGCCTTACTGTGACCCCCTTTTTTTTTTGAGGCACTTATTTACTCTAACCTGTTTATTTTAAGTGAAATAATTTTTATTTAAATGTTTATTAATTCATAGAAAACAGTATTACTGTTTATTTGATTTAAAAAAAATGTAGCTTTGATAAGCACAAGAAACTTCTTTTTGCATATATATACTCTTCATTTCCTGGGTCGACTTTACTTGGCACTAATCCTGTATTAGGTTTCCATTTTTGTGGCTTCCTAGTGCCAAGCTGACATTTGCGTTTTAATAGCAGCAGTGACCATTCACTTCTCAGCGGTAAGATTCGAAATAGCTCTACTTATCGGCTTCTGGAGTCAGACTGTTTTGTGTGTAATGAGTGAAGGTCACATGTCTTTTTGTGCTACTTTGAAGAGTTTCCTTCAATTCGTCTTCTAAACATCGTAGTTGGATTTTATAAGGGCACCTCTACACTTCAGTTATGGACGTATTACTTATAAACTAGTGCAGTCCCTAAGGCAGTAGTGGCAAAATTTCAGAAAAGGTTGTCTTTACATTGTCTTTACAACTTTTCTTTACATTAAAAGGTGCTGTTGATTTCACTTGACATGAAATCAATTCTAGTTTAGACTTTGGGGGTGAAATATAGCCTGAAAAACTGATGTATTTATTTACTATAACCTAATGTAAAAAATATATATATAAAAAAATTACAATTTGAAATTACATGTTTGATTGGCTTTATTTATGAAATGTTTATTCTTTTAAACAGTGCTGCTTTGGTTTTTGCAGTTCTTAAATGACATGTTAATTTATTTTATCTCTGCATATATTTTTCTCTGCAGAAATCATCTCAAATAATCTTGGGAAACAGCATATCTTTGACCTATAGAACAAAGGTTATATTTTGAAAGTGATTTCTAGATGTGAAAAATAATCATGTTTTAAATAGTATTTTGTTACAGAAAAAGAAATCAGTTTAAGTGTATTCCGAAATAATTTTTTTAATTAAGTGTTCAAGAGATGCAAAATGCTATTTACACCTTTTTAAAAAAGAGCCAACATATTTCTGAATGCATACATTTTATATGCATTCTATATATATATATATTTGCTAATTTTTTTGCATTTATTTACTTATTTTTTACAGTGTGAATGCTTGATGCAGCAAGGAAAATAAATATTAAATAATTTAGTTTTTCCTACTGCATCAGGCCTTCACACCCCTTTACGTTATTAATACCTTGGAATCCCAGATCTATGCAGTTTTTCCGAACCCTTTTCACTCTCTCCTGTATCTCTGTAGCGCATGATTCAGCTTTTGTGCAGCTTTCTAGGATCTACAGCACAGCAAGTTCATTGCGGTGATTAAAGCGCTAAGTCTTGCTCAGAAATTGATTAGTCTCGGTAGCGTGCCCAGGGACTGCGCATTACACCATAAAAGTGCTGTGGACCAGGAGAACGTGGATAAGAACAGATCAATACTAACAGAGATAAACACACTTAAGAATAAAACATGTACTTCCAGCATGTGGCATTCATGATAATCATGGAAGATTCCTAGGGGACTATGTATGAATCTTGCAGTTTATGAAATAATGTAAATTTCTCCCTGTTTGCCCCTAGAACAACAACAATGCAGACTCGGAAGAGTAAAAAACCTAAGGGAAAACGACCTTCTGGGGAGTCTTTTACAACATCTCAGTGGGCTGCACGCCTACAGTGCTGGGTTCAAGGTCAGAATAATTTGAGAGGAAATGACAAGTGTGAAGCAGCCCCTAAAGTGATCATTAGGGGGGAAAGAGAGAAAGGAAACACATTCTTTGTCAGCCCAGAGGAGATAACAGAGGTGAAAGAGGAGTTCTGTGTCTCTGGAGGGAGGGATGCTGTCACACAGTGGGCTTTAAACTGTTTGTTTATCCTTCGTAAATACACATCAGACTTCAGCTTCATGCAGCTAGACTGTAAGATCATGGTTTCTGGCAAGAATTAATATGACAAATTAGCATAGAAAGCAGTGAAGTGAGAAATTACTGCATGCTGAACTTTGCATCTTTGTCTGTTTTTCATGTTTTTGTTTTTGTTTTCTCCAAAAGAAGGAAAAAGACCTCCTCCTACTGATGCATTATGGGTTGATCATCAAAGTACATTTAGGTAATTTTGTGCAAATGGCAAATTTAGATTAAAAACGATCAAAAACAAACTAAAACTGTCTACTGCCTAAAGAAATAAGTAATTTTGTCAAAAAAATATTTATTCAGCATCATGTTGCTCCAAACCCTTAGGAACAATAAGGTGAATTTATTAGTAGCTTCCTGGTAACTTTTTCCCTGTTTTTCTTTTTGTTTTTTTTACATAAATCTTTTAAAGTTTCAGTCTTTCAGTGAATAAGTTCACATAACGTTTAAGTGCAGTGACCTTTAAGTAATATTTGAGTGAAATGAAGCTGCTTGATTTAATTAATTTGACTTTTAGGTTTCACAGTATAATGAAAGCATAAATTTAGTCCATATATTAATGTTCACTGTAATTTTGTTCCAAATGGGAAAAATAATCTTTTCATACTTTGTTCTCCACACAGTTAATGGCGCTTTAAATAATAGTGCACAAGTTGTATGTACCACTTTTATGATACTTATATTGTTCTTTTTGCCTGCTTGACAACCCCATTCAAAGGAATATCAGAATAGACTTTAAAAAATCCCTTTTGTTCTGTCTAAAACTTCACATGGGTTTAAAACTACACGAGGGTTAGTAAATTTCTTTTCTTTATTTCTGTGGATAATTCAGACGTGTCTTTTCCATTAGTGCAGGAGAGAGGTGGGCTCACTCTCACCTGTCAGTGGGAGTCTGTTCCCCGCTGACTTCACCATAAGGTCTCCTGTCTGCAGCTTTACGCTCTGAAAGAGTGTCCTGAATGAATCAGACACTGATTCACCCATTTAAGCTGAACAAAAATGGGCTTTAAAAAACAACCTGTGAGAGAATCATGATTAAAGATATTCAAGCCTTTCTCATGATGTGCAACACTTTTCAGACTGAAAGTAGAAAGTGCTGATGACTTCCCACTGTTTTTCTCTTTTTGTTCCTGAGCTTTAAATAACAGCTCTTTGCAAAGAGGTATGTGTATGGCTGCAGTGAGAGGGGTTGGGGTCTTGTTGCCTGGACAACGCTATTTGAAGAGCCATCAGTTGTCATTTTGGAGTGATTATACTCCTGCTGATCGTCAGCTAGATCAACCTGATCTCACAGAATTGCGTGAAATAACCACGAATTCTTAACTCATAATTCCGTGTTAGTGTCACGTAATCATCGAAAATTGCATGATGGGCTCACGTAAAAGATTACAATGTAATTCAATGACTGGCATCAGCCGTGATCCACGCAAGGATTTGGATTCAAATATTGGGTAATGATATTGCCAGTATTACATACAGTATGTATTGGGGTGTGATTTTTCACTGTAAATGGTCACAACAGTTGACATACAGTATACATTTATGAGCACGTAACCCAACACCTGCCCCTTAACCTACCATCCGTTAATAAAACACAAGATAAACTGGCAGATACAACTCTACCAACATTATTTATTAAAAAAGATTAATATTCCAATTCTTCCGAGGCAAAAAGATTGATCACCGTCTCTCCGTGCGTCGTGACTCATCTGCAGCTGCTGCTTTGCGCAAATTTAAAAAATGCCACCAGAAGAATCCTTATGTCAGCATTGGTTGTAAAATTCTATTGGTGTCTTTTGAATAAGATGTCAACACGTTAACGGAGCGGGATAATTTCAGCGATTAAAACCTTGTATTTTACTCTCTTCTTCGCAAAAAGACATCGAATGGCTTCAGAAGGACTTGAAATGCAGCAACTTGTTTATAATGTTTTTTTTTTTACTGCTTATAGTCTATATATATATAGTCTTTATAGTTTTTGCAATAAATACCCGTGATTGTGCTTATATTGTCTGTGTGTGTTTTATATTGTTCAAAAGTGGGTAGGTTTAGGGTAAAGGTGGGGCTAGGTGCTACAATGAAAGTATAAATTGTATATCAAATGAATCCAGTTTTCCGTGAGTGGATCACGGCTGATGCATGTCACTGATTTACATTGTGATCTTTTACGTGGTAGTATCACGCAATTTTCCGATGATTACGTGATACTAACACAGAATTATGCATTAAGAGTTCGTGGTTATTTCACGCAATTCTGTGAGATAGATGCTGTGGTGGTCGGAGGAAGGAAGCGATGATGAGAATTTGCCTTCTGTTGCCTTCACAAAGTGCTCCCCTGTTTAGCTGTTTACTTGTTTGTGAAGAAGCTGGGTTAGTTACATAAGTTCATGTGAACTTGAGATAACTGCTTGGGTATAATTTAGTATATAAAATAAGACATTGCGGATTTTTGCAATATTATCCTTTTTAAAATGAACTAATTAGCATATATATATTCTAATTAGTTTATTTTCCTATATATGTGACCCTGGACCACAAAACCAGTCATAAGGGTAAATTGAAACTGAATAAATAAGCATTCCATTGATGTATGATTTGTTAGGATAGGATAATATTTGACTGAGATAAAACTGTTTGAATTGCTTTTAAAGTTGTAGAAAGGAAGCATATTTACTGCTCAATGCCACGTTTAATTTAATTTAATTTAATTTAATTTAATTTAATTTAATTTAATTTAATTTAATTTAATTTAATTTAATTTAAT
>JAUCMS010000022.1:10756263-10773364 GCA_032357445.1 Enteromius radiatus | reverse complement strand
CACTTGGATGGGTTAAATGCAGAGCACAAATTCCTAGTATGGGCAACCATACCTGGCCACATGTCACGTCCTTTCGTTTATGTGTAGAGATGGTCAAGACAATATTTTTGCATTACTTGGCAAAATCAGGATGTGCTAAACACTTTTTCTCACTTCTGCTAACTGTGGGGCACATGCAGTGCCAGGGGATGATGTAAGACGTACTGCGTTGCATGATTAGCGATGTGCATGGAGAGAGAACAAAACGGCAGCCATTAATTACAAGCACAAAGCAAGGATCTGAAAAGAAAAATGTCGGAGGACTGTGATATACTGATTTTCCCAGAGGCACGCACGGCACATACGTCCTACGATATCCGCAGGGTTACCACAATCAGTAGAAGTGAGAGAAAAGTTCACCCAAAAATTATAATTACGCTGTTTTACTTACCTTTGAAGAACCCTAGGTGTATTTGACATTCTTATTTTGAACAAATCCAATCAGAGTTATATTAAAAATGGTCCTGGCCCTTCTAAACTCTTAGTTTTGACCATATCTCTACATCTAAACCTAACCCTACCCATGAGTAATGCCTAAAATCAGAGGAAATGATAGATGACTGATACTGATGTACAAGCACCAAACACTGATTGTAAGCCTAAACTTCACAAAAAACATAAACTGGTTCTTCAAATCTGATTGGTTAATCACAATGTTGTTGACCTAGGGACATGCCGAACTCAGCAAAATCAGGTTCTGCGGGGGGGCAAAGGTCTCCAGTAGTAAATCCATGCATTTTTGTACGATAAATATACCCATATTTCTACGGTAATAAACACTAACTCTTTAAGTGTGTGTTTTGTCTAGTTGTGGTTTTATATGTTGGTTTCAAATTCTAAAATGTTTTTTTGTATTCTGCCATTCAAAAAAAAAAAAATAATAATAATTTTCTTAAGAATAACACACAATCACGCACACATTTAGTGCATTTCAGATTTACATTAAGTGATATAATTTTTCTTTAAATTAGTCATCTGTGGTGTATTGAATTTGAATGATCATATCATATGCATATATAGGACTACTTATGTCATGTGTCATATTTGCTCTGGGACACAGAGTAATGTTTAATTAAAATTTCTGAGATATTAATGATACCAAAGAAACCACATCTCCCTCTAAACACCCACATGCAATTTCTCATGCCAGTGAACATTTCTCAAGCATATATTTAAGTCTGTACACACACACACTGACTCACTGCTAGACACACACACACACACACATATACCTGTTTGTCTGCCTTGTTTGCTGTTTCCCCGCTGATTCTCCCGCATGCTTTTGTATCATACAGCCAACATTAACATGGCGTTTTCTCATCATCTGATCAAAATAAAGTCACTTTGTGAATGTGTAGGAGGTCCTTTGAGGAAATAGGGATAAACTCTTTCCAAGTTAATTAGCAGTCTCCAAAGACCAGATCAAAGAGGCGAACTCCTGACAGAACTGTGGCTCACAGTCTCAATCAAACGACTTTTAATGAAACGACAGTTTCAGATTGGTAAAGCCAGCCAGAAATAGTCCTTCTCTGATCTTATTGTACCATTCAGAAAGGGATTTCATCTCTCTCCCTCTTCACCTTTTCCAACAATTTTGTCACCTTCAGTGAGGCTGATGGGAAGATGTGTGTGGGCGTTGTGCGTCAGGAATCGGATATCTATCCATAGGAAAAATTGCCTCTAATCATTTCATTAAATACGTTCATGGTGAAAGGCAGTAATTGGTTGGGAGTGATGAGTAAGCCTTGCCTAAAATGGGCTGGAAGTCTACAGCACCCCACAAGGCTCTTACAAATCAATATGGAGGCTTAAAAGCTGGATAGTACGGACGTCTCCCCCTGCTGTGGGCGTGACTGTCTGACATGCCGCAGGTATCCATACAGTTTTTGATAATGCTTGCGACACTTTTTATCCTAAAAATGTATCTGAGAAAATATCAGTATTACACTTCAAAGCAGAATCAAAAGGTCAAAACATGAAAAACGTGTAGATGAAACTCATTTTCTATGAATAACTTAATCTGACAGTATCAGATCTTACAGTGAACAGTTCTTAAAATAAACACTTTTGTTCACTGTAAAGAACCTTTTGTGCAATGGAAATGTTCCATGGATGTTAAAGATTATTTATGGAACCACAGATGCCAATAAAGAACCTTTATTTATGAATTTATATAATCTATCATCAGACTAATCTTATAGGAATACATACAATGTTCCAAGTGACAGGACTGCATCCCAGTTAAATAAATATTCAATTCATAAAATCAAAACGGGCTTAAACTACAAGTCAAGTAACTGAAAAAAAATACTCTTCGAATAAATGTAGGCAGGCTACTCATGGTGTTATTGCTCCTGGCTATAGATTTGACTGCTATGACACAAAGTTGGCCAGTTGTTTTATTGGTATGGAAAAGATCTATATAGTTCCCTGTTCATGATGTTCTCTATCTGCTACGGACAATCTCGTTTTCCATTAGGTCTGCAGAACTGGACCTGTCTGACTCACTGCAGGTACCAACATCACCTGTACCCTAAAAGCTGAAGTCAGAACTACTGTCATAGTGAATCATAGGCTTTACTGGACTCAGCTAAATAATTTAACACTGTGACACAGTATCTGAACTCAGTTCATCACACAGCCCTGAAAGCCCTTCTTTCTAAAAATATTTCAGCAAGAAACTGTTAAACTCATAACATTTAATTATGGACTCAGAATTAAAATTATAGGCTTCAAATTGTTCTTTTTTTACTTTACTCTCTCTCTCTCTTTAATTTACATTTGGGAGATTAACCTGCTGCTTACAAGTTAACAAAATGTGGAGTATACTGCCCCCTTTAGGGCAACAGGAAAACATAAAACAAATGCCATAAATGAACTTCTCCAACAATTTTAAAGAAACATTGCATAGTACTTGAAAGAATTAATATAAATATTTTTCAGACAGCGGATTTAAGCACCAAAATCATTTCCTGAGGAAGATATTTTGTAAATATCCTATACCATAAATATATAAAAACTTAATTTTTGATTAGTAATATGCATTGCTAAGGACAAATTTAAAGATTTTGTTGCACCTTTAGATTCCATATTTTCAAATATTAGTGCCTCGGCCAAATATTGTCCTATCATAACAAGCTTATTTATTAAGCTTTCAGCTTAAGCTTTCAGATGATGTGTAAATCTCAATTTAAAAAAAACTAAACAAAAAAACGGACCCTGGCTGGTTTTGTGGTTCATGATCACATATTTGAATTATTATTATTTTTAATAAAAGGTAAAAATTAAGAAAAGCTATGTAAAGCAGTATTATTTCAGTAATATATGTACACTATTGTATCTTTGTTAAAATTTTATTTTTATTTAATTTATTTTTGTTTTAGTTTTGTTTCTTTTTTTATTTTATTTATTTGGTTTTAGTTATTTTACTTAAGTACTGGTAAAATTTTCAAATCATTCATTTTATTTCAATGAATGTTTCTTAATCTAAAGGTTTTTTTAGAATAGGCTAATAAACCTGGTTACAATCCTTTTGTTTATGTAAACAGAGCAGATCACAGTAACCTCTCATTTAGAGGTCAAATGTCACTATGTAAATTCACCATTGTTTGCAGTAAGATTTGCAGTATCTATTCTCTGTGCACAGGAATCTTCTCTAAAGACATTTGTTCTTATCATTGCACATGCATTGCTTTGGGTGGAATAAATAGGCTACATGCCACAAACTTGTCTGTTGCATGCATTTGAGGACATATGCAAAAAGACAATATGTTTTTTCTTTCTTTTCTTTTCTCTCATATTTGAACATTTTGGTTGAATAACTGTTCTTTCATGCAGGCCCACGTGCACTGTTATGTCACCGGTCTGTCAGTCTTTGGCTTTTGTAATACTAATTCGTTGCATTGTTGCAGCGGATGTCTCGCCTCCTCGTGAATTAACAAAAGCTTTGAGAGGGTATCCCAGCATCGCCCAACTGTCTCCCGGGGAAACGTCACGGGTAAACAAGAGCCAATCTCCGCGCAACCGGGCGGCAGCAGCAGCTGTGGTGTTGTGATTGCTGGAACTGGCGCGCCACACGCCACAAGACAGGGAGCTCTGCCAAAAAGAAAATCTTTTACAACAGTTTAAGTTAAGTGGCTAAATAGGTCAAAATTGATTTTACAGTGGCTTAAATATATATTTGTGTTTGACTGACGAACTCAAGGACTGAGAGATGGATAGGAAAGGAAATACGCGGCGCGCCACTTCAGCTGGGTACCGTTTACCGGACAGACCCAATGGTCCTCTCGCCTCTCAATCCTCGGTCTCAGTGTTCAGGCATTCCGCGGGCAGGACACGAAACACCGGTGAGACACCGGCGCAAGACGATGATACCCGAGATCCGGTAAAACAGGACCAGGTTTGGAGAGAGTTTGTGCGCACGGAGCGAACCGGTTTGAAAGAATGGTAAGAGAAAAAGAGAATTGCATTTACTTTCTTAGCGATGTCAAGGGGTTGCCGGTTTGTTTTCTTACTTTCTCTGGAGTTACGTTACTAATCTTTTCTTTCACCTCTTACATGTGGCATTGTTTGACCCGTTATTTGATATGGGATGGATTGTGGTTGACCAGGCGCCCCCTGGACGGTGTGCGTTACGGTTACTCATCTCTTGTTCCTTACCAACTAGTGTAGTCTATATATACAACCGTGGTTACACAAAATCATCATCATGTGATAAAACGATCACGATTTCTCCTCTAAATGATTCTTTGTATCTTATAAGAGAACATCATGCTGTAAAATGTTTGGTTGTTTTATCACAGGGAGAAGAACTGGAGTTTCCTGATGAACTTTGACCAGCTGGTAAGAAGCCCTCTTATCAGTGATGACCTAGAACTGTTACTCCTGAGTTTTATTGGAATATTGTTAAAATGTAAATTATTGTAACATATGGTGTTACGTATTGTAACATATTGCAAATTCAAATAAATACACTGTTTAAAAGTTTAGGATCAGTAAGATATATTTTGTAATATTCTGGTGCATTAAATAAATCAAAAGTAACAGTTAAGAGATTTATTACAAAATTCTGTTCTTTTGAAATGTTTATTCGACAAATAATCTTGAAAAAATTGTATCGCAGTTTGTAGAATTGCTTTGAAGGATAATAATAATGTAAATGCTCAAGGTCCTTTACATAATGTTTATTACTATTAATATTATTTTATAAAAGCAATCACTCATCTTTCTTTTGGGTGAATATTTTCTCAAGCTGCATTATTAAGCTGTTTGTCAGTTTAGATGTGCTTCCCTCACTCTCACAGGGTCATCCACGTACAGAAACTCCTCTCCCTAGCTCTGTGTGTTTATACTCAGACAGAGTCCCAAACACCAGTAACCAAATGTTCGGCAGCGGCCTGTATACTGAGCTGGGCAAAGAGCTGATTCACCTGGACAGCCTGCTAACCCTGACAGCAAACCACCGGAAGACCAAAAGGAATCCAGAGATGCAACCCTGCTGAGGTTTAAGAGGTTTAAGAACACTCTGTAGTGTATTAGGTCGTTCTGTTTGTCTTGCTTTACCTGTATAACTAGACAAAACTCAAAGGTGTTAATGGGTGAGTTTGTTTTGTAGATGCCAACCTGTTGAGAGATTTTGTTTTTATATTAGATTTTGTGTTGAGATTAATATGCATCTCTCAGAGTACTGTAATGGCCGTAAAGAAGACACTGATTTTAGAATATACTATTTGCATATTCATTTTTAAGATGAACGCAGTTACTCCTCAGTGTATAAATGCAAATTAGTTACAGAACTGGATTAAATCTACATCAGAGAGATTAATTTTTTTTGTACTTGAAATGGTTAGATTTGTCTGTATCTCAAGAGAAAAGGGGAATTCGATATGACAGGTAATACTTCATAATTCAGTTTACAAATAGTCCTAGCCAATATAGACACTTTATCCATAGAACATTTAAAGGGTTAGAACTGGAATATTTTGCCAAGACATTCTACATTTGTCATTTTTAAAAAATACACATATTTTGCCAAATTATATTCCAATAAAGTTTTTCTCCTTTTAAACAGCTACACTCTGTGCCTTGTATTTTTTGGCCACAAATGTGATGAGAGTTCAAAATATATTTTTCTTATTTGTACTCTTTGAGAGAAAGAGGGATGGAAAGTTTTTGACAGGTTTATTTTCCTAGTAATTTAATGTGTAATAATTATGATCGATTTAAAACTTGAGCAAGGGTAGGAATGCATAAAATGGGGAGTCGGTTCAGTCTTGTTTGTGATACCAAATATTTCAGGTGCAGCCAGGTCGTTTTTTATGTGTCATATTAGAGATAAAATGCGCCCTCTAGTGGAAAGAGTTGCCTTTCTTAACAATATCAACAAGTAAAACTTCATAACGGAGTTGCATCGACAAGAGGTCGCTGTTACACTTATTCATTAGGAGGTTTTGTTGCTTTAGTGGTTTTCGCGCTACTTCAAAATTGGTTTGAGAATAAATTCATAAAGGATTTATGAATAAGCCTTTTTTATGAATAAACCACTTGGCCATTAATGAGGACCGAATGCATTTTCATTTAATTTGAAAACCTTAGGCTACATGCAATTTTCTATTTAATTCTCCTAATAATAATTCATTATAAGTTTTAATAAACAAATAAAAAGGCAATTTACAACGTAGGCTACACCGCTCTTCAGCAACATGATTCAGGGCGATAATTTCAACCTCTCCATTCGCTCTCAGCTCAGTCAACTCACGTTCATTACAGCACAACCTTGACTCCTGAACATTGCGTTTAGAAATTATATGGAGAAAACCAATGAAACTAAAAGCCGAGTGATGTTCTGTGATTCTTCTGTTATGTGTGGTGGGTGTGAGAACGCTATACACTGGAGGATATTTGCATTATTCCGTGTGCCGCCGTTCGTGGGCGAGACAGCGAGAAGAGAGGCTTATGGGTAAAGACTGCTCACTGCTGTTACCGTCGACGTTAGTGATGAATTCATTTGCGTGAATCGGTTCTTTTGACCAACTCATTTCAAAGAATCATTTACATAAACAACTCAGTAATTCTTTTGCGTCATGACGCACTCGCGTCATCACGTGGTTCTTGACATCCTTATATGGCATTCAGGTAAAAACCTTCATACAAGCCATGTTTAGTCGCGTTTACAGATGTTTATTGCAATTTCATGTTTTTCGTTGAATTTAAATTCAGTTATTAGAACTTCAATCAATATATTAGTTGCGAACTCGAGAATCGCTCAGACGAATCATTTGGACCATTTTTTGTGAGTCGGATCAACCGGTTCATTTAAAAAGGTCCGAGTCAAGAGTACGATTCGCTCGCGGATCGGACATCGCTAGTTGATGTCAGAGAAACGAACTCGAGGCTCGAGCTACCTGCTGGAACACTGAAGAACCGATCCGCGGAACTGGCGCGAGCGACCGAATACACTGACGACATGCGGAGACACTTTAGAAAAGCGCTTGCGAGTAACTTAAAATAATTAACTTTATCAGGAATTATTAATAATACGCATAAAACGCACCGGTTCCGTTTCAAATCGCTGTTAGTGTCTTGCAGGAATGCGTTGTAGTTTGTGGTCCTGTCGACTCCAACAGATGCTCGTCTTTGAACAACAGCAGCCTTGTTTATGAACTGGAGAAGATTTGAAGTGAGGCTCGTCCAGCCAGAGGGGGAGAGGAGACGAGGGGAGGGAGGAGAGAGGCGGGGAGGAGAGGGGCGCCCAGAAAACGCCCTGCTGCTCAATCCTCTTAAAATTAAAAGTTTATCGCGCCATTGACGGTACGCTCGCACTAAAGGATGGGAAGTTTGAATCCGCTCAGTTGTTTAAAGTAACCACTTCATAGATTGTTTTGAGGGGGAAAGTTTGGAAAACCTCAATTGTTCCCATTGGATTATTTTTTTTCTCGCTTGATTCTGGACAAGCCCGGGGTACTTTTTGGAGGGCGGCGAGTCGGAGGCTGTCTAGGCCCGCTCCTCGACAACTTGAAAGAAGATCTTGTTTCTTTAATGTGTACCAGAAAAGTTTGGTAGATCGCTCTTCGTTGCTCAGACTGGCGCCAAGACAAGGCAAAAATGTCGCTAGGAGCGGAGAGAAGGATGGAAAACAGGCTGAGACAACTGGAAGCCATGCTCAAAGAGCCGCGGTCTGCGATCAACTTGGAAAGTTTGCTGGTAAGTTCACCGTCCCTTTTCATGAATGTTTAATGCGCCTCTAAGATCCGTTGCCTAGAGACACTGAGAGAAAAAAAAGAAATAGCAACAACCTAACCGCGATGTTGCATTGCAGAAACATCCACTGTGAGGAAGCTCAGTGTGCACGTAGATGTCTCTTTTAACATCTTCGGTTTTTGTACATAAACATCGACCCCACTTCCTACTTTCCTTGTCAATAACTTGGGCTAACCTCAAGTCCCTATCTCCGCGTATAAAAGTATTCTCACATACACTTGCCATATTTGAATAACTCTGCTGCGTCAAGTTCTGAGTTCATCTGTTGCCTCGCTCCAAATATAGTAATATTGTTGGCCTGCAACATGACAATTTCGTAATTCCCCCTTCCTGCTGTTGATGGCTTGTTTGGTTCTGGAAGGAGACTGTGCTATTAACTGGCCTGCAGGTGAAGGTATTAGATATATTTCTGAGAGAAGAAATATTCACAGTTTGATCTTTTTTACACTCCTTAGAATCTATTTATTCGTTTATTTTATTTTATTTTATTTTGCTAACTGTTCAGTGCCCTTGTGTGTTTGTGGGCACATGTTATATATGCGATAATAACTCAAGACTAGAGCTTGTCAATCTGTTTATGTCTGACTTGGCTAAATACAGAAGATAGGCAGAATGCCAGAAGTGAGATAAATATGACAAAACCTCGTTTTGAGCACACCATCAAACAGAAGACTGTAGTAAACTATATAAATGAAAATTATTTAGAAAGTTTAGCAAGTATTTGATTATACATAACTTTACTTGAGAGCAATATATATATTAATCATAAAAGGACCAAGACTATTAATCACCAAGGATGCATTAAATAGATCAAAAGTGACAATAGATACATGTATAGTGTGTTACATAAGATTTCAATTTCAAACTAATTCGGTTCTAATAAATATTAAGCAGCACAAGCATTTTAAACATCGGTAATAATGTTTTATGGACCAAATAAGCATATTAGAGTGATTTCTAAATGATCATGTGATAATAACAACTGTAGTTATGGCTGATGATAATTTTTGCCATCACAAGAATAATTTGCATTATTTTCTAATAATATTGGCGGCTTCCAATGGTATTATGTCTGCAAACCTAACAACATGAAACAGAACAACAAGAACAAAAAGTATGATATACTCTCCCCTATCAAACTTCTGACTTACAGTTCCACCCAAAATTCTCGCTATTGGTCAAATCAGTGTTGTTGTGATGCATAAACTAACAGTCATGATTTAATAGAACAACACTGTTCACTGTTCAAGGAAACCAGCCTATTAATGGATTACTTATGGTTTTGGATAAAAGATAACAAACTATTGCCTAAAAGAATGTATTTTGTATCTGACTAATTTACATTAGCTTTATGTATGGGTGTTTGGACTTCATCACATATACATGAAGTAGTTGTGAAACTTACTGCTTGTAGTAAGTGAAGGGATTCATTTGAGGCAGTTCCTTTGGTACTGAATGTTCCTGCATGCATATACTGTGTGTTAAATGTCAGATCTGTGTGACCGATTAAAGTTAATCTGGTCCAAAACTAAACAATACTATGCAGACACTTGAGGAAGCATGATTTGACTCGCTGTGTCTGGGCCAGGGTTTGGTCTTCGTTTTGAACAGATATCTGAGAGAAAGATATGGGTCATCCTTTCTGAAAGAATCGGTTTGTAGGTTTATCAACGAGTTGTGTGTGTGTGTGTGTTGTCCATTATGAGAGTGCTGGTGACAGAGTTTCTCCACAGCTGAAGAATGTGTGTGTTTCCTGAGGAGGAGATGAGCAGAGGAGAAGTGGGAAGCAGTGAGTGGGAGTGAACAGGCTTCACTCTCTTTCTCTCTTTCTGTCTTTCTCTCTGCCATTTTTAGCTCAGGTCCCTCTCTGGTTTAGCTCAGGGCAGGAGATAGCTCTATGTGCTTAGCTGTACCGAGATGATTCTTCTAGAAAACACATCACAGGTATTTCCATTTCGTTGGTGCAATATTCTTCCAATATGATGTTTAGGATGCAAAAAACATTTTATCCCCAAAAAATCCAAATATAATCTTTGTGTCTTTGCTTTCACCCACTCATGAACTCTTTAACTTGTTATTAATTATAGCTCAAGCTTTTTACCAACAGTTATCCAGCATAATCCGATTGATTTCAAGCATTTAAATCAAGCATTTGAGCCTGAGATTACACCCACTTTGGCCAGTCTGTGTGTGTTTGGCAGATTGATGCCAAGTGAATTGATCAGGAATTTTCCAGGAAGTTTCCAAAGGCACTTTTCCATATTTATGGTGTAATGTAAGCCTCCTTTTTTTTACTACATTTTCTTATCGTGACCGTTTTTAATCCTGTACTACATGCACAAAAAAGGTCCAAAAAGTTCTTGAAATGGTCACCTGCTAGTGTTTTTTTTTTTTTTTACAGCTGATGTGGATGCCAGCATGGTTTAATTTAATAGGTAGTACATAACATATGCATAGCAATTGTAAGCAAAACTACTAAAATTATTAAAATAAATCATATAGTATTTTGCTGGTTTGATGAAGGAAATTGTTAAAAATAATGAAAAAAAAAAACGGACTGGCACTGGTAAATGTGTGCAGACTAGGACTCATATTTCCCTTAAATAAATACTTACTCTTGTGTGAGAGAATTTAGGTTAGTCTGCTAGATTCTCAGTGTTGTCAAAATAAAAGTATTTCTGTTGTGATACTTATCAGCCAATGCCTAATAAATAAAAATATATAATCATTATATATTGTTTGTCCACTATTTACATGTTTAGTGTTTTAAACATTGTGCATAATTTAAAAAAATAAATACATGATGTGTCTGTTAGTCAACTTAAAAAAAACTGATTATGAATGAGTGTTTAAATGTGTTTTAAATGACATTTAAAAGCGTCATTTTTTTGGACACATTTGAATGTTACAGATTATTAAAAAAATACTTTTTTCAGTCTGTTGGTTGTTGATTGGATGGATGTAGGGTTGAATGCTTGCATTAATTGTATTAAAGTGACTTGGTTTATGAGGGGAAATTGATTGGAGAAGTCTAGAGACAAGTCTGTTGTTGCACTAGAAGATAAATTTAGAAGGTAAATTTTATATACTAAAAAAAACGCATGCATGAAAAAATCACACACTATAGTATCAACAACCTGCATTTAGAAAATTTCATGCAAAATTATTGTTTTCCTTTGATGGAAATCAAACTTGTAACATGCATGTTAATGCACTTACTGTGGATTCTGTGACAGTATTCTAATCCAGATGTGATCTGAACTAAAAATTCAGAAATGGCTACCACGCCAACATTCCAGAGTGGATTTCACCTGAAGATGATGTCATAATGATGGGGTAATATTCCTGCTAAATTTAGAGGGCAGCAGTTGGACAGTTTTACACTTCCACTAAGATTAACTGGCACTCACTTTACCAAAACTCTTTAATCTTTCAACATATGACTTTTAATGATCAGCATAATGGACGATCATTAAGTTGGTTGCATTGTACAGTTAAAGTTGCTCCAGGTGGCAGTGTGGTCTGAGAGAAAGGGCAAAGGTCAGGCTCAGGAGGGAAAGTTAATGAATAACCAGTCTGTCATTTATTTAGAGGCTGTCAGAAAGGCAGTGCTTACACAGATAATTGTAGCACGCATAATCCCAGGCTGACCGTAAAACCAGAATACTATTCTTTATTCCTAGAAATCAGGCCTTGTGTTGCTCTGGATTGGGTCAAAGTGGAATGTTTCAGTTGTGGGGTGTTTCTTAGACACTTAGTTTGCAACCCTGAATAGGTCTGGCTATAGATAACTGGCGGTCACGCTGTTGGCTGGAATGTTGATGGGCCTTATCTCTGTTCCCTTCTTCCCTTGAGGTGTGTGGATAGCGTCTTCTTGTATAGTTTGTGTGTGTTAGTGCGGTTGCAGTGGGTTAGAGATGCTGACCACAGAGTTCAAATTCCACCCTTGTTCTGCACATGCACATTAGACTGGTGTTTTGCAACACAACTTGCAAATAAGCTACTTTTTTAAGGTCAACTTTCCCATTTATACGTTTTCATTTTTATGTTAAAACTTTTCTTTATCTTGCCCTTGTGATTTTTGTTTTAAGCTTTTTAAATCCCTTTTATGAACCGTTATAGCCTGGCTTTTTTATATCTCAAACTTTTTAATCTTTTAAAATCCAACCCTAATAAAGTTTTACCAAAATTTGGTGTACATCAGTGAAATTCTTGGGATAAAACATAAGACGTGTGATGTGTGAGAGGAAAAATCATAACTTTTAAATCAAATAATTGTATTCTGACATTGCTGAAATGCTGTTTATAAATTAACATAAGCAAGACTATGATGATGATCATTACACCATATTTTTCCTAAATGCCACACAATGCTGTTAAACACAATAGATCATCAGAGTTGCGGTGGAAAAACTAGAAATTAGATTGTTTTCTGAATTTTCATGACTTCTAAAGAGGGTGTGAAGAGTGCCATAGTTAAAGAAACACCCATGACTTCCTGTTCAGCAAAAGAACCTAAAACATTGAATTTTCAAAAGAAAGGGTTTTGAGGTTAAAATTAATACTTTTGTTATTAATGCTTTCTGTTCATCAAAAAATAGGTCAGGATGGCTATAATTATTTTTTTGCTTTGCATCTTACGTACATTTTAAAACGTATTAAAGTAGTACAAATTGTAATATTTTATTACATTTACATTATTACTGTTTAATTTTGGTCAAATAAATTCAGCCTTGTTGAGTGTAAGAGACTTGTTTAATACATATTATTTTAGAAGGCCAGGCATCTGAAACATTAAGACATCTCTGAGTCTCTGAATCCTCAATGTTACTGTAACTGTATCTACGTGCTGGTGTCTCAGCTCCTGTATCTTACAGTAGCGTTACAACTGGCACGTCTTCCACACTGAAGCAATAATGTGTGCACGCACACACACTCATGTGAATGCTGTTATGTTTGTAAGGTTTATCCAGAAACATCTGGCATAAGCAGGAGTCCATCTGGATCCTGATGCTGTTATTGTTTGTTGTCATTGTTGGATCTTATCAGTCCGCAGCAGGTTTAATCTCGTCAGGAGAGGATCTGTTCTTCAGCAGGAGAGGAGATGTGATTTCATGTCGCTAATGTTCATACCTGTCCTGTGTTCTTCACTGTTTGTTGGATATGGAATTTCATTGGATGCTGTGCTGATGAGGCCTCTACATGTACTCATAAACTTCCTGTGTTTTGTATTGGTGGAGCTGCAAATTGTATTGTTTGTCAACACTGTTAAGCAGAAGCTACTGTTTTGCTGGAGAATTTGTGTGTGTGTCGCTGGAGGCAGATTAAAATATGTGTCCCGAAGAAGGATGTATTACAATATTGCAACTTTCCCTGTTTAGACCTGAAACTTTTCTCAGGGATGATCAGGTTTCTCTGACACCTGATCTTTACATGCATTAACTTTCCGTGTAATTTTACTTTTAAAGCATAGTGCACAAAAATCTGTGAGCATTTGGTGAATATTTTGATCACTCTTTTCAAAACAACTCTTTAAAAAAAGCTATGAAATCTTGCTAGTTTGCAAGGGAATTTTACGTTACATTATAAACAAAGCAAACTGTATTTGTTAACTTTTTTGAGTTAAATGTTTTCAAATAAACTTTTGATCCAGTTCACAATACTAGACTGAAAGATTTGTTTTTCCGAATCAACTGATTCATTTTTAGAGTTAAACTCGCTGACTCAAGGTTGAGTATTATCAGTATATAACAGCTTGCTATCAGAAGAGTTTAAATATATCATTCACTTTTATAAACTCTTGTGATTCTCATGCATGCTTTTTTACATTTATCTGCTGTAGTCTTTGTTTTTTTTGTTTTTTGTTTTTTTTTATTCAGACTGGTCTGGAGAAATTCACCATTGAAAACATACTTAAAGCTTTTATATATAATACATTATAAAGAGTATATTGCATTATAATTATTCAGAATGTGCATTATAATACATTATATCTAATAAATAGTTAAAATGCATAGTGTAACTAATTGATAAGTGTTATAATGTATTCACTGTGATTACAATTATTTGGTACGATGCATTATAAGCAGGGCTGGTTATTGTTCAAAACATTTCGATACTGATTCCTTGAGTTCTATACCGGTTTCTGAACGATACCTTTTTGGATACAAATTTTATGAAATCAGTTTTAACAAAATTACATTATCTCAAAAAAAATAATCAGCTTGTTGACATACAGACTTAAAACCTCATCTCCTGAGCCATTGCATGGAACAAATATATATCCAACACAATGAATCAGTGCAAATTAGTTTTAATAAAGTGCAAATATTTTTCAGCTTACACATCTGTTATGCTACCTTTATACTAGTGCGTTATTTATTCTTACAATAGCCATTTAATCCCCCCCCCCCTTTATATTACAGCTTAAAACACTGAAGAATACTTTTAAAATAATTTTTGTAGTAGCCTATTATGTATTCTACTGAACAATAGTGACATATTTCTGCTGCCATGTCCAAACCCAACTTTTATTTTGATGGCTTGCCATGAATACCTTTACAGTTCTGTGTGTACATGTGACGATAGATTTACTCAAATGAAATGGTCAAATGCTCTTGAAGTAACCCGGTGGAGATGTTATTCATGTAGCCTACTGTATTTATGTCCTCATTTAGTGAGATGCAATATGCTAGTAAACAAAACCACGCATCTGCATCATACATTAACACAGACACGCAGAATTAATCTTTGTGGTTAAATATTGACAAAAACTATTGAAAGCGGGAGTGTGCTTACTGTGTGTTTGGCATGCACATGTTTATGTGTGTGTGTCGGAACTGCGCCATGTGCGTTACAGAAACCGCAACTTAATGTAGAGACAGAAATGACATGCAGTTGTGTAAATGATATAAATAACATAAGGCTATTTTACACACATTTGGTCAAACACACTGGCTAGTGCTGTAGTCTTATTGGCTCACTGACGTTGATGAGATTAACCCCTTTAGGTATCGAAATTGAGTACCGAACGACAAGACGTTTTTTGATGCTAGGTTGTATCGAGACAATTCGGTTGGAACTCGATACCCAGCCCTAATTACAAGGCATAATCAGTGCTTTTATCATGCAGTATACATAAAGGCTTTAAGTAAAGTGGTGCCAAAAGTTCTTATTGGTTTGGAACTATATGATGATGGTGTGTAAATGACGACAGAATTGTAATTTTTGGGTGAACTAATCTTTTAATTAAATATAACTTTCTGTGTTTCTGAAATACGGTTTCTGAGACAATATTGGGTTGTCAAAAGGTTCTCCCTGAACACCTCCTTCCTAATATAGAAATGGTGACTGAAATGAAAGGTTGCCAGTGTGGTTTCTTTATACCAGACCTCAGAATGCATCAACCACATTGAAAACTGACCAACAGTGGTTTCAGAAGTGATTTTAGGGCAAATGGAGCTTCACAACAAGTTGTATTTGATGCAGAGCTTTATAAGCAGACATCTGGATGTACACTGTAGTCCAGTGTAATGTTCATCAGGACTGCAGCAACTATTTGTTTGTTGTTTTATGGTATGGTATTGTGCTGTTGAGAAGTTCCACACCCATGTTGTACATTGTCATTAACTTTTATCTGATTGCCATGGTGGACGTGAGATGTGTCATCTTTAGGAGATGTGTGCTTTGAAGACCTCTGTCTAGCAGTGTTGAAGGAAATCCCTCTTTATATTGCATTTATTTTATTAAAATACAGTGTCAATAGAAATGTATTGTGAAATATTAAAATTAATATAACAAAGAAAGTAAATATTTATTTTTTTAAATTGTAATTTAAACCTGTTTTTAAGCAGCATTTCTCCAGTCTTCAGTGTCACATGATCCATCAGAAATGATTGTAATACACCAATTTTGTGCTCAAGAAACATTTCTTCATTATCACGGTGGAAAACAGTTGTGCTGCTTAATGTAGAAATGGTGATGCATTTTTTTCCGTCTTTGCACGGAAAGTTTAGTTTTATTTTAGATCATTTTTTTTTGCAACATTATGCTGTCTATGTCTTCATGTATCATTTTAGTGCATTAATAAAACAAACTGATGTGAATATATAATAACTTGTTGATATTTGAGGTAGCTGTTGTCTGAACCAGTTTATTAAATTGTTTATTAACTCTAACAAGCTTTTTTCCATTTTGACTGAAACTAATCTTTTTCAGTGTAATTTATGAACAGATGTTTTGAATGTTCCTTGTCCATGTCTCAGTTTCCACTGGAATATTGTGCTTTTTTTTGGCATTCACTTTGTGTTCGTGTAATCCTGTCTGTGTGTGCGCTGAAGGATGAGACCTGTTTTAACTGGACTAGTGGCATTAGGAAATTAGGCTAATTAAAACGTCTGACTAACTTAGGGAGGATAGAGAATGCCGTTGAACACTCTTTAGCACCCTGTCAAGGCTGGTATGTGATGCTGACCAGCTTCATGCTGTAGAGTGTACAGAGTTTCATTCAAACCGGATATGATTCGAAATCTTTATTGCACTGGAAAAACCACTGATCAACATTCTTCAGCGATCTGTCTGGCTAACACATTAGTAAACACATGAGTTATGGAGCCTGCTGAAGTTATTAGGTGTGTATGGGTGTCTTTTGAGAGAAGGAGTGATGTGGTGTACCTCTCATTAGGGGTGGGCGATATACCGGTAGACACGATTAACCGGTAGAATTTTGTCAACCGATAGAGATTTTGGCCTATCGTCTTTATCGAGGTTGAGATCACGTGACGTTGCGTGTTACGTAACCACG
>JAUCMS010000022.1:10673621-10753492 GCA_032357445.1 Enteromius radiatus | reverse complement strand
TTGTTCAACCGCGACCCGCCCGAATATTATTAATATATTATTTTCCATCACGTCACCCGCCCGATCCGCGGTTTATCTGTGGAGTCCGCGGTTGTAACCGCCATCCGCGCATCTCTAGACCACACCACAAGTAAGAGTGGCTTGTTACACAATTATCAAATTACACTTCAAACACACGAGTTACAAGAATCATTTGCAGCTCTTGTCCTTATGGTGCTCAGATAATGAGTCTGACTTTGGCGGATAGGAATGTGTACGGTCCGTTTTGACAGGTCAGTTTGAAATGAAGTGGGAATGCTGCTGATGAAATTCTCAGTGGTTGCAGGAAATGTAGAGTTAACTAGTTAACTAATACATGTGTTCATAATGCTTTTATAAGAATGCAAATGCAAGCATACATGCAGCAAAAAAAAATATTTTCATGAATCTTTGATATCTGTTTGACTGATTTTTAGAAGGAAACCCTCTTTACTGTGTATTGCATGCCGTATTTGTTTCTTGAATGAGAAGATTAATATGTAAAAGTATCTTGTAAAATTTGTCTTTTTAATTCTTTCCAGAAGTTATCAGGTCCCTCCTTCCTTTCATTCGCCTTCTTTCTCTCTCTTTCTCTCTCTCTCTCGCTCTCTTTCTCTCTGTGGGCAGATAGGAGAAACACAGCCATATAAGGTGGTGTGATAGTGGCCTTGTCCATTTTTACTCGGGAACAGCAGCTGTTCCTCTCGCCCCCACAATCAAAACAACCAGGAAACCTTTTCCCAATACTTTTTAAGAGTTACAGAAATCCTCTGTGACACTTTCTCTGCCTTTCTATTGTTGACCAGGAAATCTTCTCATATAGAAATCTCTAACAGGTTCTTGTGCAACAGAAATATCATGAAATGCATAAACTCATTATATATTATTATTATTATTATTTATTTATTTTTTTACAGCTGCGTTTATTTGATGGAAAATATAGTAAAAACACTAACATTGTGAATTATTGTTACAGTTAAAAAAATATATTTTAACATTGAAAATTCAGTGTTGCTGTCAAATTTTTAAGTGTCACATGACCCTTTAGAAATAATTTGAATGCTGGATCTCAACAGTAGTGGTCTTAAATACAGTTGTGCTGCTTAACCTTTTAATGGGAACATGATTGTTTGCTCAATAGAAAGTTGCGATTTGCAGCATTTCTTTAAAATGGACATTTATAATGTCTAGTCAGTAACATGGTCAGCTTTTGGTCAGTTGTATTATTGCTGGATAAAGGTAATAATTAAACTTTGGTATCATGCAAAAGTTACATTTATTAGTCATGATAATAATAATAAACTAGTGTTTTTAACGGATTGCTAAACTCCCAGTTTAGTTCATATTGCATTTTGAGTCAAGGAGCAAATCATTTTTCGCTAAGATTTTTTTTTTTATATATGTATATCAGCATGACTTTGCTTTCATTTATTACTTAGGCCTAATTACATATTAGTGCTTCAACACCACAGAAAAAATGACTGAACTTAGGAAGTTCATACATGATTGAAGGCACGTAAAAAAAGATAAACAAATAAGTTGTACAGACTTGTAATATTTAAGTGTAAAATAAAACTGCTTAGTTTAATGTATTAACTATTAATCTATTAAATATAGATTAATCTTTGACAAAGCTGTGTTTTGTTGTTTTGTATTAATTACACGTGCTACAGCGGGTACTTATTGGCTGCTGTCAGTTTAGGACCTGATGCACTTCTAAGTTTCTCAGTTGTTTTCGTTCACTTAAGACATAACAACTGTGTTTACAAGAATGATAGCCAAAACAGGTATTTTGAATTTTGTATATGTGTCTGTTCAACACAAGAAGATACAATAGGGGATTCAACAAGTGTTCATGTGCTGTCTGAAGAAGAAGAAAAAATAAAAGGAATGGCAAATACAACTGATGAACTTTCTCTCTGTGATTGTTCAACTTTGCAAGTAATCTGCGCATCACAATGTTTGCCGAACCATGGTGCTGATTTCAACTTGAAATCTTTGAGGTTTCGATTTTAGCGTTTTGAGAAATGTGTTATAGGTTTCAGGAAATAGCAGGTGTGAACAACTGATGCTAGCGACACAGCAATGTATTTGACAGAACAATTAACCAGCAGAATGTATTGTTTTGAGATGATCTGCATTGATTGAGAACTGCTTGGTGGATTTACAGAAGTGGTTGTTCCCTTTTTGTCTGTTCCAAAATTGGCCAACATCTTTGTCAGTGGATAATAAACATTTTCTGATCAAATATTTGTAGTTAATGCTGAGTAAATATTGAGCAGCATTTTACTTTTAATTTCAGCATGTCTCATTGCCATCATAAAAGTTTATTACATATAAACGTTATATCAGCCATCTGCCACCCTTCTCTCTAGATACTGGCATCAGCATCAGTTTGATTGAAGTGTTTGGCTTCCTAAACGGCTCTTAACTAAATCAGGCTGCATGATGATGAGAAATGATTACAGAATAAAGATAGTTTAGCATGCTTTTCTACAGTAAACCGTGTGCAGTGAACTTTGCACGGTTGTATTGGGGCATGTTGTCATGTGCTTTAAATTTTGGAATGTTATCGTTTTCTCAATCTCAGTTGTTCAGACTTTCAGACAGATTATTTTATTACTGAGTGATGCTTATTGTAAATGTCCAAATATCGGTCTGCTAATCAGTATTTTGTATCAGTGTACAGCCAATTGCTACACACAGGGGAGCTAATAAACTGAAAGGTTTTCAGTAACATGAGGTTGAAAGTGTGAGAATAAGGGGTGTGAGAGCCAGAGGATGTCTGCGGGTTTAACTGACGTGTGGATAATCATTTGTCATTATTGCAGTTAGTGTTTGGAGGCTGTGTGTGTGTGTGTAGGTGGGAGTGACTCACCATTTGTGTGTGTGTGAGAGGTAATGTTAAAGTGCCGAGATGCAGTATTTTTAACTCCCACACGTTTCAGTGTTTTCATTTGCCTTTTCCATTAAAACGAATTTCATACATGTTTCATAACAATGTTGTTGTTGTTTTTTTAATGAGCAAGTCTATAACTCAAAATAACACACGGTCATAGTCTGTCATAGGTCACTTACAGAATTTTAATTTTTTTTTTCTAGTCAAACACTTGATTCTTGGAGGAAAAAGTCTTAACATCTATGTTTGAATGACACAAAAATGGTGTCCAGGCCAACTCTTGAATACTTTATTTGTGCTTTGACCTGCAGACACAATATTATAAATAAATAAGTGTATAGGCATTTTAAGTGTTTTCTTGTATTTAGCCAGAGTGGCATGCACACATTGGTCTCTGGTCCTAAAGTGCAATAAAGTCTTTAAATAAATAAATGTTATTTACACAACCTGCAATGCTTTTAATATGTTTATTTTATTTTATTTTATTTGACCCTGTAGAGCCTGAAGGTCAGGTCTAACCTTTTGCACATCCACAGAGGTTTGTTCAGCCCTGTAAGAACACTCAGTTAAATGTTAAGTGTTAAAATACTTGTCTCGGGTTAATGTGCAAAATGGCACATATTTAGTGGCACAAAAATGACAGTTTCAAGTTAAACTTTAAGCAAAGCACAGGCAAAAGTTGATACTCTGCGTGTGTTGGGTTGAAAATGGAGCCGCAGTTGTATGCTGAAGATCCAGTGTGGTTGTGTTTTGTGGGTGTTTGTACAGGTGGGTTACATGTGTGTTCATGCGTACCATTGGCCCCTTATATTTTGGGGCTTTTCAGCACACCTCACACCATCCTCATGTTTTAAATGTTTACTTTGGTGTGTTTTGGTATGTTCTGTTTCTCTGATGGCTGTATAGGAGAGGGGGCCGCAGGAAGAAATGATGTAATCTCTAAACTGCACTATGACACTACAGCAGTTTCACTGGAGCCTCTGGTGGCAGGTGTCATTTCCTGCCTCTGTGTGCTTTGAGATAGACAGTGTGTTTTTCCTTAAATAGAAGTTTTATATTTGAAGTGCTCTGTAGTGGGAAATGTGCTGTTGAAATGTAACAGGCAGACACAAGAGTTCAATTAAATGTCAGACTCATCTCTAGTCCCATGCTGCTGTGCAGTGTTTTCTACAGAGTTCAGCTACTGTGTAATAGTCACAAGTTTAACAGGTTTAACTTAGTCTTTTGGACTGATTCATTTAAAAAGACTATGTTTTCATTTGCAAACAGTATTTTTTTTTTTTCTCCACTTAGTGTGATTGCGGAATTTTTTTTTTCTTTTTCTTTTCTTTTTTTTCTTCTCAGAACGTTTTTTATATTAATTACTTTTTTAACTAGTTAACTTGGAAATGTAACTAAAACTTTTTCTTGTTTATACCCCTCAAAATATTTTCAAGTGCACCACACATGTTGTGGTAAAACATTAAATTTGAATTACTCAAAAAAATCTGCAAAAATCACCCTGGTCTGCTTTATATTATATTCTTGCTGTATTGCAAATGGCTTTTAATGCTAGAGCAGTGCATTGGGTACGGGGAAGTTAGGAACAGTTCTTGTGTTATAATTAGGGGTAGAGTTAGGGTCAACAGTGTAGTTATAGCTATAATTACAGAAATTACTAATTTAATTACATACAGGTGTTTGTATGTAGTAAGTAGAATATAAAACCGTAAACAGTAAGTGCAGTGATTTAAATAGTAATTAGTACATAGTAGTTAAAACACTTAATATAAAGTGGAACCAAGCTTTTTATAATTTTATTTTTATTAACTTTCCTTGTTATAAAGCATCAATTTTTTTTTTAATTCACTAAAAACTTTTTTGTCCATCCTAAAAAAGATTTATAATGCGAAATCATCATGATATAAAAGAACCATCATTAGATGATGGTAAAATATGAAATCGTCAAATGGCATTAAAATGTCTTGTACTGGTATTTAGTCATGACATGGAGCAAATCTCTATGGTACAGTCTAATGGCCAAATAAAAAGTGCATTAAAATCATCACTATGTTAACACTTATGGTTTTATCTGATATATCACCCTGGCCTGCTGTAGAGTAAAGTGAGACAGAACAGGTGCATTTATTAAGAAAAGTGAAGATTGTGTTCATGAAGATTTCACATTGTGTAGTTAGGGGTAGAGAACTTTTGGAAGTTGAAGGCAGGGCAGGAGAGAGAGTGAAAAAGGGAGGGGGAGAGGTGTGGCTGCTGGACATTCCGAATGCTTTTCCGGTAAAGGGTTTCCAGTGAGACCATGCCTGGTATGTCGGTCACAACAGACCTGGTCTTGCTTCAAAGCGCTTTACAAGCGCAGCAGTGCTGTAACCGCCAGCCATCACCTCAGTCTGCCTGTGCAGGAACAAATCCATGGGTCTGGTGGCCTCAATGTCTGCTTAATTGTTTTAAATGCATTTCCGTTCAGAATACGCTGCATTCCCTCAGGGGAGAACATCATCTAGATGCCCAAAAAAGGTGAAGTGTGTTCTGGGTAACAAAGGCTGTTATAAAAAATGAAAAGAAAAAGATGATAAATGACTTCATTGAGAAGTGGATGTTCTTTTATTATCTACTGACTGTAAAGCCTTGCTGACTTATCAATCTTAATTTCTTCGGCCTGGAAGTACTGCCTAGCCATTAAACTTCCCGTCCTTGAAATATGCCTGTAGCTCATTCCACTCAGGGTTTAAGTAAAAGAGATAGCGCTTAACATTTGTTTTTTTCCCAGACAAATAAACATTTCCAAAACAGTAACCAGATGGGATTCGTTTTCTAAATTGTTACATTGCTTAGCTACAATTATTTACATAAAATGTTTTTTCATTTTATGTGCTGGTTCTGATTCGCTAATATTTCTTCTGTTGTGTGGTGGAGTGGTTGTGACAAAAGTTTATATGCATGTATACAGAGCACATGTGATTTTATATTATTAAAACATATTTTTTTAAATTAAGAAAAGAGAAGAATTAAGATCATACTAGAGAAATTCTTGTACACTGGCCTTTCGTAGCAGTTTATGTGATCAGACCTTCATTGATTTTTACATCATATAGGATATGAAGAAGCATTTTTGCTTCTCAAATTTTCCAAGGTGGTGTAAAAAAAAACAAACAGACATGTTCATTTTGAATAAATACTATTTGCAAGGAGAGTGTTATTTTAATGCTTTACTTAAAGTGTTTGTCTTTCTGTTTCAGGATTCCATGAATGCCATGGTTTTAGATTTGGACTTTCCGGCCTTACGTAAAAATAAGAACATCGAGACCTTCTTGAACCGATGTGAGTATTTGCTTTTAAGAGGCCATGTTTTTCTCTGTTGTTCTGTGTTATTCTGCGGGTAAAGGAAATACTTAATGGTGGCATCAAGTTTTACAATGAGGCTGCTTCCTGCTACAACATCAACAGCATTTATTTGAGTTGAATTGTTTTGAGTGGCTCTTCCTAATTTGGGCCCCTCACTTTACAACACTGAAGCTCATCACATAAATAAGTGTCAACACAGACTGAAAACTGCATTTTTGTGTGTGTGTTCAGTATGAAGACATGGATTGGAATTGATGTCATGGAGGGTTTTAATTCACTTCCTGTGCAGTTCATTACAGGAGACTTAGGATTTAGCACATTGAACTAAGTTTGACTGTGCAGTTCTGGAGGTGCACATTCTCATAAGCTAATGAAGTTTTGGTTTGGTAAATATTAAAGTGTGTATGGAAATATCAGGTGATGTAACATTAGCTCTGTTGTGGGCTGGTCATCCAGGCTTCCTGACTATGGACCAGTACCTTAGGATAGGCTTCAGCATCCCCATGCCAGAAGGTTGTGCAAGCAATTAGGAGAATGGCTCAAGGGAAGCTGACATATGTTATATTTTTTAACAAAGTTCATCTGATTTGTCAATTATTCCCAATAATTTAGTATTTAATTTTGTTTTTTTAAATGATCAATTTTAAATACAGTAGCCAAGTAGCATGCCTGTGTGAACGCATCTGTGTCCGTGTTCTATTCATGCGCTATTAAACTTTTGACTAATTATCACATTCTGTCCCGATTCTGCCTGTTGTCATGGAGACCAGTAGGGCTGTATGGACATTATAATGTTTGGTTTGGAAGAGAGTGTGACTCAACAGTCCTCTCATCCAGACTGTGCGAACTCTCTGTGCTGGCCTTTGTTAATTGTTATTCCTGATGTTGATGTCACGCTAAACATGCTCAGTGTTTTGATGAATAACTACTGAACTTAACGGTATATACCAAAGATTTGTTGAGGGGGGGAGAATTTGTGAGAGAAATGACCATGTATTTTTTTTTTGAAGGCTAATTATAATTCATGCGCATGTTTAAAAAATTTTTTTTTTTTTTTTTTTTTTTTTTTTTATATTTATAGAGAGAAAGAGAGGGGTGTGTGTGTGTGTGTGTGTGTGTGGATATATCCATTTGTCATTTTTCCTCACCAAAAAACTTTAAAAGATAACATTAACGATAAATGAGAGTTGACAACAAAAAATACTCAAAACTATTTAAAAACATTTAAAATGCTTCAGTTCATTTGCCAATAGGGGCTGGGAAATATATTGCACACATTGCAAATGATCAGTGCTCTACGGCTCTGTGTATTAACTGCTGCTCCATTTCAAAACAGGCGATGGAGATTTACAGCTAATCAAAGAACTTTACTGACGAGATGCGCATGAATATATTGTGCAATATATTACCCGGCCCTAGATGTCATATTGAATTTAATGCAAGTGAAAATGAGGCAGTGAAGGATAGATTGAATATCTTTTACCATAGCTTGCACTGTATAGAGGTCCTAAATAATGTAATTTTCCCAGCTCATAGCTTTCAAAACGAAGTCTGTTTTATCAAGTCTGAAATCTAAAGTTTTTCAGAAAGATGCTTCGTCTATTGAATGGATGTACTTCCATTCCTCACAGCCTCTTTTTCCTTCCTGCCAAAAATTAAACATGGCGCTACCTTGATCAAGGGGTATTGTGTTTAAAGACTGGGCAGTTAATAATTTTATATTATTAGCTGGCTGTTAATGACATGACCAAGGAAATGTGTTGACCAAATCTTGATGTGTTGTGTGTACAGATGAGAAGGTTATGGGCCAAATAAGGGAGCTCCAAATGAAGCCAGAAGATTTTGACAGAGTGAAGGTGATTGGTAGAGGAGCATTTGGAGAAGTCCAGCTGGTAAGAAAGAATTTCAGAATGCATTTAAACATAATGTATTGATTTCTAAGAAACAAATCTTTCCCCCAGTTTTTTCTTTTGTGTCTGATGTCATCCATAGCTGGTTTATGAGTAAATTTAGTGTAAAAGCAATTTAATTTGTACATATAAGTTATTGCATACCCTGCTAAATCAATATGCCTGTGCTTGTGGATGGGTTAAGCGTGTGCACATTCATTCAAATGCTGCAAGCAGTTCTGTGAGGTTCCTGTCGAATAATTGTGTATTTTTACATGTCAGAAATAAAAAAAAAAAAGAGCATGTGTAGTTTTTCATTGTTGTCACTCTAGGTGTGTGTTTGTGATAGTCAGGGGAAAGATGCAGTAGGATAAGTCTGGACAAGCCTGCAGACACAAACAACATGATTAGCCAGTATTCTCTTCTGTCAGTTGTCTGACAGGGGCTGTGTGGGTGCGTTATGCCTAAAGCACAACAACAGAGGGTGCTTTAAGATGTGGCTTGTCTGTGTTGAAGGCGAAACAACCTCTCACAGAGTATTTATTAGTTTTATTTTTAAATCTTTTGGGAGTGAGGCACAAGGCCTGTTAGAAATTGAATAACAATGTTTGTTAGCATGCATTAGTGAGCATCTCACTAGTGTTCTCACAGAAGGGTATGTGATGTTGTTTTGTTATCATCTGCTTGTGTGTTTGTTTGTGTAGGTTAGGCATAAGGCCTCTCAGAAGGTGTATGCAATGAAGGTGCTCAGCAAGTTTGAAATGATCAAACGTTCTGATTCTGCCTTCTTTTGGGAGGAACGTGACATCATGGCGTTTGCTGACAGTCCATGGGTCGTGCAGGTAAGATGCGCTGACATCTTTTTCTTTTTTTTCTTTTTTTTAACCAAAAACTTGGCTTTTTTGAAATCCCCCTCATATGTGCAACGATGCTTTTTCACACACACAAATACCACTCACTGTGGTTTGATAAGGAATATGCTGTTTCCAAATGTTAAATATCCAATGATTATCCAATATGCATATTATTCAAAATTTGGGGAATAGTAAGATTTTTATGTAAAGACATTTATACTTCAATACAGCAAGGATGCATTAAATTGATCAAAAGAATCCTTATTACAAAGAATTTTAAATTATTATCTTTTTTTTACATTTACTGTATAAAACAAGTAATTATTCTTGACAGCCAAATCAGCATATTCAACTGTGATTAGGGCATTGAATGACTGTAGAAAACAATTATTTAAAAATGTAGTTATATCTCATAGTGCTTTTACTGTATTTTACTTGGTATGCAGAAGGCTTCTTTCATCAACCTTTTCAGTTTGTTTTGACTCCTATTATGATTATTACTATAATATTTCTTAAAATGAAATGGGACACTTTTAATTTGCAAACAGAAAAATGGTGAGATCAACTTTCTGCATTTTAATTGTATGTTTTTAAAAGATTCATTAGCTAATTAGCTAGATGCTCCAGTTAAAATGCTAAAAGTTAAATTAGGTGTTAAATTAATTGGACTATAAATACATCAGGGTATCTCTAGTTTGATCACAACACACACACACACACACACACACACACAAAATGTATGAATCAGTTAATATTCTCTATTAAATCGTTAATAAATTGTTTTTTCCTCAGCTGTGCTGTGCCTTCCAGGACGACCGTTCTCTCTACATGGTAATGGAATATATGCCAGGAGGAGATCTTGTCAATCTCACCAGTACATACGATGTTCCAGAGAAGTGGGCAAAGTTTTACACTGCTGAGGTTGTGTTGGCTCTGGATGCCATCCACTCCATGGGCTTTATTCACCGAGACGTCAAACCAGACAACATGCTGCTGGACCGCTACGGACACCTCAAACTTGCCGACTTTGGGACATGCATGAAAATGGATGGGGTAAGAGGATCAGTTATTGCACTGCCAAATTTTAGTAGCTCAAAGACTCATCAAAACTTCAGGCTTCCTCTGGTCAGCTTTTGACGGGGTGCTTTCGGCCTGAGTGCAGGGATTTTTAGGTCAATCTTGGATGTAATTAGATGACAAATACCTTGAACACATGCCAGTTCTTGTCCAAACTCACAGGAGCAAAGAAAAACTCAGCCTTCCTCTCATTCCTTTATGTCTGAGTGAGGAAGACCTCAGGTGGGTTCAGAGGTCTTGGGGTCATACTGAGGCTAATAAGTCATTGTATTTTAAAAATGCTTAGTTTATGTTGATTAAAGATTAAATCTAGCCAGCCAACTTTGTCTGGGATACTTAAACGTTATGAGCTTGGAGTCATGAAAAAAGATCCAAGCAATAAAAACACTAAATGTGAACACCACCAATTTAAAACAGCAATTATATAAATATATTTCTATTTATTCAGCAGCGGTCATATCTGAGAATGTAGGTAGGGGCAGTGAACTCAAGAACAGATATGGAAGATGGAAGGTTTTGAAATACGTCAAAAGTTATGTAACAGATACTAATATATAAAGTTCACTACAGGGACATGTTTTGTTTGGCCCACATTTTGCATATCTGGGGCATTTTTGTCGCTTTTATTGCCAGTTATTTCCCCCAAGTCCTGGTTAAATTCTAAACCCAGCACAATCCAGCCACAAAAACTAGGCTGGACATACTGCTTAGTGATGTTATAGTGCCATCTAGAGTAGAGAAGTAGAACTGCACACTAAGAAAAATATTTCTATTAGTGCCAGTTTGTGTAGTGTATTGTCATATTACTTTTTGTAAATTGTATGTATTGCTATTTGAAGTCTCTAGATCTAGATCAGGGGTGCCCAACCCTGCTCCTGGTGATCGACTGTCCTGCAAAGTTTAGCTCCAACTCAAATCAAACACACCTGAAGCAACTAATTACGTAAAGGCATGTGTGTCTGATTAGAGTTGGAGCTAAACTTTGCAGGACAGTCGATCACCAGGAGCAGGGTTGGGCACCCCTGATCTAGATCAACAAAGATTCTATCAGTTGACTTATTGATTGGTTGGTGGATGATAGACGGGGATGGTTCATTGTGACACTGCGGTCGGAACCCCTGATTACATCTCACCGGAGGTGCTCAAGTCTCAGGGAGGGGATGGATACTACGGACGCGAGTGTGACTGGTGGTCGGTGGGAGTATTTATCTATGAGATGCTGGTCGGTGAGTCAGAAATGTGAATATGTGCGTTTGTCTAAATTGTGCGTTTGTAGTATTGATTTATTAAATGACATAAATGTGTGTGTGTTAGGTGATACACCATTTTACGCTGATTCTCTTGTGGGGACCTACAGTAAGATTATGGACCATAAGAACTCTCTTAACTTTCCTGATGATGTTGAGATTTCTCAAGAAGCCAAAAACATCATCTGTGCCTTCCTAACAGACAGGTGAGCTTTTACATGCGCAGGTGAATTTTCAAGTTTTTCCATACTGATGTCAGCTGTCAAGGTTTATGCCTGTTTGACAAAATGTTTTGTGGCTGTTTGTATTCTGTAGGGAGGTTCGCCTGGGTCGAAATGGGGTAGAAGAAATTAAAAGACATCCTTTCTTTAAAAACGACCAGTGGACCTTCAGCACCATTAGAGAGAGTGAGTAAATGTCCGTTATACTTGCATGTGTTTTACAGTGCATTTTAAACAGAAAATAATTTTGGAGTAATAAAAATGTTTGTCATATCACTGGGGGAAAAAATCTATCAAGTGAGTGTATTTCTTTTTAATATTATTTATTAATATTTTGCACATAATTTTGACGTACTGAATCATGTTAATATAGTTAATATATTTAAATGTATCAGGTTTATCATTATTAATGTGTAATTACAAGTGTTTAATAAAATAAGTTTCAATGAAAACTTGAAAATGGATGAAAATAAGTATTTAAGAAGTACATTTCCACCAAATTTTAATAGTAATATTTAAAAAATATTTAGAAGTTGAAAATGTCAGCTGATTTAATGTATTTTCAACTAAAATACAGCTGTGTAAGTGCTCAAAACACGTTTCATTTATTTTTATTTTTGTATTTTTTTTTAGAAGGATATTGTTATCATTCTTTGAATAAAATCCCTGTTTAGAAACTGAAATATTGCAGAAAATATTTTTTGTATTAGTATTTAGTATTAATGTCAGTGCATGCCTGAACTATTTACCTACCATTAAAACAAACATTAATTAAAATGCAATCAAAAATGAAAATAAAACTATAATAACTGTGCTCAATACACATTCGTATTTCAGTGTTACCCAACTAAAGACAAAGCAAGACTGAGGTTGAAGTGAGCATGATGCAATATTAGTATTATCTCTACTATCAGTGATGTTTACATCAGCTGTTATAAATGCAGTGACCGTGTTTTTGTTTTCTTTTTTTCTTCAGCTGCAGCACCTGTGGTTCCAGAGCTGAGCAGTGACATAGACACCAGTAATTTTGATGAGATAGAGGAAGATAAAGGAGAAGTGGAGACCTTTCCCATGCCCAAAGCCTTCGTTGGCAATCAGCTGCCATTTGTGGGGTTCACATACTTTAAAGAAGACCAGTGAGACTTTTTTTTTCTCACTTTTGCACAATAAACCATTACTTACTTTTTTCCTGATGCAAAACCAGTTGATAACTGATGTGTTTTTGTATAGGTTGTTGAATGCTGTCAACAGTTCGGCAATGAAAAAAGATCACTTAGCATCTAAGACAGAGGTACGACACTCACACCTTTGTCATCTTATGCATTTAATTCAACTACAGTTTGATCTGTAGAAACTAATTCACCAGTAGTCCCTGGTGGTTAGAGACTTAATATGAGAATTGGACTTAAACTGATTAGTGATTAGTGCAGCATTGGTCATAACATCATTTCTTTCTTTTTATTTTATTTCCCATAGGACAATTTAGCAGTAAGTATTCACTTTCTCTCTGCTTAATGTATAGATCTTGTTAGGTCATTTATAAATGTGGGAAATTTATACAATATTTAATTGTTTTATTTTCCACTAAGCTCCAGAAGAAACTTCACTCTCTAGAAGAGCAGCTTAACAGTGAAATGCAGGCCAAAGATGAGTTGGAGCAAAAATACAGGAGCAACTGTAGCCGCCTGGAGAAGATCACCAAAGAGCTTGATGAAGAAGTTAGTAGGTGTTTCATCTGAGATCTCAGAATTTTGTGTGTAGGATTATACAGTAATCTTACAACATGTGCTTATAGATAAATGGCAGAAAAGGGTTGGAGACGACTCTAAGACAGTTGGAGAGAGAGAAAGCTCTCCTACAGCACAAGAGCGTAGAGAGTCACCGCAGGGCAGAGAGTGAAGCCGACCGCAAACGAGGCCTGGAGAACGAAGTGAACAGTCTGAGGGATCAGCTGGATGAAATGAAGAAGAAAAACCAGAACTCGCACATCTCCAATGAGAAGAACATCCACCTGCAGAAACAGGTTTGTGGGTCAGAGAGAAAAAACACACACATGCATACATATACAGTAGCTGTTCAAACAATTAGGGGGTCAGCATGTTTAAGTAATTCATGCTTTTATTCAGCAAGAATCTATGATATAATTGATAAATTCCTGTAAAGACAATTGTAGTGTGATTATTATAAATATTCAAATGCTATATGAACTTTGTTTACATAGTGTTTTGAAAAATATGTGTGCATAATGCGTCACTGAAGTGATCATGTGGCATTTAAGACTGGAATAATGGAAGCTGAAATTTTAGCTTTGCCATTCCAGAAATATGTAACATTTTACAAAACAGAATAAAAGTTACTTAAAATTGTAATAATATTTTACTATTACTGTTTTTACTGTATTTTTAATCAAGTAAATCAAACCTGGGAAAGCAAAAGAGACTTCCAAGCCCAAATGTTTAAATGTTAAAATTTAAATGTATATAATATATATAAGTAAGTGTATTATATAATAAATATTTAAAAATGACATGCATTTTAATGGTTAAACATTTCTGTGAATATTTTATACTTGTGACATTCTGTCACATAGTCTTAAGTCAGATTAATACAGCATCTGTTAAAAGCATCATTCAGTTACTTAAAAGTAGAGTTCCCAGAATGTTAGTCTTCCTGGAGCAACACGTGTTTTTCTCATGTGTGATCAAGTAACAGAGTGATCCTAGAAACTTGTCCCCATAATAATCTCTCAACCTCTCTCCCTCTCTCTCTTTCTCTCTCTCTCTCTGAATTCTGGTTGATTTTCGGTATTACAAAGCTATGGGAGATCTTGTGTGTTTTGAAACGATTTGGTGCTGTAAGAATGCTCTGTGTGAAGTTGTCAATGACGACTTAGAGTTTGTTTTGTTTTAATTTATGTATGTATGTGTTAGTGCTGATTGTGTAATGTAACTGAAAACTGTATTAAAAGTTGTTTTAAAAATTCAAATTCTCTCTCTCCGGCAGCTGGATGAGGCTAATGCATTACTGCGGGCAGAATCCGATGCTGCTGCGCGTCTGCGTAAAACTCAGACAGAGAGCTCAAAACAGCTGCAGCAGCTGGAGGCTCACGCGAGAGAACTGCAGGACAAATGCTGCATGCTGGAGAACAGCAAACTCACGCTAGAGAGGGAGAACATCAGCCTGCAGGCCGCACTAGATGTAGAGAAACGAGAGCAAACCCAGGGCTCTGAGACTATCTCTGATCTACAGTGTAAGTGCATATTCTCAGCCTTTTATTGTGTGTGTTCATTTAACACTTGACAACATTTATCCACATTCCCCATCTTGTAGCACGCATCTCTGGTTTGGAGGAGGAAGTGAAACAGGCGAGACTGGCACTATCTAAAGCGGAGGCGGAGAAGAGGCAACTTCAGGAGAAGCTTACAGACCTGGAAAAGGTAAACAAATTATTCTTCCTTGTTGAGCCTGTTGTGACATCATTATAGGCTACGGTTGTGGATTCAAATGTCATTAATGCCTTTCTCACACAGTGTTAATCATTCCCAGCATTCCCTGCTGAAATAATGTTGTACACATATGACTGTTAGAAAGACACAGACTTGATTTACTGGGGTTTACTCACTGTTATTTGCATTTTACGTCCAACCGCTCTTCTAATGTCCCTCCTTCTCGGTTTATGCGCCCAATAGGAGAAGAGCAATAACCAGATTGACATGACCTATAAGCTGAAGATGTTGCAGCAGGGTTTGGAGCAGGAGGAGGCGGCACACAAGGCCACGAAAGCTCGTCTTGCTGACAAGAACAAGATCAGCGAGTCCATCGAAGGAGCCAAATCTGAGGCTGTGAAGGGTAAGAAAGTTTAAAGACATTAAAGATACATTGATATTAACTTTTTTAGGTATGTTTTCAAATATCCTATTTAAACAGGAAGCTTGACAGGCTTTATGACTTGTTAATGTGTCTGTCTGTATGTGTTAACCTAGAGCTGGAACAGAAGCTGCAGGAGGAGCGTTCCTCTAAACAGCGCGTAGAGAACAGGGTGTTAGAGCTGGAGAAGAAGAACTCCATGCTTGATTGTGACTATAAACAGTCACTGCAGAAACTAGAGGAACTGCGACGACACAAGGAGAGACTCACAGAAGAGGTGTGTGTAGAGTATAAATGTGTTTTTGCAACAGCTGCGGATAGCCAGTACGTTTAGAAAATGTAGAAGATGTACTGGCTGTAAATGTGTCTTACTGGCTATGAAACTGTAGTTTGCATTTATTTATTTATTTATTTACATTACTACTAAAAAATCAGTTGGGGTCAGTATGTTTTTATATATATATATATATATATATATATATATAAAGTGACTTTTAGACCTTACTGATCCCAAACTAGTATTTTACTAGTAGTAAAATAGTATTGTATCTATTTATTTTGAATTATCATTATTAATGATAATGATAATTTGTATTGTAATTGAAAGAAGTTTTTACTTTTTTGACATTTCAATTGAAGCATTGTTTATCACTTTTATCACAAAAACCTTATAAACCAGTTAAATGGACTCTCTCTCTCGCTTTCTCTCTCTCTCTCTCTCTCTCTCTCTCTCTAGGTGAAGAATCTGAGTTTGAAGATCGAGCAAGAAGTTCAGAAACGTACTTTGACTCAGAATGACCTGAAGGTTCAGAACCAGCAACTCAGCACCCTGAGAACATCAGAGAAACAGCTCAAACAGGAAATAAACCACCTGTTGGAGATCAAACGTAGCCTGGAAAAACAAAATATGGAACTGCGCAAGTATGCAACGCATGCATATGAACTCATTGAATATTCATTACCTTACTCAGAAATACACAACTTCTTTGTGGTTGAGGACCTCTTCTCTTTTTGCAAAAACTTTGAAATTATTCATATATTAGATGATTTTCTGTGAATGTGATCCTAGGGAGCGTCAGGATTCTGATGGACAGATGAAGGAACTGCAGGATCAGTTGGAGGCAGAGCAGTATTTCTCTGTAAGAAGTCTAAATTCTCTTTCCCCGTCAGAAACAAACTGAACACTCAAAGGTCTAACATAACTTTTTTGTGTGTGTGCCTGTGCGTTTGTTTGTAGACACTGTATAAAACACAGGTGCGAGAGCTGAAGGAAGAGTGTGAGGAGAAAAATAAACTCTATAAAGACATGCAACAGAACCTACAGGAGTTTCAGGAGGAAAGGTGAGAGATATATTCAATAATAAGCAGGAAAAAATTTAGCCTACTAAGCCAAGTGTGCAAAATGTTTATTTTTCATTATTAAAATTTAATATACAGGATATAAACAATTGTAAATCCTAAATATATATAGTTTTTGTGGGGGCAAAAAAAACAGCAAATTGGAAGTATATGTATTGTGTATATGTTGGTTTAAATTAAGTATACCTTTTTCTTTGATCTTATTCTCAGGGACTCTCTTGCTGCCCAGTTGGAGATCACACTAACAAAAGCTGACTCAGAACAGCTGGCGCGCTCCATTGCGGAGGAGCAGTATTCTGACCTGGAGAAGGAGAAGATCATGAAGGAGCTGGAGATCAAAGAGATGATGGCCAGACACAGACAGGAGCTCGCTGAAAAAGACACCACTATAACCTCAGTGAGTTACACCACACTTCAGCTATTAGCCGCTGTTACAGAAATGACATTTAGGTTTGAACAGGTTGAGGACATTGGATGGTGTTGGGTTTAATTGTCCCATCCTTCCACAGTTAGAGGAAGCTAATCGCACATTGACGAATGATGTGGCAAACCTGGCCAATGAGAAGGAAGAACTCAACAACAAAGTAAAGGAAACACAGGACTGTAAGTTACCCAATACTTACACCAACAGTGCTAAATACATCACTCTTTATATATTATATTACATTATGATTTTAAAATACAAATTCAGATATTTAAAAATAATTTTTGTTTAGTTTCAACAGTGGCTGAATTTGGCTTTTTGTGTGTCTGTGATGACTGAGAACGTTTATAATTTCCAGACCTGCAGAATATCAAGAATGAAGAGCAGTCCATCACTCAAGTGAAACTTGCCCTTGAGAAACAGCTTCAGTCAGAGAGAACTCTCAAAACACAGGTACACCTTAATGTTGCCTTTGTGAATCAAAACAAACTTGTTGAGACAAGATTTACAATCTCAGTTACTACTCTTTCTTGATTTTGTTGGCTTTTTACTCTAGGCTGTAAACAAGTTGGCAGAGATCATGAACAGAAAGGAGGTCAGAGGTGGTGGAAGTCGCCGTGGAAATGATACAGACGTGAGGAGGAAGGAGAAAGAAAACAGGAAGTTGCAACTGGAGCTGCGTTCCGAGAAGGAGAAGCTTAACAGCACTATCATCAAATACCAGAGAGAAATCAATGACATGCAAGCGGTATGACCACTAATCAGTCCGAAGAATTCTACAATGCTTGTAGGGCATGGGTATCGTTAGGTTTTAACGGTATTACTACTTTTATTGATACCACTTATCGATCCGGTACTTTAATGGTACTCTTAGCTGTACTTTTTGTTGTGTTTTTAATATTAAAATCAATTATAATAATGAAAAATCTAATTGAGAACAGAATTAACAATACTTAATTTTTTTTTAATGGAAAACAATAATCTGTAGCCTAACAAACACCAATGTTTGAGCAAATATTACACAAACAAAAGTAAATAAATAAACACAACAGTTTTCCTGTAAAAGAATGGACAGTGGTTACAGTTGGGGCATGCAGGTAGGCTGCAAGAGGACTAACAGTTTAAAAAGTTGCAAAATGCAGCTAAACAACCTGCTTTGGCTAATGTTTGTTTTATTAGAACACATTCACATAAATTAGTTAACTGTGTTTGGGATTAAAGGTAATACAATTTTGGAACCAGTGTACACTAAATAAAGTGAATTTATTTCATCACTACAAATAAATTCTTAATATTCCCTGTTTTCTATTATCTCTTATTTCTTAATAAGCATAGTTTATTATTATCCATCTACTTGTAAATGCAGTACTGTAAAGGCATTTTTAGTGTTTAAAATATGTGGACTATTTTTAATGTAACCAAAATGTGTGTTTGTTAAAGTATTAACATTATAACATACTAATTTAGAGAGACCTTATGTGATGTTAATGTCGTTATTTTGGAAGACTGCTAGCTTAAATAATTATAAATGTTTTCTTATGCAATATTTTTTATTTTAAAAGACATGCATGAAAGATGAGATGTTGATAGGTTTATTATCAGTGACATAATTTTGTATGTTTTCATAACTGGTTATGAAATGAAAAGTCTCTCACCTCAGAAAAGCTATCCTGTCCTGGCAGATGTTGTTGTTTTTATTTTCTAACTCTATCTATACAGTATATATATATAGCGGGTGTCCTGTGTGGGTCCCAAGGCCAAACCAGTTGAGAACCTTTAGATCGTTTGATTCTCTCTGCCATCGCCACTCTATTAAGCGCGATTAAGTATTAGTGTTGTGTGTGTGAAGAACAGACATTTTGCGTGTGAGATTGCCAATAACAAGTGCAGGCAAATGTCTTAAATATTATCGCAAATTAGGAAAGGTTAAAATATGCAAGGTAACGATTATTTAGGAATAAATAAGAACTGTATTTTTTTCCTGCAGTACCAATAGCAGAACCGTTAATGTCAGAGCTTATTGATACTTCTGTCTTTTATAATTTAGCACCGGTACCCATCCCTAAATGCTTGACACATAGCCAGAGTGCTTGTTTCTTACTGTTGATTATTTCCTGCAGCAACTGGCAGACGAGTCTCAGGTGCGTATCGAGCTGCAGATGGCTCTCGACAGTAAAGACAGTGATATTGAGCAGCTGCGCAGCCTGTTGAACTCTGTTAACATCCAGTCGCTCGACTCTGCCAGTATGAGCAGTGGCCCAGACATGGACACTGACGAGTCACTGTCAGGTACTGGGGAGACATTTTCTAAACTTCTTTTCATTCTGTTTTCCTTCTTCATAACTTTTCCTTTTAATTCACTTTTCTTGTATTTTCTTCACATCGTTCCATATCACCCTCCTTTCTTTTTGCTTAGTTTTGGTCTGGTCCTCAGTTCAACTTTTGATCTTTCACACTTCACCTCACTGCAGAGCCTGACCCTACAGGTGATCTGCATGGCGTTCAGTGCATGACCTTTTGACCTCTTAAGACCTGCGTGGATCTTATCTTTTCCCTTGGCAGGCTTTTCTCTGATGTAGTTTTGGAAAACTGTTTTATTATACATGTCTTTCTTTGTGTGTTGTACAGAGACAAGACTGGAGGGTTGGCTGTCTTTACCAGTGAGGAACAACACCAAACGCTTCGGGTGGGAAAGGAAGGTATGTTTTTAGATGGGAGTATTGCATTTTTAAAACAAGCAGTTAGCTAAGGATGCTGTGATGCTATGCTGTTAAATAAATGCAATAGTATTAACATCAACATGGCATTAAAATGGACCAGTCAATAAAGAATTCAGTGCATCATTTAAAAAGAAAAACAACAATACAGGTCAGTAAGAAAATAAAGAACAATTTAACTATTTAATAAACCTGCCCCATTTGAATTATTAACTCTTGCTGTCTGCAGCCACATGACAAATACTAATTACCTGGACTAAACCTAAACCTCAAGTGACTTCGCAAACGGGAGCTAAAGCACTAGAGTTGGACTGCTAGACACTGATAGCCTTGCATCAGAAATCCCATCTGACCCTATCATGCAGGATTCAGTGAGTCTTTTGTTTCTTTTCTCTCTTCTAGTATGTTGTGGTGAGCAGCAAGAAGATTCTCTTCTACAACAGCGAGCAGGACAAAGAGCATTCCAATCCTTACATGGTGTTGGACATAGAGTGAGTCCTTTTACTCTTTAAATCCATTTAGTTACATTGGTTACACATTCATTTTGTCCCAGTGTAAAAAAAAAAATTGCACTTTATCTTTTTGACTGACTTAAGTACATTCTGTCATTATCTTAATATCTCTGGTATTTCCTTGACAGTAAACTTTTCCATGTGCGTTCGGTAACGCAGACAGACGTCTATCGCGCTGACTCCAAAGAGATCCCCAGAATATTCCAGGTATATTGGCACCATAGATAACACAGGCAGGGTATCAGGGAGCTTTGAAACTTGAAACCTGTGGAAGTTTTATAAAATTGTGTTTGAATCCTAAGAATAACTGCTGTAAGCTAAGGACTCGCCTCTTATTATTGCTTTTCCCAGATCTTGTACGCTAATGAGGGTGAGAGCAAGAAAGAGCAAGAACTGGAACCTCTTCCTGGTGACAAGTCCAGCTACATTTGCCATAAGGGTCATGAGTTCATTCCCACCCTGTATCACTTCCCCACTAACTGTGAAGCCTGTACCAAACCCCTGTGGAACATGTTCAAACCACCTCCAGCTCTCGAATGCAGACGATGCCACATCAAGTGCCACAAAGACCACATGGACAAGAAAGAGGAAGTCATCGCTCCCTGTCGAGGTGAGAATAACCATTCTTCTGTACTACCTTAATGAGTGAAAAAAGGGTTTACTGGTTCCTGGAAAACCTCAAATGTAGTCATAAACCTTTTTTTTTCAGTTCTGAAGTATTTATTCAAGTTAGAGCTACTTTTTGAGTGAGCTAAAGGACTATGAAATATATTTATTTAAAAAAAAAAAAAGTAATTTTGTGCTTTTATTCATCACACATGACTGAAAACTGAAAACCATGAAATGAAGAAATACACACGCACAAGTTACACATACATATATATTAGTTGGATTTTTTTCTATTTTAACATTTGTCCCATTCACTTGGTGTTCTCCTCTTTTCTGCATCTATCTCCAGTGAACTACGACGTGTCTACAGCTAAAAACCTGCTGCTGTTAGCATTCTCTCAGGAGGACCAGCAGAAATGGGTTAGTCGGCTCATGAAGAAGATCCCTAAAAAACCTCCAGCACCAGAAGCCCCTCATCGTTCCTCTCCCAGAGTTCCTGTTAAAGTACAAAGCAGTCAATCCATGAGAAGACCCAGCCGACAAATACCCTCCGGCAAACCCAGGTGAGCACCAAGCCTTGACATGCCTTTTTTAAAATGCAAAATTCAGTTAATCTTATGGCTGTTGTGCAGTTTTATCTTGTGCTTTCATGTTTACACTGTGTTTGTTCAAAAACATTGCCCAGGTTGTTCATCAGTGTCAGTCTCTAGAGTAAGAGGATTACATAAAGGCCTGGTTTTCGTTCACAGATCCTTTTGAGACCTGTTTGTGCAAAAATGAAAACGGTCAATTGCTTACTCATTCTCATATCATTTCTGTATGACTCTTAAGTTTAACAGAATGCCCAAACCGCTGCTTTACATACAATACAAAAAACAAACAAATCTGTAGTATGTTTAAACATTTTAAAAGCTCTTTTGAAGTGGTTTTGTAATTACATATCCATTAGTGTATACACCTTAGTTTCTGCAACATCTTACATTGTGTATTTAGCCCTTATAGCCCATTTCTGACACTGGGGGGGAAAAAAAAGTAATTGTTGTTGAAGTTGTTACTTCACAATTCTGGCTTTTTTCCTCACAATTGCATTTAAATCATGCGATTCAGATTTTTATCGTACAATTCTGACTATATTCTCAGAATTGTGAGATATAAACTTACAATTACGAGTTATAACGTCCAGTCCCTGATGGGGGAAAAATAAACTAATGTTCTCGCAATCGCATGTTATAAGGTCAGAATAACACGCCATTGTGGGATTTATACAAATAAAAGTCCTTTTTCTTTTAATTTATTAGCATTGTTATTTTGTTGTCAAGATGACATTTTTTGGTACACTGAAAAATATCTATTTATGATTTAATGTGAAACAATTTTAACTCAATTTTACAAATGTATCAAGAAATCTCATATTTTCACAAACAAGTAACACAATGAGGAAAACACATCTTTTAGTTATTTTCTCAATTTACAACTTCAAAAAATAATTAGCTTAATAATTAGCTTCCATTTTATAGAAGAAAAATGACACTGTAAAATATTTTATGTTGTTTGGAATGAAGTCGTGTGAGGTTAGAACAACATTAGAGTGAGTGAATGATGACAATTAACTGTTTTTCATTTTTGTGTGACTTCTGTAAAGTTTGATTCTAAGATGGCTGTTTATTAAATCAATGCAGAAGCTCTAGACACGTTTGGTACGGGTTACACACTAGAGTGCTACTCTATATGATACACAGGTCAGTGCACAACGTAAAGGAACCAACAGTGTGTCTGGAGAAATCTGGCTTCATCTACCACAAGGGACATGAGTTTATTCCTTTATTCTACCACTTTCCTGCCAACTGTGAGGCCTGTACCAAACCCCTGTGGAACATGTTCAAACCTCCTCTGGCTCTGGAATGCCAGAGATGCCAGGTCAAATGCCACAAAGAGCACATGGACAAGAAAGAGGAAAGTCTCAGACCCTGTGCTTCAGACCCGTTCAACCCCCAGTTCAACACGGGGTGAGAGGAGAACATGGCCGACCTGGAAGTTGTATGGAGGATGTATTGATGTTTAGCTTCAGCATGCTTCTGTAACATCATTCAAAAGCTTTCAAGGTTTAGCAGAATAACATTATGGTCTTTGCTAATGGTGGCTAACTTGATATAACAGTGTTACGCTGGGCTACTTTTTGTAACTTGGGATGCAATATGACAGCTTGGGCATTAACATAGCACTTTTTCTCTTTTGTATCTAACTCAGGTTTATAATTGTGATTAGTAACATTGAATTTAAAGGCGCAATACTAAAAGTATGCATCGTACTACTCAAAATAGAGGTCTGTATCTGAACCTGATTGCACATTTAGTACCAAACTCAAGATGGATACAGATAAACAGCCTTTTTAGTTTCAGCAGAAATTATGCAGTGGTCTTATTTTTGAGGTTTAGCTTCGTTATAGTAATTACCTCTTATGTGCCAAGTTGTTGGTTTACCTTAGCGAACTACCTCCAGACCTTCTGTAGTGAGGATGGTGAAGGTTGGCTGAATGCTCTCTCCTCCACCTGCAGGCCTTTGGATTCTGAGCTTCAGGACTGGCACTGGGCTCTGGATGACGTGGATGATGTAGATTATGACCATACGTTTAATTTCTGAGGAGCATGTGTAGGGTTCAAACAGGGTAACTGTTTACATAGGGGCTCTGTTCCAAAAGCCCTGCGCAGTTTAGATGCAACTCTAATTAAACACCTGATCCATCTAATCAAGTCATTAAGGCTTATTTGAAAGCGACATGGTTTGAGTGTTGAAGCAGAGTTGGAACGAAACTCTGCAGGGCTTCCAGTAAATTGAGAACATAAATGAATGCTAAATGTACTCTATATAAAACGGATTACATTTATAATGTTTTATAATGACAGTAGGATTTTACTGGTTCCAGTAAAAGCTGTAATATATTGAAATATTAATACAATTAAAATAACAATGTTCTGTTTGAATATATTTAAAATGTAATTTATAATTTATTTACTGCACAGTTGAATTTATTGCGCCAGGCCTCAATGTCACAAGACTCTTGAAGAATGTTGAAGAAATACTTTCTTATCATCAATTCTGAAAACAGTTGTTCTGCTTTGTGCCATTTTGTAACAACCTAAATTTCTTTGCTGTCAATTTAAGGCTTTCTTGTAAAATAACAATCTTAAAAAAAACAGAAAAAAACTTGCTGACCCTAGAATTTTGAATGGTAGTATATGTCTAAAATAATCTATACAAAATTGTGAATAAAATGCTTACCCTTTATTTTAAGGTGTTTTGATACAGTGTAATTATACATTAAACTGTACTGTTATACACTGTCATACATTACACTTATATTATAATTATACATTAGGCATGTAATTATGTATAATTTATTCATAGTAATGCGTAATGTGACGTGTAACAAGAACACCTTAAACTAAAGTGTTACCATAAAATGATAATAAATAAGTGTTAATATTTTATCATCAAAATGTATCTCAACCAGTTAAATCCAATTTAAAATGCAATTTTATCTCTAAATTAACTCTAGACTGCTCACTTGGTTTTGGAACAGAGTCATGGAGTGGATTTTTTTTGCGTGTGCTGTGGTATTCCTTTGTTGTTGAAAGAAACTTAAGCATGTGAGTGTGTTAACCAAGATGGGATATGGAGAATTTGCCATAATCCAACAGAAGTTTCTGTACCAATTCTCATAAACACCCTCTGCCCTCCAATGCAAAGCTGAATCGTTTCTCACCACTAATGAAGGAGAAGAGGTTTGTTCAGAGAATTGGTATTTGGCCTGCTTGTGTTTCTTATTTGACCTTTGACCCTCTTGCCCTAGTCCCCCTCTACTGGACACTCCAAAGATGAGGCGAGAAGACTCCACCAACAGCCTTCTGAACAAATGAGTCAGTTTGATTAATGTGTTTACAAACTGTTTATCAAGAAGACGTTTCAGCTGTACTGTAAAAGGAAAAAAACAAAATGGGAGAATGTGTATCAAAACAGTGTTTTTATTTTTAGGTCTGTTTTGTTCCCTTTTGCAATAAAAGTTTGCAACCTGTTGTGTGTTTGCAGGTGTGTTGATCTGCTTCTCTTGAGCATGATGGCAAGCTGTGGTGCTTTTTATTTTGAATGACCGAAGGATTTTTCTTTCCTCTTGGGTTAAAATGAGGTGAAACTAACTTTTTCTTTGTCTTTCTCTTTCTCGATTTCTCCCTCATTCTCTAGTTAACCTTGTATTGGGATTCTGGTGCTGCTACATGGTGATTTGGGGTTCTTCCTGTTACACCAACAAAAGACCTTTGTCCTAACTTTTCACACATTTTGGCACATCCAAAAAAAGTGAGAGATGCACAAATATCGATGAAGGCTTTGCCGTCACGATATGGCTTTCATTCTCTGGGCATATGGTTGCTTCGACTTCAAGAGCACAACAGATCTACACAGAACTGAAGGGTCAGCATCACACCAAACTTCTTATTCATTCAAGGCCAGAGTTGACCTGAACGCTAAGACTGAACCCCGCTGGACCGGCCAGAGAATGTGGAGAATGTCTTTTTTTTTTTTTTTGGGTCGTCTTTAACGGCTGAATATAGACAATAGTGCAACACACCACATAAACAGCTAGAAAACACCACTACATATGTTTCTCATTCCTTCATAAGCGCAATCAAACTGTAGGTTTTTTTTTTTTTTGTAGTGTTTTTACCTTTGTTTACTCCACTGTGTGATCAAAGCTTGATTAAACCTTCTCTGATCATGAACGCATCCCATAATGCTCTCCTGGACACCTGTGCTGCTCACTCCCTTGTGTGAGTTGAATGTAATCTGAGGAGGAACCTTAATTAACGGGTGAGATGTGAGCTTTGCATGTGAGCAGGAGTTTCTAAAATGTTTCCAGCTCAGTTTTTGGCCGGTCGTCTTATGAATTTGATCATCAGCTGTTGAAAAAGTTGAAATGTTGGGTCTCATGCTACGACTTGTGCCAAAAACTGATGCATTTTGTAAGCACATAACTGAAATGTTCATAAGACGGTGTCTGAATGTCAGAAAACCACATTTAAATTCACTAAGTATTTTGTAGATTGTTTTTTTTTTTGTGATTTTTTTTTTTTTTGAAGTGGTCAGTTTTTTTTTTGTGTATCTTCACCCTAGCAAACAGTGTGTATCTCTGGGTGTGCTGTGAATGCATATCCGTGTTTTTTAAACGTTATATATAAATATATGAATATACAGCGTATATTTGACCTGCCATCTTACCAGTTGGTTTGCTATTTATACAGGTCTGGGCACTTTTTTTTTTCTTTTTCTTTTTAAAGCGCTGCCTCCAGATTTGCATGTTTTATATTGTACTGTTTGACCATAAAATGAAAAGCATGTAGCCGTGTTGTTTGGAAACCCTGTATAACATTTGCTTATTTTTGTAAACAAAAGTAGTGAGTCAAATAGGTATATAGCTGTGAATGTAGTAAAAGGAAGTAAAGTTTTAATATAAACAATGTGGTCATTCTTTTGTTTCCGCTTTAATCACAGGAATCACATACATTCTCAATACAAATATAATCTGTAATGATTCAATAAATTATTTCTTAAAATATATATATATATATATATAAATATAAAACAATTATATTGAATCATGCAATTGCATAAACCTACACATTTTTGCACGAAAGTGATGTTTATTGATTTATAAAATACAAAAGAACAATGTTAAAGTACTCTCACAAAAGAACGTTACTTCAATAGTTACTGAAATTATAAGTAATAATCTTATACGTCATTTGAGGGTTCAACAGAGTCCTATAGTTTATTGGTTTTGCATTAATAATTATTTATTATATTGCCATATAATACAGATCAATATAGATGAAGCTCAATATAAAAATAGTGCATATTTCAGTGTATGTAAACCACACCCCTTTATGAACTACAGTAAACAGCCTGTTCAGCAACCTGATATCATTAATCAATTTTAACAGTTAAAAATGTCCCTTTGTGAGAAGAAAAAGACAGTTCTTAACTAAACTTCTTACAGTATAACAACTTGACAGTATATCTGAACTTGTACAAATGCAGGGAGTTACAGACTAGAAAACTACCTGGAATTAGGAGTGTTCGAAACAGCGAAGGACAGGAATGTTTTTACCGTTTCAGAAAACATATCACATATTTGGTCAGACTTCTGATATATACACTTCTATCAAATACAATTCATCATTTGTAAGTCTACAACATTCATATCTGTTTTCCTTCATGGGTATATGAGATTTAAAAGGAGTTATACTGAAAAAAAAACTTCCACATCCCAATACATAATAGATTAGGATGTTCTGAAAAAAATACCAGTGCTTGCAAAGCAGAAAAATCAAAGTATGGAAAACTTTAAGATGACCATAAGTATCAGTGTAAAGCCAGCTAAGAATGAGAAGACCATTTGCAATTCAAAATGCAAATAATATTGTCATCACTGTTGCATTAAAAAAAAAAAAAAGTGAATCAATTAGGAAACCCAAAGCGTTATGATAAGATTTTTGGTTGTACACACTTACGTAAAGCCTGTAAATCTTACATCTTTTAAATTGCAATATAGAAAGTGTTACACTCAAATAGCACCTGATCTAAATCTAGTAGACCCCACAGCAGACAGGGAATACATTGAAATGAACCGTATGCAGGAAGTATCCTCTTAATCCTGTTTCACTGGTTTCACTGCATGAGGTTTGTAGTAGATGACTGTGACTGTGACCCACATGTTCAGAGCGCTCATGACGACAAACCGTATGAGAACTTGAAAAGAAAAAAAAGCAAAGATAAAGATGATATCTCAATCAAACACTTAATCCCATCAGGAAGCTCTTACTGACCTTGTGTGTCTCCTGTGGTCATGACGGTGGTGAAGATCCGTGCTGACAAACAAGGCAAACACTCGATATCAATACGACAAACTGAAGAAGTGCTTAGTTTTCCTTTTGTGTCACTTACCCAGGCATGTATACGTGGCCAGAGCCCAGGTGAGAGTGCTGACCTGCCCAGAGTCCTTTGAGCTCCACAGACACTGAAGCTGTGCCAGTTTACTGCCAGCACTAATGAAAGTGCACAAACTCTGAGAGACAATGGCAAAAAGACAACTCTTATTATCATTACTTCTAATCTGAATTTATTAATCTGCCTATATAGGACAGTAATGCAATTGCATATGGATCAGTAGTTGTATGTTCTCACCATGGCTAGATCAATGACCCACTTCTGTACTGTAAGCAGATGCCATCCACCCACAAACCTGATTCTTACAGTAAAGGAATGAAGAACTATCATACTTATATAGCATAACCTTCAGCATGGGTCTGAAGGATACAGTGCTGCGTACATGAGGCTGTGTTTCAGGTTCCTGTTGTAGTGCAGGATTAACAGGAGCACAATGACATCTGTGTGGACACACAAGATTGAAATTACAATGGAGACTGGATTTGGAGTGCTTAAGCATCAGCGTCTGGTCTGTCAGATGGGCTCACCTTGTGCAATGAGGATGGGGTACTCCAGGTATGTGAGCGGTGGGTAGTCATAATACATCTGATAGGACATGAACACTATAAACCTACACACACAGGAAGAAGAAGAAGAACTGGGTTGGACACTTTTTGGCCATCCATCAAAACATATAGCTGATTTTAATCACCGGGGGCCACCAACTATTATTAATCGATCTTCAAGCCACTGTTATTTTTAGTATATCTGGTGTTTTGTAAATATTTTCAATTAGATTTTATTTTTATATATTCTGTTTTCATTATAGTTAATAATAATATATAGGTAATTTTGTTGTTCTGTCATTTTTATTAGTTACATACACTTTTTTTCTTTAATATTTTTATTTACTAGTTTTAATCTGTCTAGTTTGAATTATTTTAGTACATAGATAAAATATAATTAAAGTAAAATAAAATAAATGTAGATTTTTTTTCACACAATTCTGCTGCAATGGAGATTTCCATTAAACTCCATTCTAAAAATGTTTTATTTATGTAGTTATTTATTTAGGGGTGCTTTTTTTGGAGTGCAAATATTTTACAATTCAGTGTTTACTGCTGTTAAAGTCATAGTTTAGGAAACCCTGCTTTATACACTATATAAACAATGGGCCCCTACATCAGAGGGTCCCTGGGATGTAAAAGTTGAAGACCCCCCATCTACTAATGTAATACATTCTCTGTTTATACTTTACTGCATAGTGCACTAATGTTATATAATTTGATAGATTTAGGATTAATTTCATTATTAATTAAAATTATTCTAAAATATAGCCTACTTAAAGGAACATCAGCACATATCAATAATACCTGCATGCATATACAAATGTCGCTAGAACATACATATATGTACCGGTCTGAATGACAGGATGCAGCTCAGTCCGGATGTCTTCAAGCCTTTCCTGCAGCAGACTGATTTCAGAGAAGAGTCAATGTGAAGTTCTTACCCGAGCAGCTCGAGCAGCAGACTATTCAGACTGACTCCAGAGGTGGCTCTGGCCCGCATCAGCACAAAGATCTGCGGGAACTTCAGCACCATACACACGAACAGAGTGCTGAAATTCGCCAAATGCAGCGTCAAATTGCCGTCCATCTCTGGTAATCCCTCTCTGTGATCCGCTCGTGGGATCCTGGCACGATACGGCTCCAGATGCTATCATCGGAATGAGCGGCACTTCCGCACACATCAGCGCGCCGAGCGAGATTTGACCCTCCGCAGGGCCCGTAGTTCATGGCTACAGCTTCTTCTTGAGTGAGAAATTACTCAAATACATCTCATATTTGGCGCCAGCAAATCATAAAGTCAGCATGTCAATATTAGATGCTTCAGTTCAGTTGAATGACTGGGTCATTTGCAAGATATTCAGTCATTAAAAAAAAAGATGTAAAATATTAGGGAATTCACATTTCAAAGAATATACAAACTATTAATCTATATAAAAAGTTTGCCTTTTATGATTTTAATTTGGCATTTGCCTTTCAGTTCCTTGCGTTGTTAGCCTTTATTGTTCTAGCATTTATAATTATTTTACTTTTTTTCCCTCACTTTGTTTACACTCGTTAAGCAGTAGTGAAGATCTAAAAGGCATGTGCTTAAAGGCAGGGTATGCGATTTTCCAAAAATGACTTAGATAAATGCTGGGTTCCAGGCAGGTTTTTGTCACGTTCCAGTCAAATCACGCAAACATGCCTAAGCGCAAGGAATTGTGGTAGCTAGATGTAAAAAAAACAGTGTGTCATTTACAATCATTTCTTTCGCCAAAAGTGCCTTCCGTGCTTATTTGAGGGAACCGCCGAGGAGGATAAACGGCACACAAGGCAAGAGAAGCTTTTATACCTTTTATTTTAGTCTACTACTTGCATAAACACCGCATTCGCGTTCGACGTCAAAACTCGTAACTGGGAGTACACCAAACTAGTACGAGTTAGCGGGTGGGAAGCCACGGGTTTGGCTGCCGTACCAGTGTACTTTAACCAGTAGAAGGTTGGAAAAACACGGTAACGGGTTGCCTGAAACGCAGAAAAAGATTCGGGCCGTTTAGCAAAACAAACTTGTAAGTTAGCCAATCAGCAGTAACAGGCGGGTCTATTCGTGACGTGGAGAAGACAGTGTTCAGTGAACAGCCGAGCAGAGAGAGAGACAGAAAGATAAAAGCAAAAGAATAAAACGTTTGCGGAACGATAAAGCAAGAATTATGACCCATGTAAATATCGTATCAGCTTTCCAGCGCTGCAGAGAACTCAAGGAGTGGAAGGCCTGCGATGGGACTCCGAGGATGTTTTGGTTCTTCTTGATAGGTGAGTTACACTGGACACGATAAACTTTGAGATGTATATAAAATCTAAATCTTTCATTCACTGTCTCAACATTACTAATGTTATGTTTTGAGTTTTGACCATATGAAATAATAATCAGGAGTTTTTTTGCATAAGTTAACTATAGACAGCTAACAGACCAAATAAGTGTTTGCAAACAGTGATGACGTTTTTTTGTGTGAGCCTAGCTGGTTACAGAAAATTTGAGTTTTCAAGTGGCAGTCATTGAAAACCATGGAATAAAAGAATAAAAATGGTAAACTTAAGGTTATATTTAAAAATTCTAAAATTATTCTCGCAATTCCGAGATTATATCTGACAATCCGATAAAATCAACTCATCATTCTCTCTTCTGAGTTTACATCGCACAATTCTGGCTTTTTTTTTTCCCTTAGAATGGACAGACTCAATATAGTTGAGTTAAATCAAGCTGCAAAGTCCGAAATACTAGATGCAAGAAGTCAGAAATGTGATAACTTATAAAATAGATAAAAGTATAAATTATTATAGTTATAGTATTTCATGCTGTAACTGGGCAAATATGTGTTCCATACGAACTGCATATGTGAATATTATGTAGACCAGTTGTTTATTAGACAAAAAATTTGAGTAATCATAGCAGGTTTCATTCATTAGTCACGTTTAAACGTCTTTGTTTAGCATCAAATTATATTTTTGGCGACAGAATTCTATAGAAATTATTTGTATTCTGATTCTCACATCCATTTTTTCAATTCACTCCACTTGTTACCAGTGCTTTTCTGCAACCACAATACGCGTGCAGCTACGTAACTGTGACATCTTTACAAAATTGGTCTAGAAGTGCAGGGATTCTTCCACCTTACATTTTAGCATGTGTAGTATTTTTATTTAATCATAGTTTTTATTTATTTTATTTCAGTATTTCTTTAACCTGAACAGATACATCGGACAATACTTTTGCGAGGACAGGATCCACTGCTGTCTATCGAGTGATGCAGAGTGTGCTGTAAGAAATGCCACTGTGCCTATAAATCGGTGAAATAATGTATACCTAATCACATGCAAAATGCATGTTCAAGAAAAACATATGTGTGCGAATTATTTTAATTATACTGTGGTGAGTATTTATACTTGTTTTATGGCAATAAGCCTGCAAAAGAGTAGAGCGTAGCCTAGTAGAATTGTATTATTTTGCCTATTATTATTAAAAAGTTTTATTATTATTATTTATCTAACATGGTGCTTCAAGCCCCGCCCACTATATCCAGGGAGGGGGAGCTGGAGCTCTAGCTCCACCCATTTGGCTCTGCAGCGAGCACCACTTGGTCATAAATAGAAGCGGCAACAGTTTTGTGTCGGAGATTTGTCGTGCCACTCGCATCCAGTGTAGACGGTGTAACATTGGTAATGCTTTGTTTCACAGAACTGGGTTGAGCTTTGTACTGTATGTGTGGGGTAGAGCTATCAAAGAGGCAAGACCCTTTTGTGTTAGGAGCGTGTTTGTTTTGTTGATTTCGAATATCAACATTGGCTTTCAGAAATCGCATACCCTGCCTTTAAACATAAACATAAAAATGTTGACTTAAACAAGAATGTTTAAAACGAGTTGTTTCAGTTCATGCTTCATCATGAAATATTATTGCCAAAACAAATGATTGGTATAATTTATTAATTTCAGTCTCCTCAGTAGTGTTTTGAGATTCTACAGTAAAAATTTATGTTAATTTTTAAATCAATGTAAAAGTTAACTTAATTTGAAAATGACCCAAATATAGCCTAATCAATGAAATAAGTAATCAAAATAATACAGAATGAAGAGCACTCGAGAGAGAAGAGATTTGGAGTGTGCCTCTATTTATTTGTTTTTAATAAGCAATTCACTGGGTTAAACAAATACTGTTACAACACAAAAATTATACATTTTAAAGCAACAGGTTTTATAACAACTTCATAATCAAAAGACAAGTTCATCTTTTTTCTTTTGCTCTTGCTGTTTCCTTCTTTAATTTAGAAAAGAAAAAAAAAACAGACAAACATTTCATTGAGCAGCTTTGCTGCCTCTTGCTACCCTGTTCAAAGAACCATCTCTCTTGCTTTTTATTAATGCAAAGGCTTGCCAGTAATAAATAATACTATAAAATGTTCTGCAAGTACACAAAAAAGATTGAGAAACAACAACAAGGGTAAATGTACAAGGTTTTGGGTGAAAGGAGTGAAACAGGTGAGGGTGGGCAAATTTAGCAAAATCTCGGATTCATACAGGACAGACGAAGCATCTATACATCCATACTAGCCAGATAACAAAGTTGATTTTATTATTCGTGTGCATGTACGTGTGTGTGTGTGTTTTTTTTTTTGTTGTTGTTGTTTTTGTTGTTTTTTTTTACAAAGTTGGTTTTGCTTTTTTTTTTTTTTTTTTTTAAACAAGCAGGCATTGTTAATTACAGAGCACAAAGAATTAAGGTAGCTCAAAAGTTCGCCTCAAAAAGCTTTTAGCATTAAATCCTTAAAAACTGCAGTTTGCTCTTGTTATTTTACACAGACATAGTGCCTCTCACACAGAGTGCAGAAATAAGAATTTGTTGTTGCATAATTCCGGCTGTTGACGAAGCCATCCTCTTAATAACGCCCACAGGAATGATGGGAAAAAACATTTCTTACATGGCTACAGGAGTGTCGTGATATTACTGACCCCTTTTGTCACATACTACAGATGTTGAAAACTCACATCTAAGCTGCCTCTCGTTTTTCCAGTTCTCTTGATTTTACATCATTACAGTAGAGCTGACGTTGCTGTGAATGTTGTTTAGTTTGAGTTGTATAACACTGCTTGATGAGGGATGCACTGATTGACTGGTTTTGCTGGTATTTGAGTTGGGCTGCATGGGTTTCTGCGTCTCCATCTTGTTTCTGTGTGTGTGGCTGATCTTTGGCCGCAGCAGTGCTCATGTTCCCCCTGTCTTATTAAACAGAATCCCTCCAAACATTCAGAATGACTAGTTTTGGTGAATGAAAAAGCCAAGTGCTCTCTTTGTACCAAGCCTCAGGGCTGAAAGACAGTTTGGCCACTAAAACAGGCGCCTCTTTAGTAGATCCTTTGAAAGGCTCTTGGATTACAGTATTGCACTCAAGCTCTATGGTTTGTTATTTCAGTTCATTTTAACTCTTTGCATCTCTCATCTCTGTTTCTTTGAGCTTGTTGACAGAACACACTTCACTTCCCTCTAGTGGACTAATGTTGCCATGTCCTTTCATTGTGAGCAACTTTGGTCCTTTTTTTATCAAGTTGCTTGTAAATATGGGTTGCATTGTTCTTGGATTGTTTCCCAATTGAAGTATTGTTTTTATTTGGCATGAACGTGTGACCCAACCACTAACAGTTATTATATATCCCCAATTGTTTGCACATAACTCCATATTTAACTACAATGTTTTTATTGTTTTCATATAAGAATGGCTAATTTTCTTATATTTTTCAAAAGTTGAAGGTCAGTAAGATTTTTTTTTTACATTTAAATTCTATTTAACAAGGATGCCTTAAATTAATCATAATCATAAGTGTCAAATCATAATTAATCATAACAATTCTGTTCCTTTCAATCTTTCCATTCATCAACGAATCCACAAAAAATGTTAAAAATAATAAATAATATTAAATAATAGTATTTTAATGATTTCTGAAGGATCATGTGTCCACTGCAGACTGGAGAAATAGTTGCTGAAAATTCAGCTTTGTCGATTCATGGCATTTTCACAGGAATAACTTGCATTTTATGTTTTAAATTGTTATATTTCCCAATATTATTATTATTATTGTTTTTTTTTTTTTGCTGTCTTACTGACCTAAGACTTTTGAACGGTGGTGTATTTTGTTGAGAGATAGTACTTATTTTTACGCTTGTTTTTGGGCAATTTTTTAGGAGGATCTGGCAACCCCACAATAGACAAATTGGACATTTTCCACTCTGGAAACTCTGCATCACCATCATATCATTTAGAAAGTACTGGACAGCAAATCAAATAGGAGTTTAACAATGATTAAAAAGGTTGCTGGAACTTTATGAGAGAAATGAAATTGTTTTGTGGCCATTTATAATAGTTGACACAGTTTTACAGTGTTTACCATAAGTGCAATGATTATCTCTCCCATACAATGTACACATACATACACAGTGTCTCTCTGTTGTTGTCAAGGACAGCTTCATCTGCTATGTCCCACACACACACACGTACGTTTTTGCTGGTGTCATTGTCTTGTCTGCGTGGGACCGCAGACACTACAACAGTGTTGGGTTTCAGGGCTATATCTGTCCCAGCCCAGTCTGTGCTGCTCTGATTACAACAGCAAGGTCACACACGCACACACACACACATATACACACAGGGAAATGAAAAAAAAAATCATATTTCATGTCTGTGAGATAAGCAGTAATGGGTGTTTGGGTGGTGTGTGCAGCTATAGGAAGTGATTTCAGTGTGACGTGACCTTAAATTGTCCTTCAAACACCATATTAATCAACATAAACAGCTGTAACTACTTCTTTTAAAAGTACAGTGTTATAGTAAGTTTAAAAATAGGAATAAAATTGTATAGGTTTTAGTAAACAAATTTAACTGTCTTGGTGAATTGGTGCCTTTTTTGAACATTCAAATAATAATAATAATATGAACTTTCTCAATTGTAAATTTCAGTTTTGATTTTTGCTAAATTGCTACTGTATATCTTACTTTATTTCTTTAATTGAGACATTGTATTTCATAATGTGACTACTTTTTTGCAGTTGCAAATATTTCTCGTAATTGCAAATTTATTTCCTTTAATTGTGATTTTATATCTTACAGTGACAGTGAGTATCTCTTGTTCTAATTTTACCTCTCATTTATATTTTTTGCTCTGATGTGGAAAATGGCTTTCATAGTTCACTGTGGTATATTTAAACTTTGTAAATAATTACTTTGAGTGAAAACAAATAAGAGGGGAAAAGTAAAAGGGCTAAGAATGAAAGAGGAGGAGGAGAGAGGGGAAAAAAGCAAGGAAATTTGAGTCAATAATGAGAGCGACATATGATGCTGTTGCTGGCTCCTCGCGACCAATCCAGACATGTAATGTACGTTTTGGTTGTGCCGCACACACAGTATCAAGATTCTCAGATTAACACTGAGATTCACTGTTTCTCCTATAAACACACACACCAAACAAATGGACTGAGCGTGTATACTGTGTGTGTGTGTGTGTGTGTGTTTATGCTTCTCTGACATTTTGCCCTTTTTATCAATCTGCTCTCTGTAACACCTCCATCCAGACGGAGGGTCAGCCAGCCGTATCAGCACTGACAAAATAAATCTGACACAGGAATGTGTGTGTGTGTGTTTAAATCTGACACTGGAATGAGACTCTGCCACATATGAACCCCAGAGAGAAATCCAGTCCTTACTCTAACCAGTCACAATTAGACCTCTGAGCCTACTCTTAAAAAAAATATACCACTGTGAAACTGAATCCTGCAGCAAAAAGTACAGAGGGATAGGGTAGGATTGCACTCTTCTTTGTACGTCGTCCAAGTGCAGAGAGAAAAAGAAGAGGGGAAAAGAGGGAGAGAGAGGAATGGTAAAGGTTGAAGGGGAGATTTGGGTCAGTGTTGGCCAGTTAAACTTGGTTTATATCAGAGAAAAAAACTAAAAAAAAAAAAAACAACAACAACAGTAAAGATGAAAAACAAAAGATAGAAACTGAAGAAAATGAAAAACAAAAAAGGATAAAAGGGACCAAAAGACAGGAAAAATAAGCTAAAGAAAAAAGAAAAAAAAAAGTAAGTAAAAACAAAAGCAAAAAAGCACATCAAAGTGATTAAAGAAAAGAAAACAAAAAAAAAAAACACTTTACTGTTTTAGGAAATTGTTGAAATGAAAATTTTTAGATTTATTTCCTCTTTTCTTGTATTTCCTTGTATTCATCCATATTGCCAAATCATCAGAGTGTGTTTTGGATCTGGGTGATTTTTTTTTTTATACTTCCGACACATTGTTTGACAAATTTTTGACTTCAATTTTAGACCTTCTCCCAAAATAAATTGGCAAACTTGGATGTTTTGTCAAACCAAACTCCATTTTGGCCAGAAATCTGATACACCTTCTCCCAATTACACACACACACAAACACGCACACGCTTGGCTTTAAGGTTCACTCCTCGACTTTAGTCAAAACAAATAACCTATACACCCAGGTGCTAACCATGCTCTTACAGTACTCTGTGTAACTAAAATCATTTTGGCTCTGTGTCCACCTAACCGACCCAGGCTACCTTTAAGCTAAATGTTCTTGGCATCTTGTGTAAGTGAACTCTATACCGAGGCACCTTGGAACTAACTGAAACTGTTCCTGTAACCGTAGATGGAAAGGAAGTGATGAACATAATTTAGCACTGATTGGGATTTGGCAAAAAATAAAGCATAAAAAAACCCTCAAGAATGCACCCTTGACATCAGCTCATAGCTGCCCGAGACGTTTACTGACCTCTCCACTGGTTTTGATTGTACTCTTGATAGCAAACCCAGGAGGGATTTTTTTTTTAAATAAGAGCACTGCAATAAGATAGATACTGATATAAATAATGAGAAATCCAACCCAAATGCCCCAGTGGACACTGATTTCCATCTAAGCCATCTGATACATCAGGACAGTGTGTACACAACCCACCAGCAGTGTTAGACCGACTCTTCGCTGAGCCGTGTGGCATGGCAATGAGCGCCTGTGATTGAACAGACTGGGTGGGACAGTCTCCAAGCCAATGGCCGGAAAGCTAGCAGCCATTTTAACAGTTCGCCAAAATGCTTGGTGAGGTCTGTACCCTGTAATCCTCAATCAAATCAGTGAGTGAATGAATTTTCATTGCACGATAAACCAGCAAACCATCCACAAACACTGTTCTCCAGTAGTGCAGGCTACTTATCTTCTACATTTCTTCTCCAACGATGGATGAGTTTCCAGCTTCTTCCCAGGGATGAAATGAAAGTTCAATCCATCCTTCTGGTTTTTTACTCCCTCCAGGGTGTGTGTACATTGCTCTCTTCCTGTCTTTTTTGTTGTCCGGTTCCAGAACACCTCTCCCTCAGAAAGGAGAGAAAGGAAAGAGGTTAAGAAAGAGTACAGAGTGTTTTGCTGGTGCTGCAGATACTGATACACATAGTCAGAGAAATTGAGGGGGAGAAAGATTTGAGAGGAGAGAGTATACAGAGTTTTAGAGCAACTCTGCATCTGTATTAGTCTTTCTGACTGAAGCCATTGAATCAGAAGCATCCAAACGTACATACAGATTAAACCGAGCTTCTTTGAATGCACACACAAAGCAGAAAACTGGTCCATCCATCTGTGGCAGGATTTGACTGGCCCTGTTCCAAATTATAGTTATTCATGAGCATGTTTGATTGGCAGCCTGGCAGATCTATTGTGTTTGGCTTAAGCTCCGCCTTTTTGGAAATCTGTATATATACACTGTAATGCCAAATCCAACCAGCAGGGGGAAAGTGGAGAAGATGAGAATATCTCTTTCTTCAACAAGTAGACTGAGAACAGACTTTGCCTGAAGATATCCCAGTTGAAGGTCAAACATCACGTCCGATCTACTTCCTGGATTAACACTTTGTGTCAGTCTTTGTTTAGCCAAAGGGGTGGCGACGGAGCAGACTGCTGCCCAATCCGGATGATCTGTGTGCATATTATGTCGCAACATGTATGTGCGTGTTTGGAAAAATGGGGAAAACAAAGTTGACATCTTGATTGTTTGGATTGTGGATCAAGACTATGAACAGATGATGGTCTCTGCTGCGGTGCAGTCCTCTTTATCCCCTTGGTGAGATGGTGATTTCTATAAGAGAGAGGTGGGGAAATTAAAGAGAGTAGGAGAATGAAGAGAAATTGTCACATACAGCCTTGTTGATCTTTTTTGATCTGTTTGAATGATTTATATGACTAAAAGATCAATTCATGGACAAATGTAAGAGTTTTCAGAGTATTAAAGGGATTTTTTTTACTACAAAATAACAGTATTAGAATGCTTAAAGCAATCTTAGAATGAAGGCAGATGTACAGTAAATCTTAAGAATTCTCACCTGTCCTCTATTTCATTTGTTCTGATTGCGGATACGCAGACACCTTCTCTTCAGCGGAGGCTCCATTTCCATTGGAACGGTTCCTGTTAATGGGGCTGTCAAGCCACAGGGCAAAATGGCAGCGGTTTTGTCAGCAGGTTTGGGCACGGGCTGAATGACACATCCAGGTTTGGGCATTAGGGGCAGGGCGTAGGCATGGTCCTCACCAGATGGGGCATCTTCAGGGCTCTGAGGTTTGTCCTCCCCTGTTACTGTGGTAATGGCAGACTGGTCATTTGAGCTTCTCTTACCTGCTGAGTCTCTTTCTGTTGCTAAGCAGCTGTTCTCTTTCAGGTCCTCTCCTTCTAGATCGGCCCCTGCAGGCTCATCGCACACAGCGGCAGTCCTTCGGCAGTGGTCCACTAGAGGGCGCTGCTCTAATGGAGGTGTTCTGATCGAACTCTCTGCTGGAGGCACATTACAGCTCCCATTAACAATCACATTGCAGGGCGTAGCAGAGCCAGGCTCAGATTTAGCTGTGGTGTTGCTAGGAACAGTGGAGGCGCTGCATGTGATTGGTTGAGAAAGTGGCGGTGTGCCGCTGCAGTAGGATGGGTCGGCACAAGGCAGAGCCATGCTAGCCAATGGGCTTTCAGCATTACTGTCTCTGTGGTTATTTTCTATTGTACCTGTGCTAGTACCGGCAGACCCTTCCACCTCAGTTTCACCCAAAACTGCAGGTGGTGGGCTTAACCCCGGCTCTGCTTTTACCTGCACACAGGTTACAGCCCTCTGGATAACTAGCTGCTGCCGGGAACGACGACTGGTTGTTAAATCTATGACTCCATCTGCTGGTGTGTCTTTGTGGGAGTGTCCAGAGCTTCCGTTACCAGAGTTCTCCATTTTAACCCTCAGCTCCGCCACGTTTGCCCTGCCCTGCTCCGTCTGTTTGGAAAATCCTGGCGATAGTGTATCTGAGGTGGGAGGGGCTTTCTGAAAGTCCCTCCCCTCCCCTCTGGAGGTGCCTTGAGAAAATGGTGGTGGTGCTTTTGAATCACTCCGCTCGTTCGCAATGTTCGGAAGTGTTCCGTCATTTCCTGGTCGGTCACCAGAAGCCTGCGGACTGAATGGTATAGGCACCGGAATGGGTATAGGGACAGGTAATGGCACAATCACTGGATAGGGCACTAATAATGTTGGTGGTGGCACTAGGGGTGCTAGGGAAGGTATGCCAATATTCATAATAGGTGGAACTGGGATGGGTCCAGCTGGCATCACGTTAACTGGGGGGAAAGGCAAGCCTGGCATGTGGCCACCGGGATGAGGGGGCATCATACCCGGAGGGTTCCCAGAAAGGGTTGGGGTGGAGGATGGGTGTATGTGGGGGGAAAGGAGCGGACGGTGCATAGGGCTTGATGGAGGACCCAAAGTCCGCGAAGGAGGTGGTGGCCCAATGCCAGGAATCATGGGATTGGAATGAGGGCTGTTCGGGCCTGGGGGACGTAGGAACGGAGGGCGAATGTGCTGCATCATCTGGTGTTCCATAAAGAGAGGGAGAGGAACTGGGCCACGGGGTGTCATGACCATCGGTGGGCTGCCAGGTGGCATACCCAGAGCTGGATGTAAACCTGTTAACGGTGGCGGAGGAGGAGGTGGCGGTAACACTGGGCTTTCATGCGGCCGTGGTGTGGGGATTTTTGTAGATGATGATGATGAGGATGATGAGGACGAGGAGGAACACACAGTTCCAGTTTCAGATGGTGACCCCGAGGTGGATCCAGAAGGTCCGGCTACAGTGTTGGGGCCCCCTGGTGACGGTGCCTTGCGACTGCGGAGCTCATTTAGAGGTGCGCTCCAGGATTCAGGTGTTAGGAGCTGTACACCCGTTGCATTCTCTGATTTTGTATCACTTGTGGTGAGAGAAGGGTTACATAAGCCCCCTGGCAGTGCGGCCTGAGTCTCTTTATAGAATATGTCCATCTTATACTGGTTCAGACACTTTGCACTGCAGAACTGGAGCCGTCTTTCACCCGCCCCAAAATCCAGGTATTCCTTAGTGTGGCGGATGTGTTTGCACCAATCGCAGACCTGTAACATGAACAAGCGCAAAATGAACAACCTAAACTAGAGAATACTTCACAATGATTATATTAAAGCATACTAATCCTCTCTGTGGACTAAGACATCATTAAAAGAGTATGGTTGTCCTTCTCTATTACTTAGAGAGTCTGATGATGCAGTGTGTGAAGAGAGAGTGTTTTCTGTGAGGTGTCAGATCTATGTGAGATTAGGGTTTTATAGAATAGTCATTAAATGCAACAAAACAAGTGTGAAGAAAATGTAGTTTATATCATGAAATATTAATATTAAAATCAAATTAAGATTATAATAAAAAATATATGTATGTGCAATATATGTATTTTAATATGTATGTGTGTGTGTTTTAATGTATATGTAAGTACACGCACAATTATATGTTTATTATATTTACATGCATTTAGACGTGTGTGTGTATATATATATAAATATTTTTAATAAATAAATATATATAATGTTTTTCGTAAGCATATACATGAATGTGTGTGTATTTATACATGCATAATAAATATAAACAGTACACTCATATGTTATGTAAACAAAAACCTTTATTTTGGATGCGGTTAATCACGATCAGTTGTTTGACAGCAGTAAAATATATATACTGTATGTTTAATGCATTTAAATATTTAAAATAAATATATATATGTTAACAATAAATATTCAAATATGTAACCAATATAAATATTTATAGTAAAAGGGGTATTTATTGTGTATTTCTCTTATTATTGTTCTCTAACTCATCCTAACACATTGGCTTTCTGTATTTTTGACACATGCATCCTCACACACACAGACACACTCATTACAGGATGTCAGGAGTCAGCTGCCCAAGGCAAGCTGTAGGGTCAAACTCTGACAGCCACGACTAAAAGGTTTTCCCTTCAAGGGGCAATTATGCATGTGGATTTTGAGTGTGTGTATGCGAGTGTGTATCTGTGGCACTGCAGGTGACACTAACTGAGAAAGACAGTGACAACAGACTGAGACAGACAGCAACGAGGGACTTAAACCTGCGAGACAGAAAATGTGGTTTGCGTGTGCATGTGAGAGTAAGACAGAACTCGGGAACTCTGGGTAATTAAAGAATATAATGTGTACGGCTAACACATAGAATAACTTAACAGGAGGGATATGGGACAGGCCAAATCATAGAAAGGTGAACATTGACATAATTATCCTTTAAGAAAGAAGTATTACTAAATGATTGAACATTGCCTCTGTCTCACTCCTTTTCTCTGATACTCTTTCTGCCAGGATAGTTATGTCTGTCCAACCACTCAACAAATCTGTCTTGGAATTGATAAGACTGTCACTCTCCAGAGAGGAGGTCAGTCAAAGTAGTTGAGTGCAGAAAATTTGCCTCAGGCCTGGTGAGTAGAGTACATAGAAAGAGATTTGCAAACATTGGCTTGTCATAAAGACAGACAGGTAGACAAAGACAGACCTGGCAACGCAACTACCTGCACACAGAATGGAGAATTCACAAAGAATGAATTGCACTGTTCATTTGCATGCACTGTTTCAGTTGTTTTAGCTCCCAATTTACTAAAGCTTTATGCAAATGAAGTAATGGTGCGAACACACCCAAATACTTGTGAATCATTTCTGAGTGCTAGCTTGTGGTATAATTATTATTATTAGTGTCTATAATAAGCCTAATTAACATAAAAAGCAGGCATGTTTCACGTTAAAATACTACACGGTAATGTCCTGCATTCTTAAATTTGCCCCAAAATGAAGTAGAAAAAAAATGACACACTCATGCTACACAAGCTGAACACAGTGGAAATTCAATAGCTACAAAGCCCTATGCATGCTTCTGTTGATATGTGTTGTGCCCAAATGTGTGTACTGTTTACTAATGCATTGGCAATTTAAAACTTTGATTATAATGCCAATACCGCTTTTGAATCTGAATCAGAATATGATTTGCCTCAGGCCTGCCTGAGCAGACTGCAGAGACAGAGATTTCTCTTAAGACTAGTGAATTGACTGCCAAAGCCAGAGTTCCACTGAAGATAATGAAGGCATTTATCATATGCCACTACTGTCAATGATGGACATTCATCACACGGATAAAGAGAGAGAGAGAGAGAGAGAGAGAGAGAGAGAGAGGCTCATGGACACACTTATACATATTCACATAACACAGTAACACATACTTCCAAGATATAGTTTCTTAATCAGTTTTCATAACCTTGTTTTCCAGTAAAAATAAACATTAAAATAAGATAAATTTATGTTAGATAACTTAATAAAACAAGATTTGTTTTCAGAGAATATACCTTAATTTGATATTAATAAAGCTATCCGCCACAGGATGATGACAGACAGACACCACTCATTCATGAATCAATGTGATTTTGTACTGAAGCCTTCGCTCTGTTTCAGATGCAGGAGCTCTGACAATGCCAAGTTAACATGCACAAACCAGCTCGAGGCGTGCCTGGATATTCTCAATTATAAATGATTTTCATATTTCCTGAGTTTAAAAAGCGAGACAGATGGAGACCACTTAACGAGTCATGGCTCTCTAAGAGAAATTTTACTGCACATTACCCTAATGGACTTCTTTTCTCTCTCGCTCGCTTCTCTCCTCTGTCTCTCTCTTTCTCTTAATCTTTCACTCACCCTTATTTTGCTTTGCTCTCTCTCTCTAACATGCTTGAGAGGTAATTACTGTCATTTACTTCTGCTGTGGCCGTTAAGCCGATGTCCGTGACCATGCTGCGAGTAGCTGTACGCTCTTTTACTGTAATTACCTGCTAACGTACGGCTGCCAACTCAACGTTAGAGAGGAAGTTTCTGTGCTAATGCTTTTCTTTTCCCATCACGCACACCCTCTGACCCCAGAATGTCTGTTCTCGACCAGCCATATGCTGATTTTATACACTCACACCTACTCACACATGCACATACCCCACTTGTCCATTCATGTGGAAAACAGTAACATTCAATGCAAACAAAAACATGAAATATGGAATGTCAGAAAGAAACAAACTGTTTCTACAGCTAATAAAGTAGATAAGCAGAACACCGCATGATCTAGTCTTGAGTTAGTCTTGAGTGTGTGATTTGACCAGTCTTGTGTCAAGTGCTAAGTCTTTAGGAATTTATGAATTAATTTATGGGTCAGATTCCTCCCCAAAATAAAATAAATAAATAAAAAAACACATAAAGAAGTCATCAGGTTTCTAATTGTGACATCATATTTATCACTGTAATGCATAATGAAATGTATTAAAGCATAAAAAATAAGTAAAAACATTTATTATTTAAAATGTTGATTCGTTTTGTCATGCCATACAAATTATGGATGTACTGCCAATATTTGGATGCATACACCAGCTAGTGGACAATATACATTTTATAGGTTTCAATATTAATGTTAATCTTTATAAACATGAATAATAAAATAACTCTGTCAATATAAATCTTAAAATTGTCAAATTCTCATACTGAAATGTTATATATTATATTGTGATTGTTATATACATTTGTAGGATTTAAAATGACCGATTGTAGGTTTTAATCATGCAATTTTTAATACTTTAAATAATACAATTTTATTATATCAACCATTAATACTGTAGTTTATCAGTTGTAACATGTAACAAGTAATTATTGATTTTTTTTTTCTTGTATTGGCCAGGATTTTATTATTAGTGCATCCCAACTAATAATAATGTCACAATTTAAAGAAAAATGCATGCCAAAACATTCCCTACAACAAATTAACCATGGTTTTGTTATTATTGTATTGTATTTTTGACATATAGGTTATGATTTGTAAAACCACAGTTTAGCTACAAATACCATGATTAAACTATGGTTAGTGTGGCAAAACCATGATTCATTTGTGGTAACCATAATTTAACTACAGAAACCTACAGAAAGTTTTTTGGTTTTATTTGCAGTCAAACTGTTTTTTTTTTTTTTTTTGCAGTATGTTAATTTTCATAAGAGATATTTAGACAAATCACAGACAAATGTTTTTGTAAACTTCATATTAAGACTTAAGACTTTGAGACATGGCCACAATCACACAATCTTTCTAAAATCTAAGTCATCTTAATCAATATGCATTTGCTATTTCTACATCTCTAATTTTGGGGTGTTAAATGGTTTATATCTTACAAGCACATCGCTGTTTGTCTTGAGGACAAGTCTGGGCGTGTCTTTGGACAAGCTGTGGTGTGGAACGCCCTCCTCCTCTCTGGCCTAAAGGAAAAACATAATGTCCCTTTTTATGCATGGCCAAAACTGAAAATAAACACATACATAACAGATGTAGAAAAGAAAGAAGAAATGATGTGAATGAGGAAATGGAGTGAGAGAATAAAAAACAACATGTGCTGACCTGAATAGACATATAGAAAATAGAGACATTGTGTGTGTGTGTGTGTGTGTGTGTGTGTGTGTCTACATTCAAATTCAGTAATCCAAGGTTATATATTAGTATGGTAGACTGAAACAAGAAAATTTTTCAATTATATCAAAAGCTGGAAAAAAATGATTCAGACATATTCTAGAAAATTAGGCTGAAACACCAAATTAAAATAAATGTTGTAAAGTACCACTGAAATAATTAAGAAACAATTATTTTTATAGCATATCCTTCATATTCTCTAAGCTTTATTCTGTCTCTGAGCACCTGAATGCCACAGCTGACAAACACCTCACTGAAGAACATCAGTCTCTGAAAACACACACTTTTGCCATCTTTGGTCTTCATTTTGTGTAGTGTCTGTGACCCCTCTGGACTTGAGCCAACTCATTTACATATAGCACTAATGAGGCTGCATACTCTCTAACACTCACACAAATGGCATATCCACAGTCTTAATGACTTGAGGCATGACGGTGCTCTAAGAAATAACCACACGCGCCATTCATTTGCACTGTGAAGCCTCTTTCATACACACAATCACAGATGAAGCCACATGCAGACACACAAAACTCACTGAACCTTACGCCTTATTAAGTAACCAAAAACTGCAGTGCTCGATAATGTATGTGAAGACAACTGTGTGCCTCCGTATTGTAAAATATGCCCCAAATTGCTGCAGTGTGTGTGTTATGCCACCTGGGCTTTAGCATTTTAACCACATCTCTGCCAGCCACCATCTGGGCATCACACAACCCAACCCAGGTGTGTGTGTGTTTATGTGCCTTTTGCACATTGCCAGGTAAAATGTACTTCTCCAAGGACAGCGATGGTAACACATGTGAGGCACATTCTGAAACGCCCATACAAACACACACACACACACATCCATCTGCTATCTACAGTATCTGTCATATGGGTGAAGCAATGCATTTGTTAGTTGATATTAACTCATTAACTCTATATAAGCACTTTTCCATTGCCCAGTGTGTGTCCGCTAATATGTGAGTGGCTAGAGTGGCCAAGTCTATGTATGTGTGAGACAGTGATTTGAGAGTGTGTATGTTTGTTCTCCTGGCTAGAAGCTATGAAATAATCACCCTGCACCGTGAGTCACAACGCCATGGCAACAAGACCTTAGGAAGCAGAGGCCCAATAGCTTCAACGCACACACAGCTTAAAGAGTTTGTTTCAGAGACAAAGAAATTGTACTCCAGAGTTCAAAATAGGAATGAATAAATAAGTTGCACGTTTTTATACCTGCAGTAACTAAGTTACTGGTTATATATGTATGAATGTTCTCATTTGTTATGAGTGTATTAATGAGATATGTGTATATAAATCAACATCACCATTTACTGGCTGATACTTTACGCTCCGTCAGATTTTAACACTGTAATCAAATTTAACATTTAGGGGGTTACAATTTCTCCTGACACACACACACACACACACAAGCACACAGTGCAGGAGAAAAGCACAGGCAGAATGAAGCATGAATGAACCAGTAAAAAATGTATGTTAAAAGTCAAGAAAAGGATGTTAGTAACTGAGCAAGATACTAAAAAACACATTTTTCCAGTCCTTTAAATGTAAAGACCTAACCGTCAAAGAAAGATATTATTTTGTATGTTTAGTTGCTGACCACTGACTGTGTCTATAATGTACCGTAGGTGACTTCAGGCTTTACTATGTTTCTTCAGGTTGTATCTTTTTGTCTTTCATATTCTAAGTGCTTTGTTCTCACTTCATCTGAGCTGAACATCACTCTGTATGCTGACTCACACCAAAATACTGAAGAACATTCACTCACACGCACACACACACACACAGCATATGGCCATTCAGTCTACACTCCTCTTTATTCTTGCTCTTATTGGCAGAGTTGCATTTAATTCTGTTTCATTCTATTTTTATGGCATGAAGCACAAACGGTCTGACTGTCTGTCTGTGTGTCCATCTGCTTCGCTGTTAAAAAAGGGTTGCTTCTTCCAGGTGTCCAATACTGAGGTTCATCTGTACAAATTTTCTTCAATGTTTCTTTCTCTCTCTCTCTCTCTCTCTCTCTCTCTCTCTTTCATGCAAACATTTTTGTTTAATTCATTCTGACAGTATGAGAACACTGGTAATTTCTGCATCAATGATAATACCATGTGTTGCTAGGGTTACCTAATGTAACCTAATAATTACCATTATTATGTACTAAAGCAATTAGTAAAGACTTTTTATATGGTAAATTAACTTCAAAGCTGCTTATTGTTTTTATAAAATAAAGGCTAAAGCAATATGATAAAAGACACCACTGTTCAATAAGTAAATGCATTGCTTATAATAGAAAAATCCTGAAAACATTTATCGCAGTTTCCATAAAATATTCTGCAGCATGTGTTCCTTCAGTCACTTGGGATCTTTTTCTTTCTTTTTTTGTGTTGTCGTTGCACACATGCCTTTTTTTAAATGGATAAAAAATTATAACCTGGTGTGAACAAGAAAGTTGAGAAAATTTCCATTTTGAGAAAAAAAGTCTCATTCTAGAATTGAGCCAAAGTGATTCAGAATAACTGTACTAAGAAATCCCATGCCCAAAAGTGCACATGTCAAGAACACAATATGTAACTTTTTTAATGATTTAATGACTACTTTTTTGATAGTGATGCCTGACATTAGCGTTCTATGCCATAGTCTCTGATATGTTCTTTTGACAACATTGTTTTCATCATACGATTTGCCTCTAAAGCTACACTGCAACAAACTGTCACTGTAACGAGTTAGACTGACCCCAGTTGATTGTACTTATTCAGCCTTGTTCATCACAAGTACATTTCAGTCCTATTCACCTCGGTCCAGAACAAATCACCATATATGGGCACACTTCTCTGTATTCCAAATATTCAGTTACTATAAGGTTTCATGAGGCTAAAAATATCTAGTCAAAATTCATTAGCTCAGCACCTACACACACACGCATGCAAATCTGAGGATTTGGACAGTGTAAAATGAGCCCACCGTCTGACACAATAAACACAATACAATAACAATACTGTGTGTGTGTGCGTCTGACAGAGGTTTACCTCATTTCCTCTGAGGAGGACACTCCTTATTCACACACAAACAAATACACACACACCTTTAATAGTGAGGAATTATAATCACCTGAAGCAGCTGGTGTGAGGATATTTTACTATGGGCCGGTGGGATGATAAAGATACGTATGCACGTGTATGCTTTCTCTTTTTCCGTTTTGAGTTTTGCAGATGTAGCAGCTGCAGGTATTTACTGCAGTAACACCAGACCGCAAGCAGACCCACCACCCCACAGCCCCTGCCAGTGTCTTATTTCACACACACAAACACAATACTGCTTATCTTTGCAGCTGACCTTGTGGTGTACATGACAAAATAGAAAGAGAAAATGTTCATATAATCTTAGAGCGTAATAGAGTTTCCCCGTCTTAATGAATTATAGAAATAAAGGTGGAGTCACAGTGGTGGCAGGACACCAGGAGTATCGTCAAAGGAGTGAAGTAAACAGCTCTATGATTGGTGGGATTAAATGAACATGCTCCTGCCAGACATTCGTTTGGCATTCCACAGACGCGTCTCCTTAGAGAACCAGATACAGCATCCAAACGTCTACAGACGTGCCAAAACGACCTCTACACTATACACTATAATAATCACAGACTACACTGACCGCATATCTGATGATGTCACTCAGCACACACTGTTCTCTTGAGTAAATAAATGACCAAACTCTGGACTTTGAGAATAATTCTAATAATTTTTTTTGCAATAAAAACATGGACAATTAGTCTACAGAACCATATGCTCTAATGTGAACTTAACAGGGTTAAATTTGACTAAATCTCACAAAAACATATCCCGGCCATTGCAATAATTTAATCTACACTACACAAAATTACTTTGCAAAAAAAGACTGATCTGTCCAGGTCACATTCCACCCCAAAAACTACAATTATTTATATATTATGTTATATATATTACATGTTATATATTACTTATATAAAAATGTTTGCATTTAGATTTTTCATTATATGTTGGCACAAAAATTGCATTATTATTATTATTATTATGTGAAGGCGTTTTATTAGGTTCTCATTACTGTATTGCAATGTTTTTTTTTTAAATCAGCATAAATGTTCAGCATAAATCAACAGATATAATAAATATTATAATGATGTATAAATACTGTATACTTTAAATAACGCATGTTTTTTTTTAAACAGTAATGGTAATAATCAAAATTGGGGTGTCTTGAAATGTCACAATACAAAATTAATAAAAGTCAATAAAATTGGCTTAATTTTTAGAACCATTAATTTTTCACCAAAATATAATTGGCTTTTTATCATTGCCTTTATAATTTTATTTGTTTGTTTGTTTTTGTTTTTTCAATTTGGGGTGAAATATAACCCAAAATTATGAATATATACAATTCCTAACAGTTGTTGTGAACTCACCGATGGAATAAAAAGTCATTTTCTATTTGTGTGTAGGGATTCTTACTCTATTTAATTTTCTGATTTATTTCTTGAATTTCTTTCATTAAAAAAGTAGCCATTTTCAGTATCAAAATATATATGCGCGTGTACATCTATATGCAATTTCTTTATTCTAGTTCCTTAAAACTCATGTTTTTATATTTATATGCTTTTACATTCATGTGAATAATAGGTATGACAACAGAGAGAAAAAAAAAGTATTTTTACAGATCTGTTAGCTCTATGCCCTTGGGCATCTACACTGCTCATCAGTTTATGAAATGTATACAAATGTCAGTTTTGTGTATCCACATGTTTTTGTGTGTGACACAGACTACTGTACACATTTAGGTTTATGTGTGTGTGTGTAGTAGTAGTGCCAGTAAAGCTCATATTTGTTGGTCTGTTCATGCTGTCCACTCTGTCCTCAAACACACCACACACTAAGCAAGGGGTGGCTGTGAACAAACATGCATGCATGTGGGAGTGTGTACGCATGCATGCGAGACTCTTGTGTGTGAAAAAATGCATGTGTGATGGTGTATTTGTGTGTATGCAAATGTGTGTGCTTTTGTATGCATGTGTTTGTGCCTAAGTGTGTTTGCATGCGTCCATGATATTATGAGTTCCATCAGTGTGTGAATAAGTGTACAAGAGAGTCTCTAACACACACGAGGAGAGGAGAAATCCAAACACAGTATACTTACACTGCAATTCCTCACATATCCAAGCTTAGATAGAAGAGAAAACACACAATCAATATCTGTCTCACTCTGATGGCATGAGGTCTAAATCTAAATGAGGTTCAGTGCTGTTATGCTGTGCTGTGCTCTGCTGTGCTGTACTTTTTTGTGTTCTGTAATAAAATAAAACAAATGATTGTGTTTTTTTTTAAAGAAATATCTCTTTAAAGGGGGAAAATAGTAACTTGTAGGAACTTTTAGAGATATGCTCTGGTAAATCTCTTTCTATTATTTACATAATGGTATGAAAATGAACAGGATGGAAATAAAATAAAGGATTGAGCAAAAGCTAGAAATTGTTTATAATTTGTACAAATTTTCAAACAGGGTGGAGTGAGAAAAACCAGCTAATACCACAAAAATCATATAGATTATTTAATGAAATCCATTAAATTAATTATCACCAAAATTATGCTATATTAGTCAAATAAATTAAATATTCTATAAATAATATAAAAATAATGTAAAGTGATGTATGTTAAAAGAAAACAAACCAATATGACCACATCTTCAATATTTTGAGTTATAATGTATTGCATAGTAGAAATGACTCATGCCATCAGCTTGTCTTTGTGAACCGACCATGTTCAAAATATTAAGTGAAGTACAAACAATAATGGATGAAAATTAAAAATGTATTATTGTTTAAGCTGACAACAACGACCTAATAAAGGCTCTAGAAATACACTGCTGTTTATGGGAAAATGACTTGAACTCTTACTACAAAAATACCTGCTTCTTTCAAACCTGTCACTGTCTGAGATGTATTCAAAATTGAAAGAAAAAATTAAGAATTTTAATGTTTTGAGCCAGAGAATTTAATAACAATGAAGGTTAGAGAAGAACAGAAGAAGTGACATCAGACAGAAGGAGCCTGATTGGCTGAGGGGACAGGAAGAGGCGGAGACTGGGCATTTACCTTGTTGCGTTTGAAGTAGGCACGTCGACAAGCAGCGAAGCATTTCTCACTACAGAAACTCTTCAGTTCAGAGCCCATGCTAAGAGAATAACGCTTCACTCCCACCTTCTGACACCACGCACACATTATCTGAACGTTAGAGGTGTCCTCCTCTGAGAAAGAGAGAAAAAGAGAAAGAATATCGAAATATGTATTCAGTCAAACTTTTTGAAAAACAGCCAAATTTCACATACAACATAAACCATTGTTGTACTTTGTATTACTGAGACTACATTCAAGCACATCAGCATATGTGAACACACATAAACAAGCATTGTATCTTTTATATTATTTTCATCAAGAAGAGTATTTGCAATTCATGTTTATATACCAGATAATATTCTCAACAGCAATTTATTTTTCAACACTGATTCATCCACCACCAACATATAAATGCACAACCACACATACTCTGGGTGTTTGAACACCAAAGGCAATCTTTCTCTCAACAGCCCACAAGGGGTTAAGAGAAACCTGTCATCACGCATCACCCCACACACATCTTGACTATATACGTTTGTATACTTCTTGTGTGTGTGCGTCCGTCAATCTGCCTACATCACAGCGCATGCCACATGATGTTAGATCTTTCCCATCATGCTCCACTAACAACTAGAAGCTTGCGGGCACAAGTGTTCGGGTTTGGGTGTTTGAAGTGCGAGCATATGTGAGTGTGTTTGGGAATGGGGGTGAGCGAGCTTTTGGGGCCACAAAAACACACACCGAACCAGTTGATTCAAATGCAATTGATACTGCCACAATAGAAAACTGCTCACTTTTTGGGTCTTTTCATAAGGTTACATTTTGTAAGATGGGACTCCCAATATAAGATTTAGTATGTGATCATTTTAATGCGTCTGCCCATGTCAAATGGTTTCTCCTCAGAGATCTTTAACACTCTCCCCCTCTAGCAGCTGCTTAATGATCAGATAAATAAAGTGTGTGGAGAGAAAATGTCTGCCCATTAGACTTAACCTTTCCTCTCACCCCTCTCTCTGTTTCTTCTTTCTTTTGTAATGAGCAAGTTATATTTTAAGATTGGTAATTATCTTAAACGTATGCTAAACATACAACATTCTTCATTAATCAGATCCAGATGAAACTAATCAGCACAAGAGAAACAAAAATCAAGATTTTTTTTTAATTCCTAGAAAAGTACAATCAGAATCAGAACAATGAGCTTTATTGCTAGGTATATTTACACATACATGGAATTTGTTTTAGTGACAGAGCTCTACAGTGCAACAGAAATGACAGTGACAAGACACAAATAATAAAAAGAATTATATACAAAATGGTGTACAATCTGGTTAAGTTGCCTAATTAGCTTAACCAATAGTATAAAATGGGAACAAGGAGACCTATTTGAGACTTGTGCAAACTTCCTGTTTAAAAAGTACAAGAAGTAATTTATGATTTAAAGGAATAACACTCAGAAATTAACATTCTGTTATTATTAGCGAACCTTATGCCATCCCAGACTAATTTAGTTTCTTCCACCGAATTACTTCAGTCGTATAGAAAAGATGTGGGTAAATACTTACATTAAAAATGATCAAATATTTATTTCGGTGTGAACTATTTCATCTGAAACCATACCATATTCAAGCTTTGAAAAACATTGGGTCTTTACACTTAATTATGAGAAGATGCCTTCAGATTCAGCAGGCTGGAATAAGTACATAAAAAAGATTAAGTATATAAAGATATAAAAAGAACTAACTGCATCATACAGAGCAACAAAGACTCAAAGTGTTCCTCTAGAACCCTCAAAATACAAACATTCGAATATAAAACTGTTGCCATGGCGATTCTGTTTGTTTTTCCTCAGCACACCCTCATTGCTCCATCCGAATCCTGAATTTAAGAGGGCTCGTGCAAGCGTGTGTGTGTGTGTGTTTGTGGAACATCCGGTGGTAGAGCAGTACATACCTGCACTTCAAAAGCCCTCTGTCACTATGCGCATGCTCATGAATAATTCAAGAGGGCCACAGGCTAGGGGCGGGGATGGGGAGGGGGGAGTTGGCTTCTGTTGCTGTGGTAGTTAGCAAGTCTACACCATCTGTTTCTCACCACATCACACACATTAACGCACACATAAATACAAGCGCACATACATAGACACGCGCGCACAAATACACCAACGCACAGAACACTGGTTTAGGGATGCACCTCACCATGGTGCCGTCCCATCAGACACCATGACTTTGGTCTGATGCGCTACCACACACACACACTCTCATCAAACAATGAGAGCGGACTCTCAGTGTCAAAATGCATGCTCAGCTGTATTTTATTTACATTTATAATTAAGGTATCTACTGGAAGTGATCTTCAGAATCTTGCCAAAACTAGTAGTCCTTTGAGTACTGTTTTGCCTTACTGTTTTTGCCTTGAATACTATATACATACTACTCTTTTAACACACTGTTTTCACCTATTAGACATTTGGGAAGTATATTATTAAGATGCAGCCCAAGTATTTTTAACAATTTATTTTAAAGCCTTATTAAATAAAGTTATTTGGGAATCAGCATGCATAGAATACATTAGTCAGCTGCATGTTTTTGTGTTCAACCAGCCGACAAATCAATACATGTTTTCTTGCTATTATCATATGGCAATATATGGCAGATTTTTATCTCAAATTTAATTTTGAAAGCAAACACAGCGTTTTTGTCTCAGCTCTTAGCAATTCATTAGCAGTGGCATAGATTCAAGCAGTATTATAAACACTAATGTTTCAATTACGTTTGTACAGTCGCAGAAATGTTCACACATTAGCTTCAGGATCTGAGGGAAATGGTTAAAACAATACTGTTTCAGCGTTTGGAAGTTATTCAATTAACGGTATCCGTCTGATAAATATGCAAATAAGAACAGTATCACAGAGTTCATTAAGTTACAGCATGAAATCTCAACAAATATGAAAACCCTGTGTGTGTACGCTATCAGGAATATATAAAACAAACATATATTTTGTTCAGCTGAATGTGTCTATGAGCGTGATTTCACCAAGTACAAGATATTCCTGGAACAACATTCCAATCAACCAACCTAGATTGCGGGATAATTTGTCTGTTTTAGGCTAATGATCAGGGTTAGGTGCTTCTACCTCATTTCCCACTGACTTTAGAAATAAACTTTGGGTAGGTTTAGGTGTAGGGGTAGTCTATATTTTTGGACAGTAATGTTGATCCTGGTTCAACAAAAAATGTTGATCCAGGATCATGTCTTACTTGGCAAAATCACGACCATGCATGTAAGATACTCATATACTGCCTGTGTTTCTTACCTGCTGGTGCTTTGATCAGAGGGGGCGGGATTAAGGGCACTATGATTGGCAGGCCTCCGTGCTCCTTCGAGGAGGAGGGGTTTGCAGACGCCTCGGCTGTCACTCCATTTCGTGATGTCGGAGTTGAGCCAGAGCTGTTGGCGTGTGGAGGAGAACCACTGCTGTTCTCCACTGTGGAGGCTTTTGGCAAAGAGTTCTCTAGAGAGGAGAGAGGTAATGGCAAGTCAAGTTTATGTTTCACAAATCAGTCACAGTGTGAAATAAGGTTAGTGGGATCTATATTTGTTGTTGGTAATGTCATTGGTGGGTTGTACTGTCATGGCCATTCAAGTGAAACAATAACTGACCCTGCTGACATTCTCAACGGATTTATTGAGAGAAAAAAATATGCTATTTTGAATTTCAATCAAAATAACTTGCTCTTTTTATGGCGTTGACATACATTTTGGTTGTTTTGTGATTGTTTTAACAATCTCACATTCAGGTCTGGCACTATTTTGATTCATAATGTAACATCCACTTATCACTATCCAATCATTTTAAAATGGATAAAATAAAATAAAAATATTAGTAGTAGTAATGTTTTTTCAGATTAATGTACTCTTTTACTAGGAAGAACAACATTACAAAAGATTGTGAGGCTAGGTATGCATATTTCGTGTATACAGCTACAGGAAGTGTTCAAACTGTCAGTATATTACTTTTTGAATTCACATCATTCACCACTCTAGAGCCCTGAGGCTCTAGCAATCACTCAAACGCACACATCACATTACTGTTTTGACTTGTAAAATGACACAAAACCGATTAAAATAGCTCTTATAGAGAGAAGACATACTACACATACACACCTCCACCTGCAGCAAATAAGACAAGATTCAACAAGGACACCCAAACAGATTACTGGTAGATAGCAGAAAAGCCCATTTGTAACTCTAACGGCATGCTCGTTTAGAGACGATCACGGCTAAACGAGTTAATTAAGTCTGATTGTCCTTCGCCTAATCTCTCCACTTCCAGCAACGTCAACCAACAATAGTGAAATATCGTAATCTGCGGCTGTGGATTTGTCTGACGGCAGAAAGTAATTACGGCGAGCGTCACATGGCAGGCGTGGTAGGTTGGAGAAATGTGGCGCTAGCTGGGATTCCGTCTAATGCTTAAATCACCATTTTCTTTAATGGAGGCTGGAGTATGGACTTAGCAAGGAATTAGCCAGCTCATTGTTTCCGCATCTCTTTCTCTGTCCCCACAGGGCCGCAGAAAAAATGGCTGACAGTTTAAGACTCGCTAATGCTCTGGCACAGAGGCCAGCCAGGAGACAGCATGGAGGGTGCAAAGATAAAGCTGTGGGTTTATCGAAGGGCTCTCTGGGGAACGACGGAGAAAGTTCAGGAATTTAACGGTGCATTCTTTTTTTTAACAGCATTTAAAATCTGACAGTCCTTGTTTTCATTCCTGTCCTTGTCAGGATTTTGTCTTATTACCGTTCCAGAATTCCCTCTAGGCTCTTTCTGGTGACAAACAGGTTTGTGAAATTAACCTGCTACAAAGAACCTATGGGGAATTAAGGGATGATAATATGATAAAAAAATATATATATATACGCATATTAGTGTCAAGTGTTTAGAGGGTCCAGAAGGTTAGATGCTGAAACTTTCCCTAAATTAAAATTCTAAAGTCTGTGTGAATCGGAAGTTGCTGCCGACTTTTTTTCAGGGTAGTGTAGCATTTCCAGCAGAAACTAAATATTGAGTATAGGATGTTTTTTTTATTTTTGCACTCCTCCTCTCTGTCTCTCTTACTCATAGCAGCCTAATTGTTAGAGGGGTGTGTATAAAGATATTCTGCCCAAGCTGTCAAACTGACGTCATCAGACTAGCAAGACTAGCAATGTGTGCTAGCACACAGAGCACTGGGTTGCAGAAAGATAAGAGCGTTCAGATACCCAAGTAATCTAATCAAAAACAAATAAAAATTACATTATCGTTTGTAAGTTCTGGGTTGGTAAGATTTTTTAAATTGTTTTTGAAAGTAGTCTCTTATGCTGCATTCATCTGAACAAAATGCAATAAAAACAAATATACTGTGAAAAATTATTACAATTTAAAATATGTAACATCTATTTACACTAAGTGCATTGTGCATAATCAGCATTGTGATTGGGCTTGTCATCATTACAAAAGACGGTCAGCTGTCATGAGCTCTAGTGGCACAGATACTAAAGCATATGTCATACTCGTTTTAAAGTGATTGACCTAGGTTCGAATTTGCCTTTTGGCAGACTTTTTTCCTTTCTATTCAAACTTCAAATTGCATCAGAAAAACCTTTATTTTCCATAAAAACTAAAGAAATGCTCAAAAAGTTGAAAATAAAGTATCAGGTAGAGTTGCCATAAAAAATGTATATCAGTTTTGAAAACTGCTTAATGGTTTTGTGGATTTTTAATTGATATAAAATTAAAAAGAACATAATTTGCTTGAAATAGAAATCTTTTATAACATTATAAATATCCTATCCTTGCTGAATAAAAAGTATTAATTTCTTTAAAAAAAAACCTTAATGACCAATACATTTTGAATGTGTTGAGACAACATATGCAACAGTATGTGTAAATCTTATTTTGCATGCCATGTTTGTGTCAGATCTCACCTTTCAGTACAGAGATGTGTTGCCGCATTTCTCCGTCAGGGTAGTTGCGGATGTCTATGTCATCTGAGTCTCGTAACTCCACTTTGTCATATCCGTACCAACCAAGCAACTCATTCATGGTGTTTTCAGCAAAACTCTATAAAGAGAGAGCAAAAGAGAGAACAATTTAAAATGAAACTTTATTAATGTAAGTTGTAAGGAATCAACTCATTTATGTCATTGCAGACAATGCTCACATATCATAGGTTAATTCTATTAAAACCTATTGTTTAATTACAGAACTACTCTTTTCATAACGCGTTCTCACAAAAAAAGGCCTACACACACACACACACACACACAAATAGGGAATCTGAAAGAGTGAATAATTGCAGTCTGTTTGGGAGGTGTACTGCACTGAGACAATCGATGTAAAAACCTCTGAGTGGCAGATTTTGCAATGCGGATAAACAAAATCTCCACAGGGAATCTTATGTTTGCATGGTTACTGTGAACCAAGGCCAAAAGTAGTTTAATCCAAGAAATCCACTTGCTCATCGATAGACCAAATCTGACTGAAAATATCTTCAAACGTTTTATATCCTTTTAAGAAAGAAATCTGGAGAGCCTATAGACTGACCAAGGCATTAAACAGACATCTAACTAAGGAAACAACACTAAGCCAGACAACTGGAGAACAGAAGAGGAAGAGGCATTATTAACAAATCAGAGCTGACTGGACCACAGCAGGATCCATGCAGCTTTAACCTACTAGACAAACAACATAATACTTTGAGATTTTAAAAGCCATTTTAATCTGCATCTGCTGACTAATATTTAAGCATTACCTCAAAAGAACAGGTATACTTGTTAAATATTTCAGTAGATGTTTGCTTAATGAATAAAAACCTATATATAGAGCACAATGGAATATATAGAGTGAGTATACATTAAATTATATTATAAACTATATTAAATATATACATTTAAATGAAAAATAAGTTACATTAATTGTAAAAAAGGTAATACCGAAATATTAAATTATTATTAATTATTTTTCCCATCTGTTTTAAAACCTCAACCTGTTCATAAGACATAAGGGAACATCTAAACATTCATATTTATTCCTATGTATTATTTATTTTTGTCACTTTTTCTGTTTTAGTCAGTCTGAGGGAGGCTCTCACCATCAAGTAGGGCGAGTTGCCATGGAGATTGCCTGCCTGCCCCGCCCCTGGGAGGGGCCGATTGGACGGGACCTGATGAGACACGAGTCAACAACTGTCAATCAAACAAAGAAACTGTCAGTCAATCGCATTAACTATCAAGCAGTATATTATTGTTGTGTGTTTTGGGATACATACTCAGTTCATGTGTATTTATTCACCAGTGTACACTATAGCGCTGCTTTTATGAACACACATAGACATGTAAACTAAAAAGGCTAAACGAAGGATTCACTCTAGTGTAATTTTTATGTTATAATTTAATATAATGTTTCATAACTATTGGATGACTGTGCTACACATTTAAAAGCACAGATATATACAATTTACAGTACAAACTGATGAACAGTCCTTCTCCAATCCTTCCCTGCACTTCTGCTGTATGGCCACCAGGTGTCTGTCCTGTCTCTGGTCTGTAAGTTGAGGTGTCTGTTTTAGGATTGAGTTCACAAGGTCAGTCCCAATGCAGTAATTACACCCTGTCCACAGGAAACCCTACGAGACTGTATCAGCACAGCACGGATCAATCTAGTATCACCTGAGCTCGAGTTTTTGGGCACTTCTAGAGTTCTGATTCAACAGTTCCTCAAGAGGGCTCACCTGACTTACAGTGGGTGTCACACCTACTCAGGGTCAAAGATAAGGCTACATTTGGCTTTGGGATAGTGATACTTTATTATATATATACATTTAAAAAATATTTTAACATTTTTTAAATATATTTCTTAAGAAAGGGAGTTCTCAAAAGGGGAGAAAAATATACTCATTAAAAACAGGGTGTCCGATTTTGTTTTTTTATTAAATTAAGTACAGGCCCTTTAAACACTTAAAAATGCAGGAAAAGCTATTAAAATAAAATAAATGTTTTAAAGCTAATCTATCCTTTACTATAATGAAAGTGTGTTTTTATTATTATTTTATAAACTCAAACATGCACAGTTTTATTCGTGCACATGTAACCATTGCAAAATAATATTTTTTAAAAAACAGTTACAAAGGAAAACATCCTCATGTGCATCACCGCTGTGAGTTAGTCTTTAATAGTGCTGCCGATCAGCTTGAGTTCTGTCAAAGGCTCTGGATTCTGCACTAAATGTTACTCCATACACATAATTGCAGTCTGAAATTCCCTGCACTCCTCCTCTCTGAAGGCCGCCTGGTAATTACACACGCTCTGATAAAACCAAAAAATCACTATGAAAAAAAACCTGAGAAAAATACTGTGCTTCCTCCCTTACAGAGACTAAATGAAAATGGGAAATGTTTGGAGAGAACACTTTTCACGCTAGACTGAAACATCAGCGAGAAAAGTTACAGCAAATCTCATAACCTCTCTGTTCGCTGTGATTGTGACGGCGGGGGGAATCGGACACCCTGCGCTCGGTAACAAGAGTAGGTCACTGTACACCATGATAAAATTCCCTCCTCCCTTCACCAACTTTCCTTCTGACCAACCGCTCTTTCCCCGTCTCTCTCTCTCTCTTTCTCTCTCCTCCCAACCCACACTTTTCCATTCCCTTCTTGCTTTTTTCTCTTGTCCGTCTCTCATACTGAATATCACTTTCTTTTTCTCTCTTCCATACCCTCTCTCTCTTTCTTTCTCCCCCCACTACCACCACTATGCTCTGCTTTCATTTCCATCTACCTTCCTTGATATCCGATCCGGCCTGTATTCTCAGCTTTCAGTTTTTACAGCTTAGGCTGCCTATTGCTGTATACATTCCTTTCTCCTCTCCCTCTCTCTCATCCCCCTCTCCGTCGGGGCAATCACCAGCACGGGGCTTATTTTACCATGCTGCACATGAAAGCAGACGGAGATGAAGGCAACACTGTCAGACGTCTCTTCTGTGTATCTCTCTCAGAGGTATAATCCTCCACAAGGCCACTTTGTGTACAATCTACCGTATCTCTGTGGTTCTTTCCTTTTCCCTTCTTCCCTTTGTCTCATTTCTTGTAAGTAAGAGCAAAATTAAACAAAGATTTGTTTTAAACAGCACCAAAGCGAGGAACTCCTCATAGGCTGGGTGTGTGTGTGTGTGTTGGTGGAAATCTGATACGTGAGAGGGAGAAATTCATAATGCTCAGGTCTCAAGTTCTCACTGAGGCAATAAGAGAGAAGTGCAGAGTAAAACGCAGATTGTATTTATACACACACACTCTTTATGTGTTACAGTATGCTTTATTTCTGCATGTCGGGAGGTTTTTTTTCACATAGAGGTAGAGGCCTTCAAACAGGAAGTGACTTTTCCTTCACCTTTAAAGATAAAGCAACTGGACTTCCTAAAATTTATACATACTTTCAGGGGAAAAGGGTCCAAATCTGTCACTGGGGTGGTATCTTAAGGTACAAAAGCTAAAAGGTACCTTATTCATTTCTAAATGGTACATTTTAGTAGCTTAAAGGTACATATTAGTATCTAAAGTGAACATATTAGTACCTTTTGAAAGGGTACTGACAGTTTTGTACCTTTTTGAACTCACTGAGTTTAAGAAAGAAAAATGAATGAAAGCCGGCAGACGCATTTGATAATACAGCTGGGATGGAAGTATTCAACCTTGCTGTGATTTTTGCTCTGTTAACGACACCTGTTCGCGCATGTATCTCAGACCCCTCAAACAGACCCTTGCTCTAAACCCTCCTCTGGTTACTCAACACCGCATATCAAATTTAGCTTTGATTCCACAGAACCTGATCTGTGTCTGTTGACGCAAATGTTTGGGGAAAAGTTTTGTTTTGTCTCCATGGCTTTGCTGTTTCCTGTTTTTCATGTTGCGTGGGGCGTGACACGCGCACATTGTTCATCTGCACCGTTTGCATATGCATGGGACCACCGCCCTCAGCCGATGCGGCGTCTCTGTGGTCTGTCTGTGGTAACTATATGGGGTATCTAGGGCACCTGCATGTGTTTGGAGAGGATGTATGGGATGTTGTTGTATGGATGTAACCATGAATCCAGGATTAGGGAAACCAAAAGTAATAATTTAAGAACTTTGAAAACCAATATTGATGGACCACTGTTTTGAATTATACACTCTTAAAATAAAAGAACATTATTGGCCTTTATGGTTCCAGGAAGAACCTTTAATATGCATGGAAACTTTCCATTGCACAAAAGTTTTTTTTGGATTATTGAAATGCTTCTCATAATAAATTGTTCTTTTAAGAACTGTTTGCTGAAAGGTTCTTTGGGGGACCCAAAAACCCACCCTTTGGAACCTTTTAATCCTCAATGCCTTAGAGGATACAGTTTTTATAGAGAAAAAAAAAGGAGTATTTTTATGATATTTTAAATTGTCTTTCTGTCAAAAATAGTTTTTTGTTAAAACTCTGAACATTAAAATTATTCAAGTGGCCTGCCATTACAAGTGTATAAGATCACCATCAATTTCTCACTTCATCACATAACTGCTTTTAAAAAAATACTCTTCATTATTAATTTTTGCAAAGAGGCATTTAATGTGCAGAATCCAGTGAGAAAGTTTGCAGGGTGAGAAGGTTCGCTGTGGGTGGCCATCGGTGGAAAACACCTGTGTGTTTCAGGGTAGCTGAAGCAATTATGATTAAACTTCTGTCAGTTCCCATGAAAGTTCCCATGATGAAGCATATCAGTGTGAAACTGTGCATTAGCCCAGCTAGTACACTATAAATGACAAAAAATATTTACCACAGTATTCATTTGTTTTAAATGTGTGTACAAACTATTGTACCAGCCATTACCCAGCATGCTCAGCAAATTTGATATTGTATTTGCATGTGTCATATGTTACCAAAGAAGGTGGTGCCTGATCACTAGCAGTGTTTTGATATGGTGTCTTTATCTATGACTATGATGTATTATTATGTTAACGAGTAATAAATTGTTATATGGCTGTCATATAATTTATTATGCAGGATATGTGATCTGTAAGATTCATATATATATATATATATATATATATTTAATCCTGAGGTAAATTGCTGTTGGATGTTGTCTAGAGCGATTGCCCTAAAAAAAACTGGGTTTTGGTGGTCCTCGCTCAGTCAAAAGCAAAGCAGAGATCAGCTTCATCCACAGCTCTGTGGTAAAAATGACAACTCTACGGATAAAATGACAGACTTGTGTCTGACTGGTACACACAACACCCCTGACAAGGCTAACACTCACCACAGACCTTTGGAGATGAGCATAGTAAAACACAGAAGAAAACAAAGATGAAAGTGTGTGACAGATACAAAGTTTTGGGGGAAATCACTGAATGCACTGAATTCAATGTATTAAAGATGAGTGGTGTTATAAGCCACTGTCTTTAAACTGTGTTCTAATACGCTGCCTACCTCACTCAGATGGCAATTTTTCAACATCCTTTCATCTGCCCAACTCTACCTTTATTCTTGCCATATTTTAGTCATATATTTTGTAACCCGAATGGGTATATTACAGCTTGAGTCAAGTTTAGTTCTCAAGGTCTTCATAAGTGGACAGAATACAATTCTTTTTAACTTGTCATGTATATATCTGATAATGATTTTGATATGTTTTTAATTAGTTCTAGTATGGGAATGGAAAGAAGAAAATGGAAAATAAGCAAAAATGATTTCAGCAAGTGGTGGATCATTTCAGAAGCAAGGTATTTGTTCCAGTCCTTTACTGTCAAAAACTGGCTGTACAAAAATTGATTCCTTATTAAAGGAAATGTCAGCAGTGTAAAAAAAAACAATGTAAACATGTTACATACGCAACGTTGTGTTTTCACTTCAATTCACTGAAGCAGCAAACCTACTCAAAAATCTTATTCATGGACCAAAGGTGTTTTTTGTCCTAAATCTTTTTTTAATTAATTACAGCTGCAAGTAATACTCACACAGATAATAAATAACCTGATGATGATGAACATTTTTCAGTTTATAAATTGAAATTAAAATTTGATATTCAAAAGTGGCATAATGGTCAGGAGACTGCAAACAAGAAAAAGGTGTCATTACAAGACTGGCATTCATTAAAACGAAATTGTCATTCTTTTTTATTTATTTTTAAAATAAAAACAGTAAAGTTATTTAATCTTATTTAAGTATTAATTTAAAAAAAAATTAAAAGCCAAGTCAAAGTCAGTGATGTAGCCAACATGAATGCAGCTGTTTTGCTCTCATTTGACTTGAACAGGAAATGATATCACAGTGAGGACCTCCATAGACCCTGATGATTTTTTAATAAAACAATGGAACTTCAAGATTCATAATTCAAAACTGTATAATAGTCATTCTAAACATTACTAACAATAAAATAATAACTGACACATTATTTTTAAATAATTCAGATCTCACACGTAAGAGCTCCAGAATAAGTCAGTTTCTGCAAGGGCAGCATTGCATCCCTCTCTTGTGTGTGTGTGTGTGTGTGTGTGTGTGTGCTTGAGTTAGTCAAACTGAAAGATCGGTGGCGTTTAAGGAGACCGAGTAGACGCACGCGTGTATCTCCGCTACAGGTCGATCAATATCTGTCAAATTTAGAGCCCCGGCGGACCGGTGAGCCTCGCGCAGGTTCCGTTAAATACTCACCGACAAGAAAGAAAGCAAACGGAGCAAATTCAGTGACCGAAACACGTTACCAAATTAATAATAACACTAATGAAATGCCTTATCAAAATGATGATGCTACCAGAATGAATGTAGCTTGATCTGATTAAGAGCACAGATAAATTCTGGCGTTTCCAAAACATTAGGCTGCATGGCAGCTGATGCAAACGCTTCAGACAATGAGCACCACAAAACCAAGAGACAAAGCGCCTGTGTGCGCCTTCAAAACACATTAACGCACGGCTCTGCTCAAACAGAACAAAAAAGTGAAAGAATTTCCTAGTTCTTGAATGAACCAAACCACGTTTGCATAAACCAATTAGCCCAAAAGGCTTTTTAAATGTGCATTTGTCACGAGCAGACAGTGCTCAGTCAGTGTTGACCAGATGAACATCTGGAGTGACCAGCGCTTCCCATCAGAACAGCTGGACAGCTGCACCCTTTCAACATGTTTTCTATTTCATTATTGAGTTTTACTCTGTTTTCATGCATTTGTGTTGTTTAGTAGAGTGATAGTAACGTGCTAGTAGTAGTAGTAACGCAGCAGTTTGACGCGGAGACTGACGCACTGGATATTCCGTCAACTATACGGTGGAGCCAGAAGGGGATTTCACTCTAAACCTTCTCGTGATGTGACTGTGGACATTTTATACTTTACGCGCATATGACATAGAAAATGAGATACAAATGTGTTTAAATAAAATCCATAATGCAATATAAACAAAACAGAAAATCTCAATCACAGGAAAGCAAGACTAGAGTGGTTTGGAAGGTGTGTAAATTAAGCTAAAAAAAAGAAACGGGGGGGAAATAATGCCGACCTGTTCTGAAACCCATGAAAAAAAAAATCAAAGTTAGCTGATTAACCCCAAACACACAGCGCTTGAATGAATCGGTTCTCTATATTCAGTCCGAGGGCGGAGCGGCGGTGCGCTCAACGCATCCAAAAATGACAAGCCTTTATGGGCGCCAGTGAGAGAGAGCGCACGCACAACCTACCTTCATCTCTGCGTTAATTTCCCTCTTCACGGGGTGAGCTGGCTTTCTGCTCCTCTTGTTTTCCGGAGGTCTTCCCTCTTTCTCCATCTCAGCCATGTTTTCTTTAAATCTCTGTCAATATTTGGGGGTATAAACCCCGCGGGCGCACGGCACGGAGCGAGGCGGGGCCGTTTCAGAGTTGCGGAGTGGCAGCGAATGGCAGGCGTGCGAGAAGCCCCAGTGAAGTTGATGCTGCTGCTGCTGCTGCTGTGGGCTCACCGTGCCCGGTAGAGTCAGCCATCTTCTGCCTGCTATTTCTCAGCGCTCTGAGCGTGAGCAGGATCGAGCCCTCTCGGAAAGCCAAGCGAGAGGTTGAGAAAAAAGAGCGAGCCAGACAGGGGGAGGGGCCTCCACCGTAACTCCACACGGCCACGCTGATCCCGGGAAGGCTATTTCCTCCCCAATTTTCCACAGATCGGTTTTCACTCAGGACTCCACGCGTGGCGGAGGTTGTCGCGCGATAGGAGTGAATAGGTGCCGTTGTCTGATGTGTTATCATTCACCCCGCGCGCGTTATCAGCGCTCCGCAGGGGGTGCTTGATATTGTCATACGAGACAATTAATGGAAATAAAACAGTCAAGGGGTCCTAATCGTTTCCTTTTAATTAAACATCTTTGAATGGGTGGAATTATCATAATGGGTGTTAGTGTTTATGAGACAGATATCTGCAAGTAATTAAAACCTACTCAGTCTGAAGGTGTGTGTGTGATTGACAGACAAAGACTTTACTGGGGAAAAACAAATGTGTTTCAAGAGATGAGATGCATGTCCACAGTATATTAATTAAATATCCCTAAAACTCACTTCCAGTCTTTCTCTCTCACACACAAGCATGAGGTAGAGAAAAATAGATCTTAAATCAGACATATTTTTGATGACTATTTTTGACAAAGTTCGACAGATAATCCGTAATAAAAAAAACAACAACTCTTTTTTTAAACTCTTTATTTTAAGTCTTTCAGCTTAATTAGTAAGTAACTTGTCCTTTCTTTGTAATTTGTGAAATTTGCTAGCAATTTCTGAGTAGAATATGATATCAAATTATATTATATATATCTAGTTTTTACCTGCTATCCTTTAATCCTATTCAAAAAAGAACAGAACCGAACCCATTTTGGGGTTACACCCTACTGATTAAGAACCAGTTTGGGGACATCTTGGACTGCATGGAGAGGTCCACCTGCAACAACAAACCAATTATTGATAAGTCTCTTTATCACTTTTACTTCAGTACTAAGTTAAGGCTCCTCTCTTTGAATCAAACCTGGGGTTCTGTGTGTGAAGAGAATGGAGCCTAAAAGTCTGGACAGAAAGAGTTAATGGACTATAAAGATGGAGATGAAAGTCGTTCTCTAAGAAAGAGAATAATCTGTATGTTTAACCCTCAATAAATCCCTCCCAAGTTCTCTCCCTCTCGTTTTCTCCATCTCCAGCCCACTGGTGAGTTGGCTCTCAGGTATGGCACATGTAGGTAGGATGGCACAAGACCTCCTCTCTCCTCTGGATCGGACCAGAGGCTGTCGTCCTTGAGAGCGTATCGACGTCCCGTCCCAGATCACTAGCAGATGCGCGACGGCCTGAATGAGTGCATTGTTTAGCACACACAGCTCTGGCAGCCCCTGCCGAACATTAGCCCATGATAAACAGTTACATTCTAGCAGGGATACTGTTACCCCTCTTGATACTAGAGGAGGTGCTTCAGCCCGTTTCTTTAACAGGCCAAACTGTGTTTTCTCCAGCGTGGATTGGCTTTCACTCCGATTCGATTCCATAGCTCTTAGCCTTGTGTATCAAGTGCAGAGGAATATGGTTTGTAAACACAAGTAAGGCTCTAATATGCAATGACAAATAAGATTAGAGGATGGAATTTACATCTCTTGGGAAATGCCTGGTGGAAAAAGTGTGGTCATGAGACAACATCAGCCTTTTCTGTTCTCATTGTAATCCCTGCTTGTTTATATTGTGTGTGTATTGTGTCCGCTCAAGTGTGTGTGTGTGAGAGAATGCGTGTGTTAGTGTGTCTCCATTTCAAAAAGATACTTATGGGATTTCTATGAGAGGGAAGTATTACAAAAGGAATTAAAAGTAGATGTAAAACAGCTGGATGCCGAATCCGTCACTGGTTCATGAAAAATAAACATTCGTTTTACAATCACAGGGACAGATGAAGCTTTGAAAATGCAATATTTTCTCGCGTTGTATGGATGCCAGTCTCTTCCACCATAGTAGCATCTCCTTATTTCACATACACACCACAACTTAATTCAGAAAATCTACTCTCCTACTCTCGTCAATGTGACTCGGATCACCCACAGAGTCTAGCAAAGTACAGCTCTCCATTGAAACACACAACAGACGCCAAATGAGGGTCAACCTTGCCTCCGCTCAATCTTTTCAACAATTCAAAATGTACAAAATGATGTGGGTTTCCAGTGCAGATTGCATTCAGTTGTTAAATAACTGCATTATTGTCATTTTACCTTGGATGAATTGTATGCTTCTTGAAATTAAGGCCACTGCTCTTTAATTAAATAGGGCTATGACAGAATCCTGTTCTGTCAAATAGCATATAAAAGCCAAACCTACTATATGTTCTTGCCTGACTGTGAATGTTTTTCTCAAGAATTCCTCTTTGTGCACTGAAGTTTACCATTACACCACAAACTTTCAAACATACCACAATAGCTTGCTGTCTTGGTTGCCTCGAGTTTTATCGAAGACAACTCTATAGAAAGACAAATGTTGCTTGTGAAGTTTTTGGTTGGATTAAATTACTTCATGGAGCCCAACAGACCTCTTAATTACGTGATGATTACAGCTTTAATTTGTTAATTAATCATAAGTGACAACAATTGAAAGAATGACAAAGATTAGATCGAAAAGACAAATGAAGCAGTGAGCAAACACTTTACTGCAGCAAATAAAGAACGACAGGTGAATTGAATGTGGATACCTAAAAAAAGCAGCTCTACTGCAATAATCATGTAGCAGATGGTTGATTATTTAGGCGTTGCTATAATTTCATTGAGTGCCATTAGAAAGACTGAGTGGAGGATTTGTAAATGCAGTAAACATTCATTTTTTAATTTTTAAAAAAAAATTGTAGTTTGTTGACAAAAGAGCAGAACTTTATGCTAAAGGTAAAGGTTTTGAACAGAATAAGGGAGATGACAGGCTGGCACAGGAAACATTTTCTAAGGCTGGACTGGTTTGGTTCATGGTTTACCCACTTCAGACTAAGCTGATATCAAAAAACCTGAGACAGCATGAAGTAGCTGTGGAATGATCTGGAGGAGGGCTCTATTGATCCTGTTCAGAAATGAAAAATTGCCATTATATCTGCAACCTGTGATGATGAGGGGATCTGTCAGAGTAACATAGACATTGGGTAAATAACTTCTGAGATCACTAAAATAGGTGAATGGGGAATCTGAGATTCATGTGCCATGTGTTGTTGATTAAAGTAATACAACCCAGTCTTAAATAGAAGGTCGAATTGATTGAATTTCAAAGAGAGAGGAGAGTAAAGAGGCCCTTGATTTTTCCCTTTCTGTCAGTCTTTCTCTCTGTGCCCACAACAGCATGTGTGAATGTGTAATCAACAGTTTGTTTCTCCCTCATTATTCTCAAACCTATAGGTTCTTTTTATGTCTACGGATAGGGATTGTGTGGCATATGATCAACAAAAATTGCCAATTTAATCCTTGTAAACCATGATCTTATACTCTTAATCTCAAGTAAAAAAGCCACAAATACATTTATACAGAAAAAATATATTACCTTGCTGTCAAATAGTAGTAACATTTTAAGTGTTAAGATTTTATTTGCAAAATTGCAAAACACTATAATTTGACAAGATGTTATTTTAATATAAGGGATTTCATCTGTTTATTCAGTTAAACATAAGATGACTTGGTCTTTTTCACTTCTAAAAGTTGGTAAAATTACACAACATGGTCCTTTTAGATATATTATGATTTTTCAGAGAAAAAAACTTAAGAAAACTTATTATTTACAAATTAACAGGTTTTTACCTTAGCATTCCAGTAAATCGTTTAGCTACTTTTATTATTAGCTACTAAAATTATTAATTGTATGGTGTTTTATTATTATTATTTTCCAGTGTACGTGTTTCCAGAATCTTGATCAGCTTCAAGAGATGTAATGAAAAATGCACTGCAATAGAGTCAAATAGAATAGTACAGTTTTACCCAAGACATCGGTTTAACAGATTGAACTGTGCTAATGGTTTTGATATTTTAAGATCATGCAAGCCCAATTTTTTAGTTCATTTGAAGTAAAATGGATAATTGTTTTCAAAAATGTTTTATAAATAAAGTCCTTTCTGCTTCAAACACAGTAACCCTGAAATGTAACTTGTGTCTAAGTGGTAACATTGTGGCCAACCTCAGTGTCACCATCTGTGATAGGTTTGAAAATGTGAATTTCCCAACAAAGGCTGCAGTGTCAAAATAAGAACATTATCCATCAATTACACAAGTAAGGTTGTGTAAAAGTAACGTTTGACATCATTAAGGTTCTTGCGCTTAAGTGAAATTCCCTCCTGGCTTTTAACAGTTGATACAGCTGAAGTCAACATTGTTATCCCATGGGATTCATCTGACTGGTGTGATCTCAGTATGAGGATTATCACAAATCCAGAATAATCACACTACGACATGCAATACAGAGTTGTGTTTCTCAACCGGTGGGTCACAACCCAAAAATGGGTCGCATGTCTGTTCTATTAGACAAGAAAACAACATACAAGAAACAATGTTAAATGCAACTAAGCATGTAATCACAAACATTTAGAACGACTTATCATCCTTTTAAAGGTAAAAGAAAACCCATAATTTCCATGTATCAAATGTTGTGAGTGTAATCAAAGTATTTTGATGGAAATGTATGTCACAAAAAATAAAATTTAGCAGATATAAACATGGAACAGATGACTGTGACTGTGCAAAGACAAAAAACTCTGTTTGTGGTGAGAGCAAATATCTGGTATAGACCAATTAAATAAACGAAACATATTTATGAATTTTAAAACAGACTGCTTTCCACATTTCCTTCAGTTTGTTTAATTGGGTTTTGGTGACGAAAGGGTTAACAACGCAGTCTTTACGACAAGCCGTAAACTGATTCGTAAAAGATGGCGACCCGGTGCAGCTGTCAAAACGTGAGAGTTTAATGTTGTACAACTGGACACTCAGGAACCTGCAAGGACGAGCGGTTTGGACTAATGTATTTGTATCAACTAAGGACCATCGCTCGATCAGTGGAGACGACTTCTGTGTAAAAGAAAAGGATGTTTTGTTCCCTAAGGAGATGACATTGGGAGGACAGAGGCTGCTGGATTTGACACAAAATAAGTGTAAGAGCGTGTGAGATCTCTGATGTAAACTTGAATCTGAAAGTACCAATGCACATTCATACATTTGAATAACTGGTCTATTAGTTTCTTTTGTTTTTAAAATGGCTTGGAGGTCACGGCTCTCATACATTGGATTGAGGCATCTAAGTATTTTTTCCAACCCATCTACATCTAACTGGACTAAAGTGGTGTCTGATGCTGAGAAGATCGTGGGATATCCAACTTCATTCATGAGTTTACGCTGTTTACTCAGTGACGAGCTCAGCAATGTGGCCATGCATGTTAGGAAGCTGGTGGGGACGAAACACCCTCTGCTTAACACCGCCAGGTAAAGTTACTGTTTTACACATGTCTTAGGAGTGATTCCTGAACAAATCCCTCCTGGGATCTATTTAATGAATATGTCAAAGTGGTTCACAAAACCAGGCATTACAATACGATCACGAATCAGTTCAAGAGGTTCTTGAGTCATTTGATTCATTGAGAACCTGTAGTTACTGTAATAAACGTTAGATACTTTAATAGCTGATTATTACAAATAAATAGTAAAAACATTTTAACTAAATAAATGCAATCTTGGTAAGCATAAGAGATAAAACGTTTAATCTGTAGTCTGGACAATTTGATCAATATTTAAATAAAAACAACTGATTTTAATAAATAGGAATATGACCGCCATGTGTAATCAAGTTTCAGGTAATATATTAATTTTAGTGCTTCACTGTAAATGCACATAATAAGAAACTAAAATGGGACATAAAAATGCTGATTAACTTATTTTAGAGCCATTACATCGTCAGCAAACATTTTTGTATTTGAATGAAACAAAAATAAAATGGACTTAGTTTAATTAACTTGTATGTACATCTAGTGTTCATGGGGCCAATTTAAAAAAATAGATAGTTAATGATAGTTAATGAATAATGATAAAGTCACACTGAAATTGCTTGATAACCTCCTTATAAACCAAGCCTTCAGCATGCTAGCATTGCTGACATTAACTGACTTCCTGACTAGTGCCAGTGTGCTATCATCTGCACTTCAGCCAATCAATTCTAACATAACCTGATCAATATTCATGATTCAGAGTCAATATTCACTCACTTGATCATCACCTGCTTGTAGTGATGCAGATCATTAACATAAGTGGCTCTCAGAGGACAAATTAAAAGGCCTCTTGGAGCTTCATGAGTTTACACCCTGCAGGTTCTGTTGGGTAATCTGCAGGACCAACCTACTCAGTTTGTTAATTGGGAAGCAATGCAAGTCAAATCACTTTATTAAATCAATAGGATGGTTGATGCTTTCTTGTAATCCCTCTCATTATAGTCTTACATGCAAAGCTGTTTTTATTGAAGCTAAAGTGTCTTTACTGCAAGTCAGTACATCTTGGTGACACCACCATGCAGCTTTTCAAAAGTAGGTTTATGAAAAGTGAAAGAATATCATTTTTAATTAAAGTTCTTGTACAAATTGCACTTTTCAGACTTTCCCAGTTAAAGCACGTTCATTGAGGGTTGAAGGCTTGATAAATGAGACTTTTGTTGTCTCTTATTTCTACAGGTGAACGTAACCTAATGGTTTTTCATCTGACTCCAGAAGTCACAGGTTCAGTTCCGCTACAGGGCGAATTAGAAATAGGAGCGTTTTTGAATTTACTGGAGTGTGGCACTTAACCCATAGGTGATTTAAAGTAAATGACCCTGGAAGTAAAGTACTTAAAAGTCACTTTGAACTAGCCAAATTAAAGCTGTCTCCCCCCAGTGGCTGCCATTTGCAGTTCCAGAGACAGGCAGACAGCCCACTCTGTCATACTGTAGATCAAGTGTGTTTCTGGACTTTTCTTTAATATAGCACTCTGTCTGATTTCCTACTCTGTTGCTATAGCCTATGATGTGTGTGTTATTAGCTTAAGGTGTTTGTGTAATAACCTGATTATATTCTGATCAGTTTTCAGTGATGTGGCCGTTTTGACAGTCAGAACTCCAGGGGCATAAATGGATATTTATTCTGAACCAGAATTGACCTACAAACACAAAATAGGATTAACAAAATAAAAACAAGAAAATCCCTTATAAAACCAAACGTTCTGAAAGGTACAATTCAACCCAAGTTGAAAATTCTCTCATTATTTACTCATGTTAATGTCGTTCCAAACTGGTAGGATTTTATTTCTTATGTGGAACACAACAGATGATATTTTGTAGCCAATGATAATTTGGTAATGAAACCGTTTTGGTGACTGTTAACGTCTATTGACAAAAAAACACGTCTTTCTTGATGCTCTATTAGAAAAAATAAGTTCATACAGGTTTGGAACAACATGAGGTTGAGTAAATGTTTTGACAGAATATTAATTTTTGGGTGAACTAACCCTTGAACTTTTTTTCACCTGAGTGCTGTCCAACTGAATGACATACAGAAAGTTTTAAGAGGAAATAAAGACTGAGTGTTTGTGTGTGTGCGCGTTTGGTTTTAGAGAGAGAGAGAGTTCGGGAACCCAATCCGGCCCATCCAGACGACAGTGCTGGAAACAGTAGCCCAAGGGTGTAATAACCTATACACCTAAATTTGATATGACAATCCATTTGGGAGGGGACCCTGTCTTCTCTCCTCAGCGTCAGTGCAGATTCAGCCGTCTCCTAAGACGCGCCAAAGATATTTATATGCACAATTGCAGGCTGGCGAGTCGGACAGTGCCAGCTCACGTTCCGCTTCGCCTTTCTGTTCATTCTTAAAAAAAAAACACAGACCTCAGCGAAGTTCAGAGCAGTTTGCGGTTGCGGTAAGAGCTTGCGGAGATGTCCGTGACACGTCAGGGAAAGACCTTCACAGCTCCACACACCCACACAGAGGCCCTGTGACAGGTGTTCTCAGTGAGGTCCTTTTTGTCAGGGATTTTCAGTCTTTTGTGTTACAGACCACATCCTCATGCAAGGGACCCCCATCTTAAATTTAAAAGGCATCATATAGTTTCTTGTATTTATATTGCATAAAATGAATATTATAAATATGTCTAAAATATTATTCAGAAATTATGTAGTTAAAAAATCTAGCACCATATTGTATTATTTATTTATTTATTTTAGTATTTGCTCTTTTGTATTATTCGGGTCACCCATAAAAATTTTGTCCCAGTCTACATATAAAGCGACAACACAGCTGCATACACATAATATTCCAGACCAACAGAGTGCAGTGATGTAATGTCACATTTTCCCTATGACATCATTCGCTGAGGCATTTTGATTGATAATTACAGCTTTTTTTTCCCCTTAGTTGTTAGGGGCCGTTCACATATGATGTGCTAATACATTAAAACGGCTACATGTTGAGTGCAACGTATTTAAAAAAAAGACATGTTTATTATCTCCTACACACTATTGTGTAAATGTGTACATATGCTTATAAATATGCAAATATGCTCATCCCACCCTCAAAAGTCATCTGATTGGTCTATTGACATTTATGCACAGACGTTCGTCCACTGCAACCTACCTTACATAGCAACTTAGAAATGCACTACGCACAGTAGAAGATGTGGGGGGAAAAGAGAGGCCCTAACGGGGACAAACAAAGACATCCATCTAGTACATGTTTTCATTGGCTAAGCAAAAAACAGTGTTATGTGTGAACAGCCCTTTTGAATGTTTCACACACATTAAGTGTACTGCGCACTCCTTGTTCGTGTGGGTCATAAACACTTTCCAGCTGGTCTGTAACGTTCCATCACTCTTTCATTCCCTCTTTCCAATCATTTCTTATCACCACTCGTCTTGTTTTAATGACTCCCCGCTCCTCCCTTTGCAGTAAAGTGAGTTTGTGATTTAATGATGTGTGTGTTTGTGTGCATGTTTTGAGATGCAGTTTCTGTCTGATTGAGTAATGATGTGTGTGTTTCTGGGTGGTGGATGTGACCAGATTATTTCAGATCGCTGTAGTTTGACCTTTGTGTCAGTATGTTTTTTATACGGTAGTGGAAGCCATAGGCTGGTGGACAGGAGGATGTCAAAAACCTGATTGTTCAAGGGTAGGGACCTTCATATGGTATAAATGAGCACTGCGTTTACATTGAGTGCAAGAAATAAAAAATCTGCTCATCATAAAAAAAAATCCAACAGCATATGGAAAAACATGTTTACCTGAGATTTGAAATAATCTTTTTTTAGTTTAGACATAAACAGACGTGGAAAACGGGACAACTGATACACACACAAGCTAAAAATACTACATAATAAATACTAGAATAGTATATAAATATACTGACCACAAGAAAACTGAAATCTGAGTAATGGGGGTGTGCTGCTCAGGTTTCGCTTAAACCATTTATGACCTTTAACTGATAAGAATACATTTAAGGCGTTTGCATGACCTATACGGTATTGGGTTATTATTAAGCATAATCTATGTAAGATGATATATGTAACCACACTCATTGATTCTTCTGTTATCAGCCACTTTTATGTATTTCCAACTCTCTCTAGGATATATTTCTCGTTTGTACCTTAAATGTCTCCAGTCTCTCCTTTATTCTTTCATTCTGTCATGATATGTCCTGCCCACATCTCTCTCTTTCTCTCTCTCTCTCGCGCACTGGGCTGTTTGGTAGTGGGCGTGTCTGGGTGTCATCTCATCTCGATTACCACAGTTGTGATTCATGACAAGTGACTCTCTGCCTGGAGACGGGATTACAGCCCTTGTCGTCACTAGAACTGCATTGTGCCTCATTGCCCGGCAACCAGAGACGATTGTAGCCATGGAACACTTGTGATATATACATTCTGCTCAACCTGCAAACTGTGTTAGATTAATATCAGTCTGGATTTGAACTTTCTATTGCTTCGTCTTTCCATGTGCATGCAAAAACGGGTCCAATTTGCCAACAAAACTCTCAGTTGGTGCATTTTAATGACTCTGTCGGGCAGTTCACTTCCTCTCTGATACAGCTCAGATGACTAGTTTACTCATTGAACATTAGATTATTGTAGGTGTGTTTACAGAGAACATGTTTTTGCGTTCCACTGCAGTGCTTTTCCGTTCACTAGACAATGCGTTTGACCTTTGTATTTTTGTTTATTGCGTCTTTTTATGTGACTCATCCTTTAGGGGGCCGTTCACACAGAACACATTTTTGTATTTTACTGTGTTTCTTTTCTATTCTTCCATCTTGAGTATTTTGAGGCACCTCAGAAAGGCCATAACCATGTCTTGAACATTGGACTGTAATATCTTTATATATTCATAAACAGCCATGTCGTGCACACACACAGAAATATTTATGAGCACACATTCAGGAAACTTTTATTAATAAAATAGCTTTGGTACTGAATTGCTACATCATATTTGTCATTAATGAGGAAGTAAAATCATTATTTTTGAAGTTACTAAACTCACAGCTGCAATGTTGCAGAGAGAGATGCACAGATGTAACACTCAATCCCTCAAAGTGGCCATATTTGAGAGAAATTTTGAGTAGTTTGCATCACTGGAAATAGCTGTTGGTCTTTTAACATTTCTGCTGTAAAACTGTTGACTAGTATTAAATTATTTGCAACTCTCTTTTACACTGATGCTTTGTGTTGGAATCCACGCTGTTTTTTTGGACTTTAAACTCCGCCTACTTTGATTTGATTGGCCATCTCAATTGTTTTGACATTGACAAGCTTTTGGATTGCTGAGGCCTTGTAAAATGTAGTATGTCTACAACAGAGTTTCATGTTTTTGCCATAAATATTACTTTCATTTAGTTTTCAGAGTGCTCATTTAGAAGGAAAATGCATATTAATGTCTCTAAAGGCATCAAAATGCAGAATATTTGTTTCGGAGGAAAGAGTTCTTTGGCCATTTTTGCTACTGTGTCCTTAGGAGGCAATTATAAGAAAGTTACTTGTATTATATGTGTATTTTAAACCAATAATAGAGCAGAATAAGGGGTCTGTGGGGTTGGACGCCTTTGCACAGAACCAACCACCAACCGCCTTGCAGATGCAAATTAATCATGATGTTGAAAGGCAGACTAGCTCATAACAGTGATGACCTCTGCCTCTAAGACCCCCTCGTGGAACTGTGATTAACAAGCCTGCAAGTGTCTTTGTGTGTCTGTTTCCTCCTCCGTAGAGAGAGAGAGAGAGAGAGAGAGAGACAGTGAAAGATGGTGAGATGAGGGCGAGATTGTATTGGAATGACTTGCTGCTGGCTCATTAATATGACACTGTGCATTTCATTTAAACACAATTAGGATATGGTGAGGCCGGACGGTCACACACTCGCTCACACCCACTAGAAACTTTTATTTTAATAAAGTTGCCAGATGTCACTTTTGACTGTTGCGTTCTTATCTTAACAATGACATGGCATTTTAAAAAAGATTAAAAGATCATTTTAAAAGTTAAAAGATCAAATTTAGACCTCGCACTTTTTGGCATTTTTCTTTTGGATTTACTCACTAGGTGTTGTAGGTACATGCTAAGGTTTTCTGAGTGTCTCTATGTACAATCTCATATTAATTCGATCCAAAAGTTTTCTGGGTGCTATTATACATTTGCTAGGGCCTTCTGGGTAGTCTATGTAATCTTGACCTAATGTGTTTATCAATCCAATCACACATTTAACATGCTGACTGAACTGACTTCTAAATATTAAGTTAATTAAGTTAAATATTATTAATATTAATATATAAGTTTTGACCAAATGCCATCAAAATTTGGTTATGAAAATGTATTTCATCACTGTCACTATGGTTACAGGTGCTATTAATGACTACAGGGGTACACTTTATTGGCTCTTCACACAGACAGAATTCAAGCTGTTCCTGGCCAGGAACATGATATTTTGAGAGTCACACCTGCTAGTAAATACTGTTGTCAATTCTAAACTGTGTGAATATACTCTGGTCCTTGGATACTTCTTCAGTCCCTCCTTCAGTGCAAGTTATTTTAAGTCTATTTTTATCAATAGTTTCAGATCCATGTTGACCTTCTACAAGAAATTTGGAGTTCAGTGGAGCTTTTATTAAATTTTTAGGCAGTTGTAGATATTTGTTAGGAAATGCGTGGTATTGATTTATAGAACAGAGTATAAATAAAAAAGTTACTTTTATAGTGGTTGTACTTTTAGTATAATTTCAGTAATTCAGTGCGTCTCATCATCAGCAGTGAGAACGCTGCTTTAAAACATCCTGGTATGATTGCATTCTCTAGCTGCTTTTGATCATTTTACCCGTTTAATTAGCTGATGAATCACATTTCTGCTCTTCATAGCACCATTATTTCTTATTCTGAAGAGTCTGATGGGGAGTCATGGCCATCAGCACAGAGTACTGACCAATAGTTAGCCTGACTCATTAATGGATCTCACATATGACTCAGTGAAAATGTGAAGTGACTTACTAGGAATTTGTGCTCTGCATTTAACCCATCCAGCGTGCACACACACAGCAGTGAGAAGTGAACAACCTCACACACACCGTGAACACGGTGGCCAGCCATTGCTGAGGCGCCCGGGGAGCATTTGGGGGAACGGTGCCTTGCTCAAGGGTCTCACCTCAGTCGTGGTATTACAGGTGGAGAGAGTGCTGGGAATTCACTCCCATCACCCACAATCCCTGCTGTACCTGGGACTTGACCCCGCGACCTTTGGGTTACAAATCCAACTCCCTATCCATTAGGCCATGACTGCCCCACGATATGCAGCTGATGCTGTTTTTTTTGTTTTGTCGTTGTTTTGTCGATTTGTTCTTTTTTGAACTATTTGAACCTTAGGCCTCTGCACTAAGGAAAAAACACTCACTTATAATAAAGATAATAAAAATGCATTTATATTTAGTGTGTAAAAATATAAAGTATTCTGTAAATATAGTAAAAAATATACTGTTTAAATGTTTAAGGTCAGTAAGATTTTTAAAATTAATATTATTCAGCAAGGATGCTTTAAATGGATCATATGTGAAAGACAAGTTTAATGGTACAAAAAATGTCAAGTAAATGCTGCTTTTTAAGCAGTGAAGTTGTTTTTAACCTTGATAATTAAAAGAATTCTGAGAACCAAATTACCATATTTGTTACCATATGTGTTTTTTTCATATTCAGTTAAAAATATAAAGAAAAAATATATGCTATATGATATGTAATTTTATGATTTTTAAAATGTTTTTTTTAAACAGAGGATTTGTGTATGACAGCCGGAATAATCTACAGATGCGAGGTCTTATTGTGCTGCTAATGTCAAAAGCAGCTGGTCCATGTCCCAGCACCAGCGACCCCATTCATGACAGTATGGTCAGCGGCATCTATCCCAGGTAAAGATACCTTTCTTTCTTTCTCTTTTTTACAGTTTTTTTTTTTCTTTTTCTTTTTCTCAGGGTCATGGGACTCTAGCAGGCTTTGGCAAAAATGTGCTGAACACACTCTAATATTTGAGTAAAACTGTTCTGTAACAGTTATGTAAATACTACTTAACCACTGAGTTCTAGTTATGTCCTCTTTTGGAAGCCCAAACAAAGTAGTTTCACTTTCACAATGAAACACAGCATCTCCAGAACATGGTGCTGGCAACATGCTGGTTGCCCAGTGTTATGCAAATATTCCCTCACCGTGACATAAAGAAGTGGGGATGTGTTTAAAACAATCTCTAACTTTTATACAAATATCTTTTTTGGAGTTTACACTTTAGGCTTTGAAACTTTAGGGATCTTATCTATGCACTAACAGCTTGTAACACCCTAAAGAGAAAGGAAAAGGAAATTGCATCATATGACCCCTTTAAATCTTTGCTAAAACACCTACTATTCGTTTAACTTTACTGCACACAGTCACCCTGCCCTCTGTTTAAAAATAAATACTTTTTAAAAATTTTTTATAAATAACCCCACTACACCAACTGCGTATTTCCCTCCTTTAATGTCCACTCCACATTTTTACTATATCATAATATATGGACCACAATGTCCTGATTTCTCAAATATGATGTTAAACACACTTTTTATATACATTTTTGTTTCTCATATTGTCCAGAACAGAATAAAAAATAAAACAAACTAGATGTAACTGAAGTGCAGACTTTAAGCTTTAATTCAAGAGGTTGAACTATATTGAATTAT
>JAUCMS010000022.1:10654586-10668825 GCA_032357445.1 Enteromius radiatus | reverse complement strand
ATGAATGATAAAATCCACATTATATTAGACTGTTTATGCTTGTATTAATTTGCTATTTGACTGAATTAAAATGACATCCATTCTGTGCTGTTCATGTTGTATTTTAAAGTATTTTAAGTTTTACCATTTTTAAATAAATTAATTTAAATCACTTTAGCGCAGTACTTTTTTTTTTTTATTACAAATGTCACATAATTTGGGCTGATGATAATATTATTTAAAAAAAAAATCAGTCCTGTGTCATGTGTGAACCTGTTCCAGAAAACAAGATTATTTATAGTCAGCATAAAACTTCCATAATCAGATGCAATTTTGAGTTTAACAGGATGTTTAATATTTACCAAGATAAAAAAGACAAGCAGGGCCCTACACCTCTTGACCTGAGATGATAGATACATACAATTACACTTCTTTAAAGTATGTTTGAGATTCCCCGGTAAGCCTCATTCATTGTAAGCCACATCAACATCTCAGATCTGTTTTTACCCGTGTCAGCTGAAGTGAAACTGACCGGGATCGGTGGCCTCCGTGAACAAGAGAGCTCTGCACAATAGGGATGATTGAGCCCAGGAGATTGTCCATTAAAGAGCAGGATTTAATGACAGCAAGAATTATTGCAGGGCTTTGTAATTACCCAAGCATAGACTAGCACATGTATGTGTGAGCAGACATGGCCACAGCAATTCTCTCACATCGCCAAACTGAAGAGAATCCCTTCATCAAAGACGTTTTTTTCTTCATTCTCTCACCCTCTTTTATTTCCATGTCTCTCGCTCTGAAGGAGGGGTAAGTGGTCATCAGCGCTAACATCTCTCTCTTGTGTCTGGAAGGTGGTTATCGCTGAGACCTCAGTGGTCCAAGCTGATTATGGTCCTGAACCCAGCAAATCAACATTTGATTATAACGTCTGTGTGATGGCATTGTGATAATCGGGCTCCTCTGATAATCAGTGGCAGTTGGTATTTTGTGAAGTGCATTATGATCAGCAGGACACTTGACACTCTCTCTGGTTTATTTGTTCTGCAGAAGAACGTTTGGGTTAAAATCACTCCCTTTCCATATAAAGTGTGCTATAGCATCTGGGACTGTTTATAGATCTAATGCCCTCTCAGAATCACAGTACTTCTCTCTTTCTGTCTCTCTGTCAGTCAGAGGAACTTGGCTGAGATCACGGAGCTGATTCACACGGCTTTCCTGGTGCATCGTGGGATTGTGAATCTGAAGGAGTGGACGAACTCAGACGGCCCCCTCAAAGACATGCAGTTTGGGAACAAGATGGCTGTTCTGAGTGGTGATTTCCTGTTGGCGAACGCCTGCACGGGATTGGCCCAGCTCAATGACACAAAGGTACTAAATGAATACTGTAAAAAGTCTCCAGGCATTTCCATTCGCTTGTTCCATGCTCAGTAATGAAAGCAACCCTGCTCTGAGTTTACTGTTGTAAAATTTGAGCCCAAATAATAATTGGTACACATTTTTCCAGCTACAGTATTCATACTACCATTCAAAGCTTTGAGAACAGTAAGATTTTATGAAACGAATGCTTTAATTTAGCAGGATTGCATTAAATTGATCCTTTGAAGACATGCAAGTAAAAAAAATATTTCTATTTAAAATACATTCTGTGCTTCTAAACTTCAAATTAATCAAGAATCCTGGAAAGAAAAGTTTCTACAAAAACAAATTTAAGCAGCAAAACATTTTTCTACTTAGATGATAATAAATGATTTTATGATAACAATAATTAAATTTGTAATTTTTCAATTGTGGTGAGGATGAGGACTTAGATTTCAGTTTATTTATTTATTTATTTTCTAATAACATGGACTGTCCATTATTTCTAAAAGAAAAGGGAAGTGTTTTTGTTAACTTGTGTATTTAATTCATTCATTTAGCATTTTAAGAATTAATAAATACATTACTATGGAAAATGTACGCAACTGAGAGCATCCCAGTAATCCCCAAATAGATGTTTTGTCAGATTTATCTTGCTTATTTTATTTTTGTACCAGACATATAGTTAAATAAACAATCACTCCTCTTCATGTTGAAGGTGTGAGCCACTTTTGGTTTTCCATCACATTTGTGTTTTTATGTAAAACTGTATGTAAAAATACTAATGAATTCACCGGCTTCTGACTTCCTTCTCAAAGACTTTGTTCTCCACGCTGTACACTGTGTGTGTCCTCTCTTGCTAATTTCCATACACTCGCATTCTCCCTGCGCTCTTTATATGTGTGTGCACGAGTGTGTGAGCATATGTCTCCTACACCCCTCATTAAGTGTCAGTGTTCTCCTCCAGCTCTAATTAGAGTCGCAGTCAAAGCACCGTCTAACTGCATGCGGCCAGCAGCCCCACTGCCTCGCTCCGCTCAGGGTTACAGCATCTCACTAGAGCATCTTTTTGAATATCTTACAGCATTATGAATGGCCAGTACAATACATCAGGACATTTCAGAGCAGTGTTTCCCAGCCTATTTCGTGTAACACACCCTTGGAGTCCTATTTATTTTGGTCAAATACCTCTGAAAGGTTGTTACTTTTAACTTATAGGTTCTGTGCAGCTGCTTACTACTTAGGCTGGGCTCGAAATGAAATAGACCACAATAGGTTACTGAATAGGTTACAACACCATGCATCATACAAATAGCACAAGAGTTTTGACTTAAGGAAGGGATAAAAACATAAAAATACATAGCACACAAAATATAACTGTTCAGATCTTTCTTTATTTATTTGATGAAAAGAAAGAGCAGCTTAATTTGAAATAAAACTTTTTGGAACACATTTGATTATTGTAATTCATTCTCTTTACAAAATTAGTTTCAGGAAAATGTACTGTACTGAAGTTTTGAACAGTAGTGTATTTAATCAACATTCTGACATCATTCGATTTAACAAAGCCAAAGCTAAATCTTTCCAAGACTTGCTTAAATACACCTACACTGGGATTCACGGTTTTAGAGGAAATCACTTGTCATATCATAATATTAACAGACTAGGTAAAAAGGGATTTGCACAACAAACCCTAACATTTCATCTCTCTGTGTCTGGGTAACACACTCAGATGCACTAAGCGGGAGTATGCTGACAGGATCTGTCACCAAGTGCGGCTTTAGAATGCAGCTCTCCCCATGGAGGAAAACAAACTCTTTTCCTTCTGCATAGCCTCAGACATACACACGCACACTCGAGCTCACTTTAATGCGTGCATGAGCGGACATGGAAATGACTGCAGGGGATTTAGATGATCAGCAGATTGTGGCGACTAATATAAATAACAGATTCTGTTATTTCTCAAGAGGAGCTCAGCATTTAGACAGCCAGACATCTTAGTTGGGACTCACACCTGATTAAGTGTGAGTGTTTTAATACACACTCTCTTTAGGTAGATGGTGTGGTGTATTACAGTGGGTTTAGGAGCATGTATTGGCGTGTTTTATAGCACCTCCTGCTGGACGAAAGTCGAAGTTTCTCATCTGTTCAGTGTTTTTTTTTTATTTTTTTATTCTAGTTTAAAGATTTAAGATGAGTTTGTAAACTTGTAAAATGTTAACTTTTTTGTTTGTTTTTTTAGACACAGCAAGACATGTACACCTCTATGGTTCAAAAGTTTGTGATCAGTCATTTTTTTTTTAAAGAAGTTCATATTCTGCAAGAATGCATTAAATTGATTAAAAACGACAGTGAGCATTTATAATGTAATACAATAATTATATTTCAAATAAATGCATTTTTTAAACTTTATATTCATCAAAGAATCCTGACAAAAGCATATCAGTTTCCATCAAAATATTAGGCGTCACAGCTGTTTTCAACATTGGTAATAATAAGAAAAGGTTCTTAAGCAGGAAATCAGCATATTAAAATGATTTCTAAAGGGTCATGTGACATTGAAGACTGAAGATTCAGCTTTAGCCTCACAGGAATAAAGTAAATTCTGAAATGTATTAAAATAGCAAATATTATAGCAAAATTTCATAATATTACTCTTTTTGCTTAAAAAAAATCTTACCTACACCAAACTTTCACATGAACTAACACTAATACCAACTAATAACTCTTCAGTTTTAATTAAAAATAAATAATGTGGAAAATGTAGTTTCATGGTCGTTTAGAAATATATATGCTTGATCAATTTTCTCAATTCATTTGCCATTAGCAGCTGTGGACAGAAGGTCATTTTGAGCCTTGTTTTTACTGAACACACACATACTGAAGAGAGTGTGAGTAAAAATCCTTTTTTGTGTGAAATGGAACCTGTTGTTCAGCGAACCGTGATTAAAGCCGCACACGCTCTGTTCTGACCCACTGAAGTAGTGATGACTGACAGGATGTTCAGCCAATCAGAGATCAGATTATTTAGCTGCAAGTCAAACTTCCACAGATGAGTTTACAATTAGCAAAAGTGATTAAAATATATTTTAAGTGCTCAGTTTTTAATAGTCCCTTGATGTAGCTGACATTCACCCAGCCAGAACCGGCCGAACGCATCTTCCTCTTAAAGCTTCTGTCTATGTAAATGAGGGCGAGGCCCCTTTGCATTAGCGGTTCAGTTAGCGTGAGAGCATTAGCGGTGGAAATCAGACGTTCCCTCTCAGCAGCAAAGCGCTTTTTCCCCCTGATTGATCTGTATTATGTATCGTGGCCTTGAGTGGGATCCTGACTTAGTAGACTGTGTGTGTGTGTGTGTGTGTGTGAGTGAGAGAGAGTGGGATTCTGGCTCAACACTAGTATAAACGGTAAAGGGATCCGAGAGCGGCTGTCTCCTCTTTCTTCTCCTCACAGACCTGTCGGCGAAACATGACTCCGGCTGGATTTGGGAATGAGACGAGACGGAGGGAGGGCAGTTTATCTGATACTTTCCAAAAAAAGCCCCCCCACTTCTCTCTCTCTCACACACACACACACACACACACACACACACACACACACACACACAAACTCACACGAAAGACATAGACGTACACAAACACACAGTTCAAACACACAAGCATTCTCTCACACACACACTCACACATGCACGCTTTAATTTCTCCGTGTGGAGTGTGTGAAGCCGCACATCTGGCTGCACTATAGGGGCTCTCTGTCTTCTCTGGGCTCTGGGTAGAGGAGTCAAGTTCCTCACTGTTTCCTCAAAGATCTGGTTACTCAGAGGGCAGAGAGAAAAAGAGAGGGAGAGAAAAGCAAAGAGTGAGAAAAACAAAGTTTGAGAGAGAAAGTTTGAGGAACAGAGAAGAGTAACATAATATTAAATATGAGGAATAGCTGAGTGTCTGGATGGAAGGCCTCTGCTGTTCTAGTTCCCTGGAGATTCTGCCTGTGGTCTTATGATTCAACAGGCAGGCCTTTCGGGAAAAGAGAAAAAAGAATGACGGAGGGTGAAAAAGAGGTGGAGAATGTAGCCTAGGGCGATGGATGGAAGGGATAGGAAAGCATGCGATTGAATGATAGAAGGAGCTGTCAGTGACTTCTTCCAGCTGACTGTTGTAGAGTAGATGTAACGGAGTAGCGCCCCCCTCAGGAGCACTATGGTTACTTCAATGCAAAAATGATTTATTCAGTTTCAAACCTTTATGACTTAACATATATTAAAATACGGAAAATGTCCTTTTAAAGTAATGTATTAGTTATGTTTAATTGTACTCAGTCAGGTATTCAAAGATGCAAAAACACTACCAAAGTTTTCCATAAAGACATTTGAATTTTTAAGTTACTGTTCACTAGTAATCTTCTAATTCCATCAGCTGTTAACTTGTCTGCACCAGTCTGATTCGTTAACAGCTAACATTTAGATTTATTTATGTACTGGATTCATTTAAAAGATCTGTATCAAAGGAATGATTCATTTTCAATTGCTACTTCACTCATAAACTTTCATTAAGTTAAACTAGGTGCATGTTTTTACAAAATAAAATGTTTTTTTATTTTTATTATTATTATTAGTTATTCGAATAAGTATAACAAATGCTTTATCATTAGAATAAAATGGTTTAGAATTAGTAACAGGATATAGAGTAGTCAAAATTAATTCCAATAAGTAGAAATGTGATCTTTTAAAATGCATTTTTTAAAATTAGTTGTCCTTTTTGAAAAAGTTCATTAAAAATAAAAAAAATCACATTTTAACTAACTATTTTGAAATTACAGTCTATTAAAACTTTTTTGAGATTCTTCAGTATTGGTCTTTTTATTCTTTAGAGTACTGTTCACTGTAAGCCATTACTGGAGTTGAACAGAGCTAGTATCATCATCATCATTTCATCATCATCAGCATTGGAACATTGAATAAATAGTTTTTTGACAAGGGATATTACCTGTTTTATATTTAAGTTTGTATTTTGCATGTACATATTTGTAGTTCAAGAAAACAGTCCAGTCAACACAGCTATCAGATGATTTTTGATTAAGTTTCAACCACAGAACTCTATTCCCAGCACAAAAATACTCAACACCTACAGTTTAGATGTTGAGTATTTTGTTCTGGGAATAGAGTTCTGTGGTTGTGTGTATTAAAAGAGAGAAACTGAATCAATAAGCTTGTGCAGATGTCAGAGAGTCCTCATTAAGGTCTGTATCCTCTGGACATTGGACTGTTTTGACTGGCCATCTGTTTAATAACTGAAGAGCTGGTTATTCTATCTGTCCCTCAGATGCTCTTTTAGAATGAGAAAAACGTCTTTCCATATTCCCCAACAGCTCATGTCCTAATAAATACTAATTTCAGAACAGATGGGGCCGAGCTGTTATCAACACTCTTTTTCTGAGAGTCTTCATTTATGTGGAAATTATTTTGCTAGCCTAAGTGTTATAATGTTACGTTTGTTCTAGGTGGTGGAGCTGATCTCCAGTGCAATCGGAGATGTGGTGCAAGGAATCTATCACGAGAGCTCTACTTCTGCTGAGGTACGATGTTCAGCCCACCGCACTTACCTCATATAGCCACCAGTGGCATTCTGTGGGAAACAAATTCTATTGACAAAAACATCAAACATTTCTCGAGCACTAAATTAGAATATTAAATGCAGAATTATAAGAAATGCAGAATATAAATACAATTTCTGAAGGATCATGTGACACCGAAGACTGGAACAAACGCTGCTGAAAATTCAGCTTTGCCATCACAGGAATAAATTACATTTTAAAATATATAAAAGTTAATATTATATAAAGTAATATTAATATTAAGTAATAATATTTCACTATATTTGTATTCAAATAAATGCAGGCTTGGTGAGCATTAGAGACGTCTTTCAAAAACATTACAGAACAGTAAAATGTCTGTTTATTAAACATTGTCTTTTAGTATTTATCCATTGTGTCATTAACCGCTCAAAGCCATGTAAATTATTTTAAAGCGCAACCTCTCTGGTTTACTGCTTTAATAAACACGTGCCATCTATGAGACCTAATATGTGTCATTGCTAAAATTAAGCTTTTATATTTTCCTCATAGATTTCTTAAAACTGAGTACCAGAGGAATGTTTTTAGTGTTTAATGTTTCATAATCGAAGCTTTCAAAACAGAGCTAAGACTGGACAAGCAAAACATCCACTCCAAACAAGCGAAACACAGACTGACTTAAAGCATCTGCAAACCGCTCACAGTAAATAATGAATGACAAAGTTTCCTGTGCGAGGCGAGGAGGAGGAAAAGTGATGAAGAAGGCTACTTTTATGTCAGAGAAACTCAACAAGGGAGACATAGAGAGAGAGATTCTAGTTTCTTTTACCCTTTTTAGAGGAGACTTTTCTGTGCAGATGTTTGCATCACCTTCCCTCCTCTAGTTACACCAACCCCCTACCGCCATACCACCATTTTCTTTTTCTTTTCAATTCGCTTGTTTGATTTAAAGTGGCATCCTTAAAGGGTTACTCCACCCCGAAAGGAAAATTTAGTCTCTAATCCCATGTCATTCCAAACCTGCAAAAGCTTTGTTTGTCTTTGGAACACAATTGAAGATATATTGGATGAAAACCGAGAGGCTTGTAACTGTTCCATTGACTGCCAAGTAAAATACACTGTCAAAGTCCAGAAAAGCATGAAAGACATTGTCAGAATAGTCCACCTGCCATCATTGGTTCAACCGTAATGTTATGAAGTGACGAGAATATTTTTTCCAAAATATCTGAAATTGTGTTCTATTTCTGTTTCTAGAAGCATTTTTTGTGTGGAAATTGAGCAGTCATAATGTTTTCATCCTAGTGTTTTTAATACATTAATGCTTTTTTCTGTATTCAGAAGGAGGACAGTCTAACTGTTGCATCCTGGGAAGACCAGACATTCCTGTCCCATGGTGCTTTGCTTGCCAAGAGTTGTCAGGCAGCGATGAAGCTGGCCAGACATGGTAACGAGGCTCAGAATTTGGCTTTTCAGTATGGAAAACATCTCGCTCTGGGACACAAGGTGTGTAAGCACAGTCACACAAGTGCATTGTGGGCACAAGCTGTTTGTCTATATGCTATCTTATGTTTGTCTCGCTGTCTTGTTTTGTAGCTAAACTCTGATCTACAGCCGTTCATGAAGAGCGGGTCAGAATCGGCTGTGTTTAGCCTGGACTCGGCTCCTGTGGTCTTCCACAGACTGATCGTTGGACCTGAGAGATGGCGGCACCAGCTAAAACAGGTACCAGACAACCTTATTAGAACACTTGTAGATATGTGTGATACTTCATAGCCTCTCTGTAAATTAACCTGGTGAATCTCGCATCTAAAAATGTGAAAAAATGAATCATTCAGTGATAGAAAAAAATCATATGTGAGCTGAGTCTCAAGGCAGCTAGCAGACAGTTCAGCCAGTTTTACTGTATTATGTTTGATATTCTAACTAAGCAGACAGTATTCATCATTAATTGAAGTGATTCAATAAGATTTTAGCCTCTAGACTGGTGGCAAAACACCACTACGGTTCAGATTTCATTGTGTCAGCATGACATTCTCTGGATTCACATTTTTCTCTCTTGATTTCAGGTTCAGAATATGGCTAGACAGATTGATTACACAAAGGTAAGCTACTCATGTTTTTTGATTAAGGGAGAGGAAAAACAAAGTAATGAGTGCCTCATTTTGTGCCTACTTATTCAGAGAACTTGCGTTTCACTGTAAAAGCGAGTAAATCGATTGATTATTTTTATTTAGCCAATGAAAAAGTGAGATTGTCTATCGAATTCAAGAGAAATCAATCCTCCTGGTCAAACCACTAATCAATGATTTTCAGCCACATTCCTTTTGATGAAACATTCATATATCTGTGATACAAATGGATTCCCCAGGAGTCATGAAATCATTCCCAGTGTCCCAGCGTGTGTTGAATGTTTACAAACAAACAGAAATAGAAGTTTATTCATGTATGATTAATAAAAAAGAAACAAATGTGAAGTCGTTCATGCTTATTTAAATATAGATTTTTATAAGATAGCAAAACCTTAAATTGCCTATTATGACAAAAAAACTGTCCCCAGGAAAAGAACTTAATAAACATACTAAATAATATCTTGATGAAAGCCTAAAAATGCAAACAAAAAGGTTAGGGAATACAAAATATCATTAACTAAGCATCAATGTTATTTATTTTGATTAAGTTTTTATTTTAATAATATCTGTTCTTTTGTAATTTTGTCGTGTTTTTATAATTTTTAATACTGTTATATATATTTGTCCATATAATTTTTTTAAATTATTGTATTTATTTTTTGCAGTTTTAATTATTTTAGCACATCAATTTTAACTAAATTAACACAAACATATTGCCTTTGTAATTAACTGAAATCTATCTATCTATCTATCTATCTATCTATATATATATATATATATATATTTGATTTTTGATTTTAAACATTTTTTAAATGGTTTTAATTTTAGTTTTAGTTTTACTTTTCGTCTACTATAATAACCAATAGAAGTGTAAAAACAAAAACCATAGAAGTACATGGAAAGCCTGCACCAGGATATAAAAAACTAAATTTGTGTGACTATGTTAAAGAATGTAATCAAGTGTGTGAATTTTAGCCATATTGAAGTAAACGTTTAAGAATCGGTCATTAAAAAACCCCACATTGCTGTGGATACTGGTGGTTACATCCCTGAGTGAGCTGATAGGAGATGTTTGTTCTTTGTAACTGATAGCAAGTTCAGAAATTTGATTTCCAAAGTCAGAAGGAGAAGAACGACAGAAAGAAAGAAGGGGAGACAGTTCGAGGTGGTGGGGAGGGGGCAGGAAGAGGAGGAGGGCACAAGCAGCTCGGGTCGCCGTAGAAACAGGATATTAGGGGATAGAGTGTTAGGTTTATTTGTAGAGGAGACAGAGAGACGGTTTGACAGCAACATCACACAAGATTCTCCTTCAACAGGGCACAGACAGACACATCACCCCCCTCCCAAACACACACACATCACACATCTCTGTTATCAGCACATAAATGTGACATTAATCTCTCCATTATTCGTGGTCTGGTTTGTTTTTTGGGTGTTTTTTTGGTCATCATCTACCTTCCCACATCCACGTCTCTCTCACATACTTTCTCTCACGCAAGGGCCCCCAAGGGCTTCTTAGCACAACACATCCCAGAATTCATTTGGCAAAATGGCCTCCAGCAAAACATGACAGTGGAGGACTACAAAATAATTTGAGTGAGGAAGAGTGTGGAATATTCTGGGTTTTCATTTAATAATTTATATGTTAAGAAATGCATTATGTATGTATTTTTTTGTTATTTAGATATTTTGGATTTTTGTCTGTTACTCATGACATATTGATCATGTTTTTAAATAATATATAGATAATTTACAATGCAGTTCAAAGGTTTATGGCACATAATATTTTATTGAAAGAAATGTATAAGAATAAGAAATTGATTTAAAAAATACTGTGAAGATATTAATATATCTTATTATAGTTCTACTATCATTTGTTTTGCAAGCAAATATTGTTAATCTGTAGAAATTGCCTGTTTCAAATGGTTCCTTGCATCTAAATTTGGTTAAAAGAATATTGCGTTTCCTTCATCAGTTTCATCACTTTGATGGAGTGATATTCAAATTTTTACTCACTCTTATGTGTTCTCCAGCTTCGGGGCCTGATAAAGACGGAAAGAGGTGCGAGCCAGGCGCTTGACCTGTGCAGTTTCCACAGCAACAAGGCCTTAGAGGCCATGAAGTGCTTCCCACCCTCAGAAGCTCGGTCGGCACTGGAAAACATGGCCTGCGCTGTCACCAAATTCTGAACATGCTTTCAATCTGGATGTATATATGAATCCAATTCAGTCGGATGAATTTGGTTAATGCTGAAACTGAGCCTGCCTGGAGGTTGATCGCCATTGTTTTGGGTGCTGTTTTAAAAGGACTTAACTTTGGAGTGTTTGCGGTTCCCACCCGCTTTACAGATGATGATTTTTATGTGGAACTGAGCGTCGCACACAGTCAAGTTTACCAGACTCATACACACTCTATGCATTTAGCCAAGAAATCAGCTTTATCTTTTAAAATAAAAATGAGATGTCTTTTTGAAAGAAATCAATGTGTCTGTTTATTCCCTGCAGTATTTCACAGAAGACAGTATTTCTAAACTCCACTTTAAAGAAGACACTAACATTATTGATATAATTGTAAGTTGATTCGTGACCATAGAGAAACGTATCAGTATTATACGTATTAGGGTGGCATTAACAAAATGTTTGTCTGAAAACCGATGACAATTTGTGAGTGTGTTTGTGTGTGTGTGTTGTGGGTGCCCGGGGTGCTCCAGCAGCAGTGTTGGCAGTAATAATTAATGAGGCGAGTGTGTGACCTGAGTGAATGGGCAGGAAATGCTGCAGTATTGATCAGCTCAGCGAGAGGACTGGCGCCAGCCTGGGCAGCCTGCGGTTTCCCGGGTGACCACGGGGGGGACGACTAGGGTGTGAAGTCGGAGCGTAGGTGAGTGACGGTCACCGCCGACAGCCACTGGGCCACACACACACTTGAATTGCTTGAAGGACAGAAAGGGAAGAACATGCATGCAGGAACATCAGTAGCTCTGAGTTCCTCCGATGTCTGTCTCTGGCCTTGGATATGTTGGCAAGATATTACACTAAATTTGCTTGGTAGGAGTGGGACAGCCCTCTGGTCACACATGAAAAATTCATTTTTGCCTCAAGCAGACCTGAGAAAACTCCCCGTGAAAACCTACGAAGACACAACACCTCCTGTCAGAAGCAAACTTTTGCGCTGCCTTGCCCTGATCAGAGTTTGCTCAAACTTTATTATTAGTGTCTCTGTGATCTGACTTCCTTATCACAGATTCAAATATCAAACTAAGCACAGAAGAACAGCATTAAAAGGTCATGACAGGTCTTTTGTTTCAAGGGGATTGTAGGTTTGGGCTCTCTGTACCAGAAAATTCTGGCAATTGGTGTTAGTTGATCATTGCCGGCTTAGTTTGTTGCCTGTCTTTCAGTGACCTGGCCTAAAAGGCAAACTCAAAATAAGCACCACAGTCTAAAAAACTAAGCCCAGAACATATGACCCCTGAGGTGAATATTGTGTTATATAAGTCTTATGGTTGCATCAAAAGCAGCTTGTAATTGCATAAAGACGCTGCAGTCAAAGGATTTAAATATCAAGATAGACTGAATAAAGAGGTTCCAGTCAGTATGTGGGAACAGACAAACAAAATAATTAAGTAGTCATATGTTTTGTTTAATGAGGGTCAACCACTAATATGCTCAAATAAGCAATCGTGTCATAGAAATATGCCCAAGAACACAACCCATGACTGCCCAAAAGCTAAAAGCAACTTAGGGAAAAAACAAGCCCCAAGTCACTTGTCCTTGTTTTATTGAACTGGTTGAGACTCCTCAGATTCCTCTTTTTAAAATGTATATTTTTTATTTATTTTCTAAAGCTGAGGTGAAATTTGTACTCCACTAGCAGGGAGAAACATGCCATTCCCATAACTAAATTATTTAACAGCCATTGTTATGCATTACAAATATTTCAGTTTCACTAGTTTGTATATAAACATCTAAACACATATTGTTAGTCTTCATAAAATCATCTCACCTTAAGATTGATGGATATTTAAGAGTTTAAGATCTTATTCTGATGCATACCTTCTTCTTGGTCCTTAGGCTCTAGGTGCCCATGTTATATCACAGTTTAATCATAGTAAAATACAAACTAGGGAGGGATAATAATAATAATTATTATTATTATTCGTTTAATTATTAAGAATTACTAATAATTCAAACAAGTATTTCCATTAAATAAAATATATAAAACATGACAAACATTTCATCTACAGTAGAAGTGTAGCCCAATTCCGCGGGAAAACGGCGGACTTCACAAATAACAATAAGGATTGTTTCCAAGTGGGTTTCCCCAAACACTAACCATCTGCCATTGGTCACACACCAATAGCCCCACCCCAAACTCACTTGATTGGTTCTGCCACTGTTACTGGTCAGATGCTCAAACTGACAGTTTTGATAACTCCAGTGATTATCATTTAGCCCTCTCTGCATCTATTTATTGATTTAATATATAGGCTAAATATATATTGAGGTATATGTTTGTGTGTATGGGGGTCAGACAGCGGCCTATCGAAAGTCAGACATACACACAGACTTGAGTTTATGGCCGTAAGTATGATCACCCTGGTAACCTGATCCTGTCTGTTTTTGCGCATGGAAATGATTTTTGCGGTTTGGCGATTCGTGGCAATCCGATCCTCTGATGACATGGTGGCTGGATTCACACAGGTAGAGCAAGCGAGAGAGTGTGTGCATGATAGCAGCTCCTCTTCAGCCAAGCTCAAAACTATTACAACACTCATTTATTCCATACAGACAGCCGACTCTCCGCCTCCTGTATGTGTTTGGGTCTGTGTGAGTTATTTTGGGACTGGATGAGGCTGGTCCGAGATCAGTCACCTAGATTTGGTGTGCGTGCATTGAAACAAAAAAATTTATGTCGGTGTTTTAGATCTTTGTTAGGCTATAATAAAATTATAAGCGCGCTTGTTTTTTGGTGTAACTCATGCATTTTGTCACGTGCTTATACTTACCATTTTTATCTGATATGAAAAGCAAGGCAGTTAACCGGACAGTAGTTAAATTACGGACAGAATGCGTGAAAATGGATTTAATGGACAAAATAGTAGGGGTGGGACTCTTTTACCATCTCACGATTCGATTCCGATTCTTGAGGCCACGATTCGATTCAAAATCGATTTTCGATTCAAAAAGATTTTCGATTCAAAATGA
>JAUCMS010000022.1:10639561-10654486 GCA_032357445.1 Enteromius radiatus | reverse complement strand
ACATTTCAGATCGATTCTGAATCGTTGCAAATGAGAATCTCGATTTTTCTGTGAATCGATTTTTTGGCACACCCCTACAAAATAGTCTTTTGCAGTATACTGCAGCTGTTAAAAATGCCTATATTTTGGCACTAAAATAGCTATCCTTTCTCGATTTGACGGGTGCAATTCGTCCTCTCAGGAGATAAAAAATGAGATCAGCGCATGTAAAATGAGTCTTTAACGAGCAGCGCGAGACTCCCCGTTCACTGCGCGCGCGTTCCATAGAACAGAGGCACGAGCATCATCGCATGAGCGCGTGATGGATCAAACAGCCCACATTACCTGAATAATGACCGGCGCCTCATCACACCCACATCTCAAAGAACCACGGCTCCGTGACTTAATGCAGACATCACTAATGCAGACATTACTAATGCGCGTTACGGGACATTGGCCACATCGGGTGCCGCTTATGAGTGTCTGAGAACATAGTCTGAGAGCTGTGCGTTTGCGCGCGAAATGAGGGCAGCAGTGGACTTATTTTACCTTTTTTGCAGATGCTAACGTTACATATATCTTGTGTTGCGGTTTGGGTTTGTCACAAAGTACGTCACCCATAAATAGATCATCACATATACAGGCTGCTGTATAAAGTTCCCGATGTGTCTCTTCTTGATGGGTATATGGATGAATTGGTTTTATTAAAAAGTACTTTAAGTTGTATTTAAAGTATTTTTTTGGCGTGATTGGATTCAAAAGTAATAATAAATAATAAAACTAATTGAATAAAAGTAAACATTTAGGCTATTAGAAGTGTCACAATATATACAACGCAACTTTGCCCTGCAGTACTTGTCATATCCACTAGACGGCAGTTATTTGAAAAATTGGCAGTAAACATACGATCGCCGACACCGGGGCAGTTATAGGCTAATTTATAAAATAATTTAACTATAATGTCTTGACAGTTGTACCTATCATGGACGGCAATATGCTGCTTAACCTTAACTTGATGGTAGTCGTAGCCTATGAAAGATTACAGACAGCCACTTGAACCAATTTGAATTTAAAAGTGAGCACACATCACTCAAACCACATGCAAAGAAAGAAAGAAAGGGAAATAGGCTAACATAAACTTTAAATCACTAATCAACGAAGACTTAGTAAATAAATATAAAAAAAAACTGAAAACCAAATAGCCTATTATTATTATAAATGCAAAACCTTCTGTGAGAACAAAGTGCATCCAAACAATTCATGGTAGCTTATCGTTTGGTTTTCTTAGTGTTGCTTACATTTCCAATCTCATTACTTAGAATTTGCTGAACGTCATTTATTTAGCTGTAGGCTGCCACCAGGAAATCAATAACGTTTTAGAATAAAAATAATCTGAATGCACTATAAAAGTTTTTTTTTTCCTTTTTTAATAAAAACAAAATTTGCGTAATAAATGTAAAATAGCCTATAACGTAACGCATTATTATTATTAATTTATTTTTTTGCATAAAGCACGCTATCACAAGTTTTCTGAAACAAATTCAAGTGTAGGTTGATATGGTCACAAGCTCCTATGACGCGGGTGATTTTACACTCGTGGATCTCAGGCTCGCAACTCGAGGGGCCTCTAGAAATGTCACGAGAAGTCCCACGCCACAGAGCGCACTGCGCGTGTTTGACTGCCACAGTGCAGCAGCTCAGGGATTCACGTGGGGTGGGCTGGCAAAAACCCACAGCAAACCCACAGCTGTGCGGAAATGACACAGTACCGTCACGTCACGCGAGAGGGCACTGACTAGAGAAAAAAAAGCAGCGGAGAGAAACACGGACAACAGTTACCCGTGGACAAATCCACTGGATTCAAAGACGCGACCATGGCTAATGCCTCCTAACCTACTGCGCACGGCTGCAAGGAGTCGCAAAGGTGAGTTTGATTTCAGCCGCGCAGGTAGTTTGTGCGCGCCGTGGTGCGGGAGACGGAGCGAAAACTCATCGGTGGATGTTTTTCTTGCCGCGTCACGCAAGAGGGAGAGTTGCGCAGGGGGTGGGAGGGGAAACACGAGAGAGAAGGGCAGCACTCCGTATTACAGCAAAAAAACATAAACGGTACGTAATTTTCTTAAGACATATGCTGTCCACAGAAGGAACGCAGTAGGGAGCCGCTTGTCCGTCTGTCTCCGCGGTTGTACCGATCCGTGGGGTTTCCACTGGAAGAATGAGGAAGTAGAGCCGGTGGACGGGGGTCGGTACAGCGAAGCAGCGCCGCTCCGGTGCTCTGGCGAGACTTTACGGTGCAAGACATGAAAAACAAATAGGAAAACAATCTCACGGAACCTCATCCACTCTGAGAATAAAGTTTTACTTGACATTTGTGTCCAGTCGTTTGTGATAGTGTCTTTAAGCAGGAAAAATGCTTCCTTTTAAAAAACAAATTATGATTTTACAAATCTGACAGATATTTCTAAACTTCCAAAGGCTGCTATAACTGACAAGTGTAAGAGATAAGTGCATAAGAGATATATGTGGTCAGATTAGATTTGTGACTATCAGATAATATCAGTCTTGTGTGTCTCTTCCCAGGACATGAGCTCTTCTGTGTGCATGGTTAATGCAGACGGACAAGTGCCTGATAAAAGTATGTAAATAACCATTCACGTTAAAATCATTCTCACCTTTCTTTAAAAATCACAATATTTCTGTCTAGTAACATGCATCACATTGAAACAAGCAGTCCAAATCATCTTATCCAGTGATATAAACTGACTCTCCTTAGCATCAAATGGAGATGTTGTATTGATAATATATAGCTTTTATTAGGATCACTGGTGACTGAATCACATCATGAAACTGCTTGTTACAATTAAGCTTTCAAAAGAAAAAAAAAAATCTACCTTTTCTTAAAATATATAAAATATATTTTTTGTCAAATTAACCAGTTAATTTTATGGAATGGTGCCTTGTTTATTATAAATAATTTATCTGTGCACTTAATTCTTTAAATATTGTGCTCACATAATTTTTACATTACATTACATTACACACATACTACTACTACAACAGCATTCCAATCAATTCTCTGTGGAGAAAATCAAGAAGCTGTTTCACCCTATAGGAAGATAAAATGATCTATTATAATGATCAATTTAAATTTCATGCTGACAGTAGTAAAAACACCTCAAGAAACTTGTCTGGTATGCCTGATATTAATATGCAGTAGAAAAGTTCATGTATAACACTTTCTGCTTCACTAAAATAACTTGAATTCTTATCAAAACATCACATTTGTAAATAACAGAAATATCGAAAAGAGATAATGTAAATGGAAGATGCATGTTACTACCAGTTGTAAATATCAGTGTTCTGTATCCTTAGTTGTACATAGATGTGAGATGTTTCCCAGCATTCTTGAACAGTTTTGAACACTTGGCTTTCCTCCAGAAGTTAAAGTCGAGAAAGATGCAGAGGATGTTATTGAAAATACAGAAGGAAAGATGGAGAGCTTCTTTAAGCGCATTGCAAAACGATCAGCAACACACGCAGTCCCTGAGGTGGAAGGGCCTCCTAGCAGGAAGAAGGTCAAGGTGACAACACAGGTAGGATGATGCGTCTATAATGAAAAGAAACATTTGTTCCAAGCAAATCTTTAATTTGTCTACTGGTTAAAGGAACACTCCACTATTTTTAGAATTGAAACAGTTGAGTTTTACCATTTTCAAATCCATGCAGCTGATCTCCGGGTCTGGTGGTACCACTTATAGCTTCAGTTTAGCATAAATCATTGAATCTGATTAGATCTGATTTTTTTATTTTTAGAAAAAAAAAAAGACCACAGCTTCAGTATATTTCCTATTTAATACTTGACTCATTTTCCTTTTTAAGAACTATATTCTTATTCCAGTGTAATAATCAAGGAACGTTGCTGCCGTACCATATGTGTAGCAGGTGCAATGGTATTACACAGAAAAAATCATTGCTCCTACTACACTCATGATTTTCAAAAATAGTGGAGTGGTCCTTTAAGCCAGGGGTGGAGAACGTCGGTCCTGGAGAGCTGCAGCCCGGCAGAGTTTAGCTCACCTGTCTGTAGTTTCCAAGTAACCATTCAGACCTTGATTAACTCGTTCAGGTGTGTTTGAATAGGATTGAAGCAAAACTCTGCAGGGCTGCAGCTCTCCAGGATTGACATTCCCCACCCCGCCTTTAAACATTGCATTTGGGATATAATTGGAAATGTCTGATCTGATATTTTTCGGTACAAGCTATTGACATCTCACACTTACTTTCCAGGCAGGAGAACATCTCCTCGACAGCAGTTCAGATAATGGAAGCAGGTCATGTTCTCACAGTCACAGATTATCTCCACAGGAGCAGAATCCCATCTCTTCATACAGGAAACCACTCTACAGCATCACACATCGCATTTCTGAGCGCAAAGCTGCATCCAATCTGGACCAACATGGAGCCCACAATGGAATCAGAGCAAGCCATAATGGTGTTCACTTACAAAAACTGGGCAACTCTAGAAAGCATCACGTGTTTAAGGCCTCCACTAATGTGGGGGTCACAGGGTCTCCTACTGCCTTGGATTCTCACCTCTACCCGCTCATCGAGAAGATGTTCTTCCTCCTCAATACGCTGAATTCCAGCATGACCCAGCTGCACAGTAAGGTGGATTTGCTTTCTCTTGAAGTGACGCGCATCAAAAAGCAGATAAAGCCCTCTGAGATGGTCATGGAATTTCAGCCTCCTCCTGAATACCAGCTGACCAGCGAAGAACTCACCCAATTGATGGAGCAAACGTCCACTGCGGGAGATCTTGGCTGCAGACTCCTCGTTCAACTGTTTCCAGAACTTTTCACAGCAAAGGAATGCATGCATGGCTGCAGCACATGCAGCCTTACAACCAAACGGGCATTAGATTCGTTGCACCTTCAGCTAATACGTAATTATGTGGAAGTCTGCTACCCGCTGGTGAAAAACGAAAATGTCTGGCAGACCGAGTGCTTGCTGCAGATCAATGATTTTTTTAACCGTTTCTGGGCTCAAAAGGACATGGAGAGTGGTCAGATGTGCGACAAACAGGCTCCAGTGCTTGTCGGGTTTGACATGGAACCCAATCATGCTTGTCATTTCATCAGTGAAGATGCCCAAGACGAGAGTCTTTCCCTCAACTCTGGAGAGGACAATGATGTTCATCTTAATGTCAGTTCAGATGTAATGTTTGACCAGCATGAGGCAGACTCTGAAGACTTAACCTCACCCGAGGAGCTTGTCGTGTTTTTGTTGAACAGACTCTTTCCGGAGGTGTTTGAGGAGGGCAAGTTGCCGGAGGGCCACAACAGCATTGGACAGTTGATCATTGACTCAGACAGACTAGAAATAATAAGAAAATACATGGAGGCCAATTTCCCTGATATCCCAGAAGAAACCTGGCTTCAGTTGTGCGTACAACGAATGGAGGAAGCACTGGAGAACGCTTCGGTCAGTGGCAGCAGTCGTGAAAACCGAGAAATGTATGACACCACTCGTCTGCCTGATAACATCTCCATTGTTAAGATCAGTGATCTGTGTGATTACGAGAAACCAAATCGCAGGTCTAAGAAATCATGGCTGGAGCCTGTGGATTTTGACAAACTGGAGATTCCTCCTCCGGACTTTGATATTCCTCGGGAGTATTTACTCACTAAGGAACAGCTGAAGAATAACTATGAAAGCAGTTTATCAATTGGGAACTTTGCATCTCGACTTCTGGTTCTCATGTTCCCTGAGCTCTTTACTTACGAGAATGCACGAAAATACTACAACTGCAGTGGCTCTCTAGGAAAGAAACAGCTGGATCCCTTACGAATCAGTCTCATCCGGCATTACGTCCAGCTGCTTTACCCACAAGCTAAGAACGACCGCGTGTGGACCCTCGAGTTTGTGGGCAAACTTGATGAGCGCTGTAGGCGTCGGGATACTGACCAACGCCGTTCATACCAGCAACAACGGAAGGCTTGTTCACCTGACCAAGAGCCTGACCCAAAAGACTCGCTGCTAACTGCTGGGCAAATCAATATTCTCAGCTCTGATTGTCTGAAAGAGGACTTAGAAGTCCTGTCTTCACCCCTGGAGAAAAGCAGCAAGGACTTCTGCAAAATTCCTCTCGAGGACCTTTCGGTGTCCACCCCAGACTTCCCAGTGCCTTCTGAGTACCTGCTCACAGATGCAGAAGTGAGGGAAATTGTTCAACAGAGTCTGTCTGTGGGAAATTTTGCTGCTCGCCTTCTCGTCCGTCTCTTCCCAGAACTTTTCACGCAGGAAAATTTACGGCTGCAGTACAACCACTCTGGGGCCTGCAACAAGAAACAGCTGGACCCTGTGCGTCTCCGACTTATTCGTCATTACGTGGAGGCTGTCTATCCGGTTGACAAAATGGAGGAAGTGTGGCACTATGAATGTGTGCCAAGCATTGACGAACGCTGCAGGCGCCCCAATCGCAAGAAATGTGACATTCTAAAGAAGGCAAAGAGATCAAACAACACTGTGACTTATTCTTAGACAATGTACCTGCAAAGCGCAGACCCACTTTCGAATATTTTACACAACATACCTGTTATTTGCACAAGTCCATAAGCTGAAGCATATTGAAACATGTTCTTGTTTAAGGTCTAGTTCGGCTGGTCGAGTTCACATTCATGGCCTTAAACAGGATGGTTTCGTAGGTGAGAAAGTTGGTAATTGAAGCCACTATCACATGACAGTGAAATATTAGTGTTATTTATATGCCAAAATATTATTGATGTTATTCTAATGTCTAATTATTAGATAAGCTAAAGTTAGCCTTAATCAATTTAAATGTAAACATTTAGTTTTTAAAAACAATAGGTCACTTTAGTTTCGGGTGAGGGCAGAGATGATATATAAATATATATTATTTTAAGTTGTAGCAATGTTGCAGCACTGGCTTTTTCTAATTATCAGCATATCGAAGTATGTCCTGCCTTCCAGGAAGTAAATCTTATTCATCTGTACTTAACTATAGCACCAGGTTATATGTTATATATTTTTAAATAAAAAAATCACTTGCTAGCCAAGATGGGTTTCATGTTCCTTTTTATTTTAATTCAGATACACAAGCGAAGGTCAATAGTAGCATTTTACAATCAGAGAGAAAAAAAACCTAAGGGAAGATTTTGTTTTTCGAGAATATCATCTTTGAATATTCCATCACTGACCATTCTAATGAAGACAAAAGTTGAAGAAAGTTGGGTGTTTGGGTTTTGACTTTTTTTTTCTCCATAAATACTCTGCAGAAACTTTTTAATATGTCCCTTTTTTGTCTGGTAATCTTGGTGCAGTTGTGTGCAAAGGCATTCTGTACCCTGTCTGAAAACGGCTCACTGAAAATCTACCAATGTCATAGAGACAATGGTGAAAACTAAATAAGGTATCAGAAACAAGGGATATCCTAAATTGATATCCCAAAAACTATGATTCATCCCACACCACAATGCTTTTTTTTAAAGAAATGCATATAACCAAAACCACCTCTAAATAATAAGATGCATCTATGTTCCATTTGTGACCTGTTAAGTTAATAAAAAACACCTTTAAGTAATACAAAACGATTACAAGAACTACTGTTAAGTGAGAAGATGTGAGAAAGACCTTTAGTTTTCGTTGGGCATAGAAAGCAATTCATTAAATGCTCAATCTGCAGTTTCAGAATCAAATGGTTGGAGAGTAGAATAGGAAATACCAGTTTTGTCCTGTTTTTCTGATCTTTCACCCTTCAAACACATCCCAGATGTCTGCTAGTCTTTATTGCTTGTACGCATCCTGTCTGGGAAGTTGTAGGTGTTTCCAGGTTCTTATAATGACTCTCTGCTTTTCTGCATCTTTTGTCTCTCCAACCACCTTTTTTAAGATAACTCTCTTCAGCAAGACTGTGCCCATTTCTTTGTCCTCGTTTAGGATCAGATCCAGTGTATCCCCAACTTTAACCTGTAGAAGGCAAATTTTTGTTAAATTAAGATGCTTATACTTATCGGTATTGAGATTAATTTAACAATGGGAAATTTTTTATTATTTTTTTTTTTTATTACATACTTAAGGGCCCGGTTTCACAGACAGGGTTTAGTCTAAATTAGGATTAAACCATAGTTCAATTAGGACATATTAAAATTACTTAAAAATGTTTATGTGCATCTTGAGGCCCTGATAAGTCAGTGCAAGTTTCTTTCAGTTGAAACAACTCAGACCTACATTTTAGTCTAGGAATAGGCTTGAGCCTTGTCTGTGAAACTGGGGGAAATTGTTCAGATAGTCTTAGATATATTTGAGGGAAGTTCTTTCTGATGATACCACCAGAGGGTGCTGACTCACCATTTTACTCTTTTTGGTGAGTTTCTGACCATTCAGTCTCAATTTGAGGTTATAGAAAGCATCCTCCACAGTACTGTTAGAGAGATACACGTGTTAGTCATAGCCAATGGCCAAAACACCACAAACTAAATGTACAGCCTGGGATAAAGGACAGCAATATGAGCAATATTGTATACGAACGTCATCAGCACATTCTCTGATCAGGTTCTATGAAGTAAAAACTAGGAGTGTTACATCTGCAATTGGAACTGAAAAAAATCCATTGCTGTATGGCGAAATTAATATCTGTTATATGTAATATCTTATGAATTAATAACATGATTAACTGACTTACTTTCGTGCAATATCCAATCCGGTTTTCAAAACCAGATCAAAGCGAAGAGACTGGACAGTTTTCTCATGGTCTTTGTAGTCTTTTGGCAGGCCTGGGTCATCTAAAAGCTCATCCTCATAATCACTAGCCTCTGCATCTTCCTGGTCCTCCACATCCTCGTCCTCCTCCTGTTGCCTTGCTTTTTGCTTTCCTTTCTTTTTTGTGCTCTTGAGACGGGTCTGATGGAGTGACCAGCTCTGCTGAGTGTCCCATGATTTCGGCCACATAGCTGTCCGGTGTGTCTGGGGTGTGGCAGAACCCCACAACTGACGTGCGTGCAATGTTCGCGGGCACCACATGCTGAGACCAGAGGCATGGCAAGGTGTGAGCAACTGCAGAGAGTTCAGTCTGCCTAGTTGCCGCAGGGCCAGCGCCTGCACTGACAGACTCTGCATTACTGTGACAATGAACACAGACAAAAGAAAAAAAAAAGATCAGAGAAAAGAGTTTACATGCATGCACACTTTCCATTCTTTAAGGTGCCTATATTCACCTCTGGAAATCTTCTGAAACAACGGTGTGCATCCATTTAAATCCAACATTATGCACTACAATACACTGAATGTTTTAAAAAAAATTCTCAGCTGAAACTTTTTCACAAATTTATGTAACGTTATGTTATATGTAAATATATGCAAGACATTTAGTTCGACATTGCTGCTGACAAATGTTGCTTTCATGTTGTCTCAACTTCACACAGTATAGTGCTAAAGGACTTGTCTGTACACTTTTTTTGTAACTAATTTTTGGAGGGAAATGTAAATAATATTTAAGTATAGACATTAGGAAAAAGCAGACATAATTTGTGAAAATCTGACACATTCTCATGACGCTAATATCAGCAGAATTTGCATAGACAACAACTCATAATGTGTTTGTACCCCAAACAACTGCGCACGATAATACTTCAGCATGCATCAACAAATGCAAAAAACAACACTTGTTTAACAAATAGACTTAAAAAACAATTTTACCTAACTGAGTTGGGAGATCTCCCCTTGACTGTAATCTCGAGCCGACAACGAGCACAGTAAAAACAAACCAGCACTCGCGGCTGCTGTAGTAGCGCACATTTTACAGCGCCCTCTAGAGTCGGGATGAATTATACACAATACATATATATGTTTCTGCTTTATAAAATATATACTATTATATCTTTATCATTATGGTTTTAGAGATATAAAGTTAATTATATAAGTTAATAAACATGATTATTTTACCTAGAATTTCCAGAATGGCACTATGGGCACTATGTGTAGCCCACTAGGTCAAACTATGCAGTGGTATTCTGAAGACTAAACTAAACGCCCGCCCAGTCAAACGCACTTGTTTCTCTGGATTGGTGGCTGGTGTTGGACGTCTCGGGGCCAACGGCTTTAAAACATCATGTGAGCGCCTCCTCCTGTTGAAAATCTCACAGTTGGTCGGAATAAACACAAGGGCATTTCTGCATCCGTCTTCATCAACATGGCATGTTTTATATGCATTTCTGTCATTTGTTTGTCTGCATTTCTAATGGAGGTGCAGGGTACATATGGTCCTTACTTACGGAACCATAACCAGCTCTACGGAGACCGACAGAGATCTCACTTCACGCCCAATATGCCTGGACACAGCAACTCCATCAACTTTGGAGGTAATTATTATTTTTTAAATAATATTATTTTTATTTATTTTTTAAAGGTTGTGCAACTTTATTATTATTATTATTATTATTAAAATCATGTAAAATATACATTTGTAATTATTTTCCAGCCTAAAAATGAATATTTTAAATGTGTTAAAACTAATTATAAAAATAAAAAATAGTGAAAAACATAAGTTTTTGTTTGTTTGTTTTTACAATGCCATTAGTGCTTGTCAGGAACAGAAACGAACCTAGCCTACTATACAGTCCAGTAAAATTACGTAATCTACAAGTGCTTAGCGATGGATCAGAGACCTTTAGACTTCTAAAACATTAGAACCAGTTATTCTAGTAGCTAGCTACTAGATTACATAAATATTTTTCTATTGTTCATTAAAAAATGTATTAATGTTTATAAAAGTTTTTAAATGACATTTGCAAAATGAAGGCTCTGCGTGATTTGTTAGCTTTTAGAAGCTGTACTACATTGAATGATTTCCCTTAAATTTGTGTCATATCTTTAAACTGAAATCATTAGTGTATAAAGCTATATACTTCTCTCCTCAGGTTTGTTTGTTTGTTTGTTTTTTATGAGAAGTTGATCTGGGGCTACAGTATGTTTTTTCTTCAGGTTGATGTGTTAAATGTTGCAGTCATTCACCTCAGGCAACTGACTTTGCAGCACTACTCTAAAATAGAGACCTTCAACTCATGCTTTTGCTAACAACCAAAAAGTGTCGCCTTAAACCCACATCAATATCAAATTGCTTTAAACAGAGTAATGGTTTGCTTTAATGCTTCTCTCCCTCCTTTTCATTTGTCTATCTTTGTATTTCTGTGTTTCTGTTTCCCCCCTCTCTCTCCCCCTTCTCTCTGTAATCAAACAAAGCTCATGGCTTTAATCACAGGTTTTACAGCTATCATCATCGCAACCCTCATCATCAGTATCATCACCAGCGACCGCCCTGGAAAGGGCCTCCCTTTATCTACCACCATCCTGCATTACCTGTCCGGCCCATCTCACCTATCCATCCTACCCGGTCAGTTGTGCCCACACCTCCCAGAAATCCAGTGGTGCTACCTGTCCCTACAGTGCCCATGCCACTCACCAAGGTAGCCACCCCACCCCCACTACCTCCAACACAGACTACAACCACATCAACCACAGCAACCACTACAACCACAGCAATCACAGCAACCATGTCAACCACTCCAGAGCCGGTCAGTACCCCACATGGCACACCTGCCCCTGCCGAACCTTCCACTGACCCAGGTAGACCAATCCCACCCCACCGGGTGCAGACCACCAGTCTGGTCCTCTTCAGTCCCTCTTAATAATATTTATCTTCTTTTCCTCTCTCTTTTCAAGGTGAAATCATAAAACAACTGAACGGTCATTTATAGGGGTATAACAATATATTCATGATTGGATTTGATGCACAATACTGATTTTACAATACAATGCTTTTTTAATATGTGCAGTATCACAATAAGTTACATTTGTACAGTTTGAATTATTACTTCAAAGATGTATGATAAACACGTAAAGGAATAGTTAGCGATAATAGGGCGCTGTCAGAATGCAAGTCTTCTATTGCATTATTTTTCTTAGTTATACACAATATTGTCACTATCCATCATTGCATTTTTATATTGCAGTATATTGTGAAACAATATTGTTATACCTCTGGTCATTTAGCATTAAAAAGCTGGACAATAGCATTAATGTGGCCATTTTTGCTAATGCCAAGCTTATTGTTTGCAGAAATGCAATTGTTTAGCACACATGGGATTAACTGACTCAGTTTCTTTCTTTTTTTTTAGTTACAGCACTGCACTGCTAACTGAGGAGCCTTTCTTTATATATATATAAACATATTAATCTCTTTCAGCATTACACTTTGCACTTTTTAATCTTTTTAATGATAATGTTACACTAATTTTCAATGAATCATTTATGTCTTACAGCTCCAGCAGAGCTCTGCAAGAGCCGTCCTCTAGACCTGGTTTTTATCATTGACAGTTCCCGTAGCGTCCGTCCTGCAGAGTTCGAGAAGGTCAAAATCTTCCTCTCTGAAATGGTTGATTCTCTTGATATCGGATCCGATGCCACACGAGTGGCCCTGGTCAACTACGCCAGCACCGTCAACATTGAGTTCCTTCTGAAAAAGTACTTCAGTAAAGCAGAGGTCAAGCAGGCCTTCTCCCGTATCGATCCCCTCTCAACAGGGACTATGACTGGCCAAGCTATCAAGACTGCCATGGAGCAGGTTTTTACAGAGAGCGCTGGGGCCCGGCCACTAAAAAAGAACATCGGTAAGGTAGCCATCATTGTAACTGATGGGAGGCCGCAAGATAAAGTTGAAGAGGTGGCAGCAGCAGCAAGGGCTTCTGGGATTGAAATATATGCTGTCGGAGTGGATAGAGCAGATATGCGGTCTCTCAAACAGATGGCCAGTCAGCCTCTTGATGACCACGTGTTTTATGTGGAGACATACGGAGTGATCGAAAAACTGACATCTAAGTTCAGGGAGACACTCTGTGGTAAGAGAATAAAGATCCTATTTTGATTTTAAAGTTTATAATCAAGTATCTCATATTTTAATGTAATAAAAAATTATATAAAATTGTATTCTAAAAATATTTAAAATGTCATTATATATATACTGTATATATATTAGATTAATAAAATTAATTTTGATTAATTTTCAATGACTGATAATAATAATAATAATGTTTAATATAATTAATATTTTAATATATAATATTATTTCATATATAATATTTCATTTTTGTAGTTTTGTTTGATCATTAGTAAAGTGATTTTTGCTCATTCAGCTGATTTTGCAGGTTTCGATGCTTGTGCACTTGGGCACAACTGCCAACATATTTGTGTCAACAACAATGCATCTTATTTCTGCCAGTGCAGAGAGGGATATGTGATCAACTCTGACAAGAAAACATGCTCTAAGCAGACCAATGGTTTGTCATAATATGCATCAAATAATCAGAAAAATTTTGATGCATATCATAAAAAATATTTTTGATGCATTCTAAAGAAATGCATCCAGTAACTTTTGTGCATATAAATACTTTTTGGCTCAAGCTAAATGCCATTGAAATCAGAAATTCGATCTGAATTATAATTCATTTAAATAAGTATGTGTTTAATGAGATAAGAAGCTCTGTAATGTTTATCTGCTCTGATAGTTTGTTTTTTTTAAATTGTCTATACATGCAGTGATAATATTTATGTTGGTTATGTAGGCTATGAATTGAGGAGTGAAAGAAAGATTTGTTGCACTCAGTAAAACATGCCTATTTGTTTTACAGAAGAGGCAAGAGGAGATCTGACTGAGAACGCCTGCATGTGTGAAGCTCAGATGGCATTTCAGAGGAAGGTTCACAACAGCATACAGACGCTCAACAGCAGACATATCCTTTCCGTTGAATACAGCATTTGTTTGTAACCTATCCTGATTTAATAACTTTCTTAGTCTGAGAAATTTTCAGTGTCTTGAGAGAGTTTTTTTTAGTCACATAGCGGACAGGGTTTATGATATCTTGGTCATATTGGTTTCTCTCCAAAGCTGGTGTTAATCCAGACGTCAGAAGAAATAGAAATACTGATAATCATTACGGGTGATGTTTTTCTTAACTGTTACTTACTGGATGATATCTCAAACAGAGTGCAGCAGTTTGATCTCCGTCGAGCCTAGAGTGGAGGATGGGACTCTAAACAGCTTGTTCTAAAAAGAAAGAAAGAAGAAGAAAACAATCTTTCATTAGCTTCCTAAAATGTATCCAATGCATTTCTCATTTTGTTTGTTTAATCTTATTTTATATTGTGCTTATAATTATTTTAGATTTCATTATGTATGATGAGTATGATCTTATATTAAATTAACTTTGTTGACACAAAATGTTACATGTTTTAAGCACATTTCCTTTTATTTTGGGGAAAAAAATAGTAAATGTAATAGTAAAGTATATGCACATCATTTTATTTTGTTGTCTATTTTAAATACTTGTACACACATATATATATATATATAAACATATGAAAACATTTGAACAAATAAAAGTATTATTTGATGGTATTTTCTGTTTTGTGTTATCTTTACATTATGTAATGGATTAGCTAAAGATTATAAAATAGGCTGTAATAAAAGAATTAGCCTTGCTCTGTTCTGTTTTCACGTTGGTGACGTAACGTAATATGCAATTACGTTGAGAAGGTCAAGCTGGACGTCGGCGGAAAGACCGTGTCAGTGTGCCTTAAAAGGACGTAGGCGTAGGGGGAAGTACCTTTTAAGGTACACTGACACTGTCTTTCCGCCAACATCCAGCTTGACCTGTTCAACGTAATTGCGTATTACGTTACGTCACCAACGCGAAAACAGAACAGAGCAAGGCGAGCGTTTTAAATATAAAAATGAGTCTCTTTTCTATAAAAATTGGTATGAAAATGATATTGTGTTTGTTAAACAACTTTTAAATTCAAATGGTAATTTATTAGCGTATAACGAATTTTTGGAAAAATTTGGTTTTCCTGTTACTCCAAAAGAGTATGCAATTG
>JAUCMS010000022.1:10623379-10635049 GCA_032357445.1 Enteromius radiatus | reverse complement strand
GCATCCAGGTTGCCCTGAACAACCTCAAAACCCTTCAAATGCTCGAACCCCGGTAATTGCTGCTTGCAGCTATATTTTTTGTTTTGTTTTGTTTTATTGTTAGCAATATCAAAACTACATTTATTTGAGATAGAAATAGGAATATCTTGTAACATTAGAAATGTCTTTAATGTGTCTTTTGATTAATTTTATTTCTGAATAAAAGTGTAAGAGCCAATTGTGTTTTCTAGAATGCATGACGTAATAATTAATACAATTTACAGAACTTTATTTGGTAAATTTGAGCTTCCAGCAGTAGTGACGTCATTGATGTCACTGATTAAGAAGTTAAGAAGTCCAGCGCTATCAAGGGATTGTCATTCGATGGATTTCAGCTAGAGACGTTGGAAGCAACACAGTTTTTTGACCGAGATTTACGAGTTATACGAGCTATACCGAGTTTTACGAGCTAAACGAGTTTATATCGAGTTTTTGTACTTTTGGTTTTGTTTGCATTTTTTCAGTAAACTCTTTTAAAGGAAAACTCGAACTTACTCGCGTTTTTTACAAATACTGGTTGTTGGACTAGCAGCAAAAGTGGTATAAGAATTATATTGCCACTACAAAAAGTATTATTTCCTTCAAAAAATTAAATAAAATAAAAAATAAAATCATACTCACCCCAAACATTTTAACGACAATGTTACTGTTTGATGCACTTATGTGTGATATCATCACATGTCTAGCACTTACGGACTCTAAAGGTTCCTGGCAAGCAGATGACTGCTGTATCATGGGAAGGTGGAGGACTCCGAATTGGCCTAGCTGTAGATTCTTACATTTACTTTGCTAACATTCGGCCAGATTACAAGGTAATTTAGCTGTAAATAATGGCTATAAGAGGCTTTTTTTTTCATCACTGAGATAACATCTTACTCTGTCTCTGTAGTGGGGTTACTGCAGTAACACGGTGGTGTATGCATACACACGGCCTGATAGGCTGGAGTACAGTGTGGTGTTCTGGGATACTAAGAATAATGAGAAGTTTGTAAAATACGTCAAGAGTCTCATGTCCATCACCACCTGTGGAGATTTTTGCATTTTGGCCACCAAAGCGGACGACACACATCCACAGGTACTAAAACAGGATGCTTTTTTTCTAAAGAAGAGGGATATTGTAAGTTAGTTTGTTGTTTTAAATCAAATCAATAGTCATATCTGTAAATATCTGTGTGAAATTGATCAAATTCTATTTCTTTTTTTTAGGAGGACACTGAGACTGAGGCTGGATCAGCTACGGTAAAGACACCTCTTAAATCCCACTGTAAAAAAGCTATGAAATATTTCCATATGCACTCTGATCACAGACACCAGAAAGTTACAGACAGGAAAGATTTAACAATAATACATTAAATGGCAATCTAATAGCAACCAAGGCTATGTTGAGGACAGTACAAAGACAATATTTTAATGTAAAATTTAATACATGAAAACCGAGAAAGCTGTTCTTAAGCACCAGATGCAACCACTTTACCACAGGGATTTAATGAGCTGTCCAATCAAAACACCTCAAAGGATCGGTCTAAGAGGAGAAAGGTATTATGAACATCAGCAATTAAAAGCCTCACAGATATTTCCGTAATGCTGTTTTGTGAAGTATTTCCATGCAGTAAAAAGATGCCTGTCTGTACTTTGTCCACAGTATGCTTTGGTGTTGTGTAACTCCATTGGAACCCCACAGGACTCGAAATATATTGACATCGGTGGGTAAAATATTTTTCACTGTTTCTACAGTATATGTAAGGGATAATACAGATTTAGAAGGTCAAAATAAACTCTAAGCAAGGGTTATGAAGACCCAGAAGCAAATAAATTGATAAATGCACATTTTTGTTGGAATTATTTTATTATTTAAGCTATTGTTTCCTGGGACATCAGTCTATTATAGAATCAACAGCATTCCAGGGAGATGTGTTCATTTTTTAGATTATTTCTAATTTTGTCATTTTTGGTTGAAATAAGGGCTGAATTGTCTTATTAGCCCTATGCTTGATACTTATTTGACTTCTTTGATGATAAGAAGCAGACTGCTTGTGTTTGCAATGATGTAATACCAACATACATGGTGTGAAAGCTGCTGTGGGAATCCCAGCTCCTTTTCTGTCACTCCCATAGGCATCCCGCTAAATTCCTCTCCTGGTTGGGAGAGCAGATCTAGTTCCAGACATTCAGCCTGATCTCTCTGTAGACAGTTTTCAGAGTCAGAACATCCACACACAACAGAATCTTAATTACTCATTGAAAAACATATTGTTAAATGAAATCTGACTTTGAATCCTGCTCTTGAGTGATTTTCAACAGCATTTGAACCTTCAACAGATTACTTTGATGAATAGATACTTTAATGTAACCTTTTTTTTTAATAATGATGTAACTGGCTTTCACTATTTTTTGCTATCTCAGATCCCCTGTTTGTCACTATGACGAAGACTCACGTGATTGCTGCATCTAAGGAAGCATTTTATGTTTGGCAGTATCGTGTGGCTAAGAAACTCACTGCTCTTGAAATCAACCAGGTTGCCAAGACAAGAAAGGAAGGTCGAGAGAGGTGAGGGTCAAAGGTCACCAGTGTATTATTTAGAGGGATTTAAAGGGTTAATTTACCCCCAAAATAAAAATTCACCCTCGTGTCATTTCAAACCTGTAAGATCTTTGATCGTCTTCAGAACACAAGTTAAGATATTTGTTATGAAATCTGAGATTTTGTCATCTTTCAACATTTAAAAGTTTGGGGTCAATACGATTTTCATGCATTTGAACTTATGCTCAGAAAGGCTGCATTTATTTTATCAGAAATGCAGTAGAAGAGTAATATTGTGTTATTATGTAACATAATATAATAATTAAATTATTAATACAATTTACAATACCTCTTCTATATTTAAATATATATTTTATCCTTGTGATTTTTCTGCACAACTACACTAGTCCAGACTAATATGATTCTTCAGAAATCATTCTTCTGTGCCTGCCAGTCAACAACAAATGCACAAGAATTTTCATTTCATTTTTGAAAAGAGGACAGAGTGATCATGTCATAATTTTAATGAAATAAGACAACTGAATAAAATGGTAATTTTGTTTTTAAGAGCATATTAATTCACATTTATTTCAAGAGTGGAAATATAGCTTCTTTGAAATCTAACTGCATTTAAATTTGCCGTACATGCTTTGTCCCACGTCTTGGTGGCTAAATAAAAGTAGCAGATCTGTGTAATATGTAAGCTTTCATCAGATGAAATGATGTTTCTTATTGAGGCGTACAGTCTGTGGACAGGCCTGTCTGCCTGTCTGTCTATCAGGATGGTGTGAGGGTGTGCTCGCTGACAGCAGCTCTTTGGAAAAGTTCTGTTCTTGGCTGTGTGATGAAATTCTGCGACCCACACAGACTGGAACGGGACCCAGTGTTCTGTTTCCCTTCCACATGATAGAAATACGCCAAGGCATTGCCTCTCTTACTTATTCTTCCTCACTTTACCTGGACACTGTCTCTTTTCACTCTGTCTTGCTGACTCTTTTCTCTAGGGTTTATCACATCGATGACAGTCCAAGCGGAACATCGGATGGGACACTGAACTTTGCCAAAGCCTTCACAGTGAGTACACTCAGCACAGACACTCACCTGTGGCTCTCTCAACCTCTCGTGAGAGGATTAGTGGGAAAAGCTGTCATAAAACACTGCTCAGTCTGCTTATGAATTATTTTATATATTGTTTTCTTTGATATACACATCTTTGTGATCCAAATTTCATCTAAACTTGTATTTACATTACATAAGTAGACTGCAGTCCACATTTTTAAATTTCATCCTAGTCTAATATATATATGACAGCTCTGAGAAACGGGTCATTGACAGTTTTTTTTTTTGTTTGTTTGTTTGTTTGTTTCAGGCCACAAGAGACATGATCTGCTGCATCACAGCATCAGACAGAATGCTTATAGTGGTATGTTTGATTTACACAAGAACAAGCTTTTTCATCTCAAAGTTTCTGCTTGATTGACGTGTGCTTGTGATGTATGCAGGGCCGTGAGTCTGGTATCCTACAGAGATACAGCCTCCCCAACATCACCCTCCTGCAGAAATATTCCCTTACCTCCAGACCGTATCAGCTGTCCCTCAATTGTAACTCCAGGTCTGATTCCTATCTCTCCTTTTTTCCTCTTCGTTCTTGTTCATTTGTAATTTTAGGTCATTTTGGCACTATCAGTGTTAGTCCAATCACTCCTTTTTCCTGCTTTTATAGTGAGAGTTTGTTTTAAAATAAATGTATTTTTTTCCAGCCGGCTGGCTATAATAGACATTACGGGCGTGTTGATGTTTTTGGACATTGAGACACGGGCTTCGTCAGGAGATGCAGAGGGTGGGTTGGCAGCTGGAGACCCATCTAAATTTGAGCGCAAGGATGTCTGGGATATGAAATGGGCTAATGACAACCCAGATCTGTTCTCCATGATGGAGAAAACCAGAATGTATGTCTTTAGAAACTTGGACCCTGAGGTGAGACATAGAGAAATAGTTACTCATATCATATGTTGAGTGTTGTGGCATGGGAAAACTGGATGACTGAAAAAAACAACAACACATAAAAGAAAGAAAGAAAGAAAGGGTGACAGAAAGGGTGTTTTGTCAGAGGTAATGCACTGTTAAGTAAACACAGTTCAGGAAGTGCTTCCGTTTTCAAACAAACACGCATGCAAACACGCACACCTGCCAGCTTCAGTAAATCACAGAGCATATGGCCTGTAGATCAGAACACCCACTGCAGAGATTCAGCAAAGCTTTTTTCTTCAGAAAGACAGCAGGTAGTTTACAGGTCCAGTTCACACATTATAACTAATATTGACTCAATTTTTATATGTATGTACATTCATAATTAATCAGTTTAAACTTTAATTAAACTAATCAGTTGTTTTAATTTGCAGCAGTATTAGTGTGAGTATTCTTCTTACAAACTCTTATTTGTGTTGTGTTTTGAACACAGGAACCAATTCAAACATCTGGCTTTATCTGCCACTTTGAGGATCTGGAGATCAAATCTGTTCTATTGGATGAGATTATGAGGGTTGGTTGGAATATATTATACTGAATCAATTATTCTATCAGTTTCTATCAAATTACTATTTATTATAAAATATTATTATTATTATTATGTTAATTTGTCAGGTTTTGTGCACCTTAAATATATATAATTATCTTTCAGGATCCAGAAGTTCCAAATAAAGATTATTTAATAAACTTCGAGATCCGCTCACTGAGGGACAGCAGGGCACTTATTGAGAAGGTTGGAATTGAAGACGCTTCTCAGTTTATTGAGGACAATCCCCATCCGCGTCTCTGGTGAGACACACACTCATTCCACACAATAAATAGGGCGGTTTGGTTATTTATTCAAGCATACCTGTCCACATGTAAAGACGAATACGTGAATGAAAAGCATAGGCTTAAGCATAAGACCCACACTGTGTGAGTTTGTGCATTTGCTTTTCTATTTAACAGAACTGTATACTTTAGAGATTTAAGAGTGTGCATAATGGCATTGTGTGTGTTTCCTGGAAGTGGGAAATATGAGGTCCAGTTTATTAGTCTGAATGAAGTGTGAGCTACAGTTTTATGATCTGAATGATGATCCTGGCATTGGCAGAAGAAGATGAAACCATTAAGACAGCACACTTCTGGACTCCAGAGAGTTTTGTCTTTCAGTACCTGTCTGAGCGTTTAAGAAACCTGGATAAACTGGAATAAAATAAACTGTAATGTGAGCAGGCACTTTAATGGTTGTGTTAATTTTTAAAAAATAAATAATAAAATAGACAGATGAAAGAGAGAACGATGTTACCTGTAGTCATTGCAGTTTTGGAGTGGCTCTATTGATTTAGTGAACCACTGGAGTTTTAGTGGCTCTGTCAGTTCTCACAGCTCAAGGAGGAATTTGAGATTGGACTCTTGCTACAGAAGCAGGGAGGTAAACCCAGCGATCTAACATACATTGACAGGACTCAATTTCAATTACAATTTCACCATTTGTTAAATGATTTATAAGTGATTCTCTCAAAACCAGTTTAGAACACAACCAGGTCACAAGCAAGTATGACTACAATAAATGACATATTAGAATTTGCTGCATTGCCTTTAATCTACATTTTTAAATGTAGGTTTCTTTTTGTGATTTTGGGGTAAAATGTGAACAAGAAATTGAGATTTACATTATCAAGTAAGTTGCTTTTAACGTTGTCAGATGGAAACTGGAGAAGGAATCCAATAAAAAAAAAAAAATGGTGTAAGGAAAACAAGAGCTGTGTCAGCTCTCTCTTTCCATCTGTGTGTTTGCTTTAATACGAGCGTGAGAACTCAAAGGCTCTGTTGTTTGATTTTGCTCATCCTTAACATGCCAACATGTCAGAGGTCAAAGGTTTTCTTAGCTTTCCATGAGTGCTTGAAAAGATCCCGGACAGAGTCACTTCACCCTTTTTGGCCACTTTTTGTGTCTCACTTCTCTATAAATCTGTCTGGGATGTCATCAGTCAAACAGATTTAGCGCTATGCAGCTGAATGATTATCAGTGCTATTTTCTTTTTGTCTAGTTTTATGATGCTGTTTGCTTTTTGTTGAGATCAAATATGATACAAAAAATGTAATCAGAACTAATATATCTGTGTATGCACTTCCAGGCGTCTGTTGGCAGAAGCAGCGCTGCAGAAGCTGGATCTGAAGATGGCTGAACAGGCGTTTGTGCGCTGTAGAGACTACCAGGGCATCGAATTTGTGAAGAGACTGAGCAACCTACAGAGTGAAGCCATGAAACAAGCCGAGGTAGCTGCTTATTTCAGCAGGTTTGAGGAGGCGGAGAGGATGTACCTGGACATGGATCGCAGGTACACACAGACATATGCATGCTGTCATACAAACCTAGAGGAGATTTATATCCTGTGGAAAGAATTTGGATGAAGTAAAAAAAATTAAATAAATATATATATAAAATGCTAAAAGAAGGCTGAAACTGAAATACAAATAAATTAAAGTTAAATTGAAATATTTAAAAAAACCGAATAAAAATGATAAAGTCACACAACAACATTGCTAAAAATAAAATAAATAAAAAAGAAAAGCTTAAAAATATTAAGAAATATAATAGTATAAACATTCAACATATATAGTGTTCACTGTACAGTCTATGCTGATGAAGTTTGTACTTTGACACTTTATTACAATATTATAAATGTACAATATTCTACATTATATCTTATATCTTATATTTTTTTCTTTGTTTTACAATTGGTCTTTTTACCAAACAAAGCTATTCATATTTCTTTTGGCATATATCAAGAAATTACTGTATTTTAATTTAGTGGAGTGCTAAATTAAATCAACTATGTGGATGGATGATTTTTAGATTGAAAAAAACACTCAAATCAATTTTCAAATGTGCCTCTGTTGGTTTGGATCTGTATTTTTGTTTATGCAGTTATGGTCAACATTTTAATTAACTAAATTGAAAAAGCAACAGAAATCAATTTGAATTCTCATCTTTCATCTTTCTCCCTCTGGTCTCTAGGGATTTGGCGATAGGTTTGCGTATAAAGCTTGGTGATTGGTTCAGGGTTCTGCAGTTGTTGAAGACAGGATCAGGTGACTCTGATGATGCTCTTCTGGAGCAGGCATACAATGCCATAGGAGACTATTTTGCAGACAGACAGAAATGGTAGGCTAAGCTCCAGTGTGCATATGTGTTTATCAATATATTTATTTGATTTGTGTGTGTGTGGGTCCAAAGCCACACAGCTGAATGTATAAAATCTGTTTCAGTGTCATACACTTATTTAGACATAAGCCATTAAAACAAACAGTCTTTAAGATTAATTCATGTGTAAAAAATGTTCTTTTACTTGATATATTGTATTATTTGAGTGTTGACAAATACTTGAAGTGTGTGTGTGTTCCACAGGTTGAATGCAGTGCAATATTACCTTCAGGGTCGTAATCAGGAGCGTCTGGCTGAATGTTATTATATGCTGGAGGACTATGATGGTCTGGAGAGACTTGCAAACTCCCTACCAGAAAACCATAAACTGCTACCAGTGGGTGCTTTCTTTTTTTCTCTCTCTTTCTTTCCTTTTTTCTATTTCTTTCAAAACACACCAAGCAGCACTGTTTGGTTCAGGTTGTCTTAATGGCTTGAACTGTGCTTTATTGTGTGTGTAGGACATTGGTCAGATGTTTGTTACCGTGGGAATGTGTGAGCAGGCTGTCAGTGCATTTCTGAAATGTAACCAGCCCAAAGCAGCTGTGGATGCCTGTGTGCATCTAAACCAGGTGAGTGTTTATACACAGGTTGTTGTATGATTTTGATAGGTTATATGAACGTTTTAGGTATAGCATGTGTTGATGTATGAATTGTATGAATTATATTAATATTACAGTATATTGGGGCCGTCTGTTGATGAATCCATTCATTGTACTTAAAGCATCTGGATACTTTTTAAAGAGAAAAAAAAGATAAAGACAAGGAACAATAGTACTCTTTTCTCATTTCATTCGATAGAATATATATTTTGCACACCTAAACTCAAAATAGTTAAGTAATTTTAAATAATTTTTAACTCTCTGGACACTTTTATGATTTAATTGATACATATATTTTTTCTTTTATCTAAGAGCTGCACTTTCAGGTGGTATTTAATATACATTTTTATATATTTTTCACAGCTTGACATTTGTTAAACTTCTTCTCAGGATATAATTTCTAAATAAATTGTTCAATAAAGAAGGTCTTTTCTCCAACTCTGTATTTTCTTTAGTACCCATCTGAAAAAAAATGCAAACACAGACATCTCTTGCAACATTTCTGAGCAATCTTTAGAAATTACATGATGAATTAAATCATTATTATCCGTTATCTGCGTTAAAGACTTTGACAGCCCTATTTAATATGCGTTTCTCAAAAGACCTTTTTTTCCCTCTTTTCACTGAATACATTCTGACTCATTGCCATTTCTTTGCCTTTTTTTTGGCCGTTTAGAGATAATGATGCTTCTGTCATTAGTTTAAATGAGAGGTTCAGAGAGATCACAGTGCTCATAATCAGTTCCACTCAAAGATCCAGATGCAGCTGGAACGTCATCGCTCTCATCTGCTCATGAAACCTGTCTGTGATGAATGTTTAGATGTTTGAAGGTAACAAATGTGCAACAGGAAAAATACATTTTAATCGTGTTCACATTTCAGTGGAACAAAGCTGTTGAACTTGCCAAAGACCACAGTATGAAGGAAATTGGGCCTCTTCTGTCCAAATATGCCTCACATCTGCTGGAGAAAAACAAAACTCTAGAGGCTGTAGAGCTTTACAGAAAAGCCCATCACTTCCTGGATGCTGCCAAACTCATGTTTAAGGTATGTTAGTATCAGCTTGTGTACAAAAACTGTCAGTGGGGATTGCAAAAACGTACACTCTTCCCATTTAAAATATTTTTATGACATTTTTTATTTCTACTCAGATCGCAGAAGAAGAGGCGAAAAAGAGAACGCGACCACTTCGAGTGAAGAAGCTGTATGTGCTCGCCGCCCTGCTGGTGGAGAACTTCCACACTCAGATCAAAAGTTCACAGCAAAGCAAAATCAAGGGCAAGAAATCAGAGGTACCCTGAAAGTGCATATTCTTTGGGTGTAGTTTAGATGTAGTACAAGTCTAACAAAGTACAGGTTTAATTATCATTTGGGAGGTCTGCACAGTGCTGTGGTAGTCTGTAATTCTCTGTGCTGTGGTCTGCAGCTGCAGCCTGACTCAGAGTCCAGCGGCATCGGAGGGACAGGAAATCAGTTGTGATGAAGGGCTCATTTATAGCCTAGTGGTGGGTAATTTGTGTGTTTGATTTATTTCAGGCTACCAGTGCATTAGCAGGGCTGTTAGAAGAAGATGAGTCGTCTTCAGACAGCCGTATCCTGGATGACGCCTGGCGTGGGGCAGAGGCCTATCATTTCTTCCTGCTTGCACAGAGACAGCTGTACGAAGGCAAGGTGGACATGGCCATGAGGACAGGTAACACTTAAAACCCATGTGATAGCATATACACACTTACTATTAGAATATTATTACATTATTTAGTCATTTAAAGAGGTTTAAATTTTAAAACCATTTTCTGTAATTCTGAGATCTACCCCAATACATTTGCTGAAAATGATAATGATCTCCATGTAATTATTCAGAGGAGTCTATGTGACAATCTCTGTGTGTGTGAGAGTATGTGAATGCATGCATGGTATGTCTGGCCTTGTCTGCGCACATGAAGTGTTAAATCTCTTACCTGAACTAAAATAACAAACTCAAAGTGAAGTCTTTATAGCATTCGGTCCACACATACACACTCGCAAAAATCGTTTGCTTACATTAAGGTCTAGACAAGATGTTTAAACCGCAGATTACATCACATCCAGGACCACCTGGAAAAGAGGTGTGCTTATATGTGTGTGGGTTAATACTTCTGTCTTTCAGATAGCAGTGTTTTCAATGCAAAATAGTCTAATAAATAAAATAATGCACTGACATTCAAATTATGAAAATGTATATTAATAAATCTTGTGTCATGACAGATAACCAATAAATGCCCAAAATTAAAATTCCATATAGTTTTGCCTAAATAAGTTAAAATAAAACAATAAAAACGCATTGCTTAGTTTAAAATGCTACAAGTGAATTTAGGCATCACAACATGTGGTGCAGTAAGAAAATTAACATTTGGTGAGCAAAAAAGGTGTCTCTTATTAAAATATTTTGTTCATCAAATGTAAAGAAATGCAATAACTGCTTGATTCTGTATTTCTAGCTCTCCATCTCCGAGACTATGAGGATATTATTCCTGCAGTGGAGATTTACTCTCTTCTAGCCATCTGCTCATCTGCCAACTGTGCGTTTGGTACTTGCTCACGTGCCTTTATTAAGCTGGAGTCTCTGGAAACACTGACTCCAGATCAGAGGCAGCTTTATGAAGACCTGGCCCTGGAGATCTTCACCAAACACAGCCCTCGAGACACCCGGCAAAGTCAGCGAGACAGTTTCACTGATGGGTAAGACAGCAAGGCAACAGCCAAATACTTTACTGACTGAACAACCACTGGAAACATTCTTAGGCTCTGTTTAACTGATAACTGAGGCAGATCCTTCATTACGGCTGGTAGATAGAGCTGTGAGTGTAAAGTAGTGTGAGATGAGTGGTGTAAAGGTCAGCATGTATGACGTAGACCTATATCACTGCAGTGTGCCGGGTGACTGGAAATTTCCAGATCATTCAGAATATATATCATCAGCACAGTTTCTCCTGTAAACTGTAGTAAAACAGTGGGAAGGTTATTAAATACACTACCATTGAAAAGTTTGGAGTCAGTAAGATTATTATTACATTTTTTTTTTTAATTAGTCTTATATGCTTACCAAGGCTACACATATTTGGTTTCACGAATTTGCACTTCTTCATTAACTTAAATAAGCAAATTTGGCGTGCTGTCCGGGGAGTGAGCCGGGAGCTCGTCAGCAGTGTTGTGCAAGTTCACACTTTTCATGATCTAGTTCAAAGTTCAGTTCATTTTATTTTTAGGTGCGATATATAGTCTAAATGAAAATTTATTTTGTTTTAACATAC
>JAUCMS010000022.1:10606305-10623279 GCA_032357445.1 Enteromius radiatus | reverse complement strand
TAATAATAGGCTAGAGGGTGATGATACTAATGAGCGTAAGTGGGTACCGGCTGTGCAGACATTCAGCGTGCTTTTCCCGAAACTATTTTAAAACATCCCTTAAAATATAGAATTATTACGAAATACTATTTCAATTTAATTCTTTTTTTAATATTGTAATTTATAGCTGTGACAGCAAAGCAAATTTTTCAGCATCATTACTCCAGTCTTCAGTGTCACAGGATCCTTCAGAAATTATTCTAAAATGCTGAATTGACGCTCTTATGTTATCAAAATATTTTTTTGGAAATTGTGATTTATTAATTTTTTTCAGCAATCCTTGAGGAGAAGGTTACTTTTATTTAAAAAAAATTTTTTTTGTAACATTATAAGTGCTTTTAGTTACTTGCTGGGTCATTGCTGGAAAATTTGTTAATTTCTTTAAAAAAGAAATCTTACTGAGCCCAACATTTTGAATGATACTGTATCTTTTTTTCCTCGTTGACACTGTCCATTATCATTTATTCTCCACAAACCCCAGAAAGGACATATACACATCACATACATTTACAGGGTAAAGTTTTCCAGAGTAAAGTTATTTTAATAAAAGAATCAGCAAAATAAATGTTCCAATTATGTTTGTAAAACAGTGTTAAACTAGCATGCATTTTGACTTGATGAATTAATTTCTCTTTCTTTTTTCCTCTCTTTTTTATTATTTCCTTTCTTTCTCAGGCCAGAGGGCAAGTTGCCCACCTGTATAGTGACAGGAAGAGTGATATCAGAGTACCAGTTCTGGATGTGCAGTGTGTGTAAGCACTGTGCTTTGGAGCAGGATATTACACAACACAACTTCTGTCCACTCTGTCACTCACCAGTGGGATAGATTTGCTCTATTTCTTTCCCAAGCTCAGAAATTTTTTGATGTACTGTGGGTCACAAACTCTGCCAGAGTAGAAGGCTTAAAATATATGTAATTTGGATGTTCAAGCAAATAATTATAAATATATATTTATCATTTTTTTATATGTGGAATTTTCATGTGCCTATGTATATAATTATATTATTTTTACATTATCTACCAAAATTCTGCATAATCCACTCATATTTTATGTCAATCATCACATTCCACTCAATTCAACAGTTTAAATAAAAATGAGTTAAACATTGCAAAATTAGGAATGAATCATCTGGCTAATAACTTTGTTTATTTGTGATTGTGACGTTTTTAGTAAAAAAAAATAAATAAACGAAATCAGTGTATTCTGTTATTTTAGTATTGATTGCAGTCTAAAATTAATTGGTCATATTTACAAAAGGATGTCTCAAATCAATCATACTTTGCTGTTCCCTTTTGTTAGTTCTGAATTTAAAATGTACATATATAATTTTAGGTTCATGACATGTCCAGTAAAACATTTAAAAATAGAATCTGACTTATGTCACGCAATGCTGCCCTCTACAGTTGATCTAGAGTAGGTTACCGACTATTCTTTCAGAATGTATTGTTATTTATTGCACATGCTTGATACCTTTATAGTGTTTTCGCTGAGCGTAAGTAACGGCGTTGTTGGACCAAAATATTTTCTTTTTCTTTTTTAGGGTGAACAAAAAAAACTAACTTTAAAGAGTAACATTAAAACGACGTACTCCTGACGGCCTCTAGAGGGCAGGCATCCTCTATCAAGTCCTCTGCACGTGCGACAGGTGCTGCGCCAGTGAGAAATACTTTCACTGAAGAAAGTGAACTTGTTGACAAAGCTCGCGCTTTTTTTTTTGCTTGGTATAAAAACACTCCTTAATGCAACTGCCACTAGCTTACGTCGATGCTGATATCCGTCCGTCCTGAAAAATGTTAAATTATACACTAAAGCAGCGACGATTTTTTCCCCCTCAAATTTTTAAGTATGTGCTTTTTTTCTTTTTCATAAAATCCGTGCGACATCTGCTGTCTTCCTCAGCAGTAACTCAAAGGATCTTTAATCTGTCTTTTATTAGTTTTCTAATCCTTTAACTGGCCTTCACGGGTGGTCGGTCTCTAGCCCTGACTTCACCTCTCTGTCCTCCGATTTTTTTTTTTTTTGTACTCAATCATTGTTCCTCTGTAGAGTACGTGGAGGCGCGTCCTGTAACGCAAAGCGCAAGCGCGTTTCAGTTGCCACGGGCCAGTGACGCACGGACGCGCAGCTGCCCCGAGGCACCGCGAGTGCGTTAGCGGCACACTGTGTGCCAAGTGTCCCACCCGACACAGTCTGCTGCGGGACATGGGGCAAACACTGCGAACGAGCGCACACCGGGCTCGACTCCACCAAGGAAGGCGCTGGAAGATGGCAATATCCACACCGAGCGTCTTTGCAGTGCACTGATGCACTCAGAAAAGAAAGGAAAACAGGTAAACTGTGACATTTGCTTCTGTGTAGTTTGTGTTACGTAGTGTTGCTTTTGAACTTAACTTTGGCGCTGTCCTTGGTGCTGGTGTTCCATTAGGGAAAGCGCGCTTGCACTTACACACACCTTGCAGATACTTAAATATGGCATTTAGAAATTTGATGTTGTACCGAAATGTAACAGTTTGCTGTTTTGAGGTCTAGTGAGAACTCTACTTGCGTGTTATGCAGTGCAAAGTGTATTATTAGCCTACATGCATACACGGGTCTAAAAGTCTGCACCGTATTGAAAACCAAGAGTTAAAAAAGGAAATTATATGACGTGTAAGAAGAAATATTTAAGTCATTTATAGGTCACTAAGTGAATTTGTGACGTTCATAATGTCACTAAGTACAGGCAGTTTCCATTAAATTACACGATTCTCTTTGGATGTTTCTCAAATCATTCTAGATAATGTGATTATCGGGTGTTATGCAAACTTGTGGAGTTCATGCTGCCGTTAAAGCAAAAGGTGGACGAACCAAATACTTTTTTAAAAATCAAACTCATATGCTGACTTTAATATTTAATATTTTTTAATGCAAAACAATTTTACATTTTTAATTTAACCTCCCACTTGGTTATGAAGACCATAATAATAAAAATGCAAACTTAGACTTTTGGACTTTATTGTTTCATCATCTCAGAATAAAAATATTAATTTTCAAACATTATAAAACCCTGCACATCAGAATTGTCAAGTGTTCGCTGAATCTCCTGAAATCTTGACATGACTGTGCCCTGCAGGACTGCTGGGAAAGAAAGTCAGAGTTCGTGTTAAAATGCTCATAATGATCACTGAGGTTTTGTTTACGACACTGTACAAAATCAATATCCATTAGCAGCTATAAAGGCTGATTTGGGCTCCAGAATGCTTTTATCCCATCACAGTTGTTACAGTTAGAAGCAGTGTAGATTAGATAGATTAGCTGTCTGTCTGTCTTTCTGTCTGCGTATTTAAATCTAATCAAGTTTTTGTCTTGTCATACAGTTGAATGCAGTGCAGCGAATTAAGGCAAGGAGTACTGAAGAAAAAAAGGGTTATATATATTTGATGAGCAGGAATTTGTGTTTCGATAGCAACAGGTCAGTGCTAATCCGGATTTTCTTTTCCTCTGTTATAGGAATGCAGCCATAGCTGAGTCTCTCCAAAACTGCTTAGCTTAACAGTCCCACTTACTCCTTCATGTTCTGGCATCCATCATGGTCTATGGGCAGGTCCTGCACCGCCAAGGCCCCGAGGAGAGCTTCATCAACCTCAATGTCGGCGGCTTTAAGCAGCAAGTGGAACGAGTGCTCCTCCAACGCTTCCCCCACACGCGACTGGCCCAACTACTCTACTGCAGCTCAGAGGCTGCTATTCTTCAGCTTTGCGATGACTATGCTGCAGCCGAACGCGAGTACTATTTTGACCGAAATCCACGTTTTTTCCGATATGTGCTCAATTTCTATCATACCGGAAAGATCCACCTGATGGAAGAGTTGTGTGTGTTTAGCTTCAGCCAGGAGTTAGAATACTGGGGCATCAAGGAGCTTCACCTGGACACTTGCTGCAGCAACCGATTTCAAGAACAGAAAGAGTACGCAGGAGATCATGACTGGGGAAACGACGATGACCTGCCGAACCAGCTGCAAGACAGCTTAGATTCATCTATGGAGGAACTGTCGGCGTTTGACAAAGACCTGGAAAAGTTTGAGGGCACCTGGTGCTCCGAGAGACGTAAGGAACTCTGGCTGCGACTGGAAAACCCAGGATACTCACTTGCTGCGAAAATAATAGCTGTGTTTTCACTGAGTGTGGTACTGATGAGTATCGTAGCCATGTGCGTTCATAGCATGCCTGAGTTCCACCAAGTGGACATTAACGACAAAGAAGTGGAGGACCCGGTGTTGGCCGTGTTCGAGACTTTTTGTGTCCTCTGGTTTTCTATCGAGTTCATCCTACGATTAGCCGTCACGCCATGTTTGCGCAAATTCCTGAGCAATGCATTAAACATCATTGACTTTGTCTCTATTGTTCCATTTTACGCCACGTTGGCGTTCGAAACCATGGATGCCGAAGAAAGCGAGGAGCTTGAGAATGTAGGAAGAGTCGTGCAAATCCTGCGGCTCATGCGTATCTTTCGCATCCTCAAGCTGGCACGGCATTCGGTCGGTTTGCGCTCGCTTGGAGCGACGCTCCGTCACAGCTACCATGAGGTCGGACTCCTCGTTCTCTTCCTTTCCGTGGGAATCTCCATTTTCTCAGTGCTCATCTATTTTGTGGAGAGGGAGGACGATGAGTCGGAACTGCAGACCATACCGGTGGGCTGGTGGTGGGCGACGATCAGCATGACCACGGTGGGATACGGCGACACTTACCCCATTACGCTGGCTGGGAAACTCATCGGCACCTTGTGCATCATTTGCGGCCTGCTTGTAGTCGCGCTTCCCATCACTATCATCTTCAACAAGTTCTCCAAGTACTACCAGAGACAGAAAGCCCTGGTGGAGTCCGACCAGCTCCAACAAGACGACGAAAAACTTCCAAATCTTAGCATGCCTTTTCTTTACATAGGAGACCTCTACGGACAAAAGATGACTTCTCTGGTGCACAGCACGTCCTCCAAGAGTAGTGCAGGGAGCGAGGGAGACATCACTGATGCTTCCAGCATTCAGGATGTTGAAATTGTCTTCCCTAGTGGGATGTCACAGACTGACAAAGCAACATAAATCAATGTTCCTCAAATCTGGTCTCTTCTTTGCAGTGTTTAGCTCAAACCTGTGATTTTCTAGGGATCTTGAAGAACTTGAGATGTCTTTGATTAGGGTTGGAGCTAAACTATGCCGGGGCATTGGCCCTCCAGAGCTATATTTGAGGAAGCCTGACATATGCTTATATGCACAACCTCAAATGAATAAGGTGAGAAGAAACAAAAAGAAATATATTTGCTTAGATCTGCAGCACACGTTGAGGAAACACTACAAGACCTTAAATCTCAAGGATCTTGTTTCTTACTGAGCAACTCCTGGACCTTCAATCAAAAGCACTTTTTCTCTTTAGTTCTCAGGGTTAACAAATATCTCAAGCTTTCCATTATTTATGGGTCAGAACCTGTTATGGAAACTAATCTATACAGCAGCCTAGCAGTAACATTGTTGCTCTATACCCAATTAACAGCACTGATTGACAGGTGTTTTTTTTATTCTTTGGACAAGCTGTTCATTTAATTACAAGCCTTTCTGCAGTGCCTGTGGGAAAAGAACTATGCTTAAATGTTTTATAGGCAATGACAGCATCTAAAATGCTGGACTTCAGATGGCATGTTGGTGTACACCATCCTCCCTAATGTGTCCATCAGAGAGGGAAGGACGGAAAGTGCATGCATATTTCAACAAGAGAGAGGAGAGGCCACAAGAGAAAAGACAGAAGAAAGCAGGAAAGAGATGTTACAGTTCAATAAAATGTTGATGTACAGTAGATTTTAAGTCTCTGCTCTTTGTTCTGAAATCACTGCATGGGTCTGTAGAGACCTGAAGGATCTTAAAAGAAATGGTTTACCCCGAAAGGAAAACTGTTATTATCTACAAAACCATATTATATTATATAATTATATTGCAGTTTATAGCACTAAACAAAGTAAATAAACAACATAAGAGTAGTTCGTCAGTGAGATGAATCCTGATTTGTGAATGAATTAGCATGATTTGGAAGTTCAATTGGAAGAACCGACTTAAAGGAATGATTTGTTTATTGATCCAACTCTCAAATTCAGTTCACTTTTAAAAAAATAAATACATGTCATACAAAGTCATGTGGCCTTGGAATGACCTGAGTGAAAGTAAGCAAAGGAGCATTTTTTTTTAAAGTAAACTTTAGCTTAATTATTTTTAGTATTGTTTAAGAGTAATGCCTTATGCATAGTGTATTATCAATAATGCCTGAGCATCAGGTTCGGTTATCCTCTGTCTTCTTCACATTCTTTCTCCATCTTGCGGTCTGTCTCATTTTTTGGAGTGACTTATGTCAGTAGGCTGTATTAGCAGCAAGAAGAGAGGTCCAAATGTTAGGGCTGTCTGCCACAGGGGATGTATTACTGCTGATTCTGAAACGGCATCCGTTTGGCAAGTGGCTTTAACTTGGATAGATCGGCCTCTGTTTGAGACGTGCCCATTGATCAATATGTCATACTTGTGTGCTCAAGAGTTTAAGGGCAGACCTGAATGTCTCATGAGTTACATGCATGCCGCAACTGACCCTTTCAGCTTCAGCAAACTCAGAGATTTGGTCAAGTTTCAAGGGGAACGTGACTGGAAATAGAAAAATGTCCTTCATTACACTTCTCACGGACACAATTATACTGGGGCTTTGCAGTATCTTAGTGATTGTGCAATTATGGTGCTTGAAAAATACAGAGTGAAATGTGGTTATTGTTTGTTAGTATAGGAAAAGGTTTCAAGAAATCATTTCCTTTTTGAGATTGATTACATCCCGTGTACTGTGGCAGGGTGACTCCTCTCCCTCCACTAAGCCAGAAATATGAGGCCACCGCAAAGAGTCACATTTCTTGCTCAAACCATTGGTTTGGACAACTCACACAAACCTGAGCATGTTTGCAAAAATATATGTACAATCACAGCACTGTTCCTCTGACGTTATCTTCTGTTCTGTTCTGTTACAATATGAGCTGGTGGTTTAGGATGTGGTTTTCACCCAAGGGAAAGCTAAACCCACAAACCTGTGAGTTTCCACGTCTCTGTGAATGGCACTTAAACCTGAAGTAATTCAGAAGTGAACTCTGCAATTTCTGCTACCCTGAAAACAACATTCCCAATCTTCTTGTTGATCAATGAAACTGATCCAGTGATGGCATTCCAACTCCTGCTGAAGCTGTACTTACAGCCCAGAACAGTCCTGTTTCTCACAGTCTAAAGATTGCCTGTCAGCCGTCAGACCACTTTACTAAAGCCAAACCCATCTGTTCCGCAAGCCTGATATGGATGTTATGGATCTTTGGCTGGGCTGGTGTGATGCCTTGTTCAATCACCTGGAGTTCTAGAATTGAATTAGGAATGTTGAAGAGGTCACATGCTCGGCCAGTGTTCCATCTCCCCCTTTGGCCTTCAGCTGGGCGGTTCTACACTTCACACTGTTCTAATCAACTGGAGGTCACCTGTCCACAGTAACTATGTATTGATTTTAATTCTGTGTTTGAATGCTTAACATAAATAATTAACCCAGAAGTAATTCATCATTCATTCAACCTATAGGGTCATTTCAACTTTTTTTCTTTTATGCTAAATTTTTTGAGATACTTTTCTCCATATAAATGGATGGTGGTTAATCAAAATATTCATTTTGGTGCACTGTTTGGTCCTTCAGAACAACATTTATTTCAAATAGGCCTAATAGTTTTGTAAATGTCTTTAATGCCACTTTTGAAAACTTGAAATTTTGTGTCCAAATGTGAACATTAAATCTTAAAATATTTTAATATAAAATCAATTCTGTATAAATTACAATCTTAAAAAAAGGTGCTTTACGATGCCATAGAAAAACCTTTTTGTCTCAGTGGTTCCATAACAAACCACTAACATCTTAAGAATCTCTGTTTCACAAAAGGTTCTTTGTGGCACAAGAATGTTCTTCATGTTATAAAAAGGTAAGAAAGAGATGGTTCTTTAAATAACATTTAGGATCAAGTCCTCCTGGCCGTTTCCTGGGTTTTTGCGTGCCATTAACAAACGTCAAAAACCGATGAGTGGACGAAGCCTAATCAGAGCCGTTTTTGTTGTGTGCTGTGGGTTTCATGATAACGGAGATGCTATTTATGATGATAACTTGCAGTGTTAGGTTACAAATTATCGAAGTTGAGAATAAAACAACACTGCAGACAACAGATAAATTTCCATATTTGTGGAGTAGCCTACAGGGCTCTCAAGTGTCACGCATTTCGGTCTATTGTCACGCACTCCCGCCACACATTGTATTTCTCACGCAGAACAAAATATTTATAATATATTTAATATACCGCAGCGCCGCTCTCGCTATGGAACTGGCAAGATTCAAGCGCGTCTCACCTGGAGTTCTTAGTCGAGCCTGCCACTTATCAGCCAATCAAAAAAAAAGAAATAGGCTAGCCAATCAGAAAATAGCACTATTGTATCTGGGTAAGATTTAACGCAACAACCAATAAAAAAAACATCCTGAAATTGTTCACAAAGAACAAGGTAAGAAATATTTTGCACACAACATGACTTGCTCATTAGTAATTACGATGAAGAGGAAAAAAAATGAGAAAAAGAGGGAACTCTTGCCTGTCTTCAAAACTTGAGAGCCCTGTAAATATGTTTACATGTTTTTTTTTTTAAAGATGCCGGGTTTCACGTTTGTCACTGAGCTGCCAGTTCCAGTTTCAAACCAGGGTCTACGGTAGAACCCTTTTAGACCCTACTTTGAAGTAGGAGCTAATTTAGTTAATCCAAACGGTGTTCTTGTAACTAAAACCATTCATAGTCACTGTGGTGTGAAAATGCAAAAAAATGGGTAGTTCCACACTTAGTTCAGGTACTCTGAAAAGGTTCCTGTGGAGTGAAAGGCCCTTTTGACTGAATGGTTCTTTGTGGAAACAAAAAAGGTTTTTCTATGGCATCGCTGTGAAGAACCTTTTATTTTTTAGAGTGTGCAAACTTTGGGTCATTGGTTAGTGCTCACAATGTGTCTTTGTTGCTTATTCAGTGAAGGTGAGGAAGATGATGGGGTCAGAATCCAATATTTACTTTATCAGCAGCTAGTGCTTGTTTATCTCAGTCAAAGATCAGAGAACGGCTGATCGCAGCCAAACATCAACAATGTCAGCCAATATCTGATAAGAAGAACATGGCAGAGGACACAGCAAAGAACTCACTGACACAAACACCCAAAAGCAGGCGTAGGTGTGTGTGTATCAAATCAATGGCGTGCAGAACAGGAGTTCCTGAAGAGATTCACACTCTGAAAAGTGAGACCTGGGTAACCGTGCTGTCGGCACCTTGTTTTACAAAGTGAGAATTAGGAAACGTATGTCTGTGAGACACCAGATTGCACATGTTCACACGTTAACTTTCAGTCTCCTTCAGAGAAATATCCTGGAGTTTCCTTCATAACCTTCAGAGAATGATGATGTCGAGGTCTGGCCAGACAGAGAAAGAGAATGAGAGAGAGAAAACCGGGCGGCCCCAGCAGATGGAGGTTAGAGTTCTCCAGTTTATTCCATTTCAAACAGGTAATGGGCTGTGAAATGAATACCCAGTAAGCATTTTTCTTCAGTGTGAGGGCAGTTTCATTCAACATATGGACATGGAAATTAGTGTGTATGTTTGTTGGTTTCTCTTGCATCTGTCGGTGTGTACGTGAGCTGTATTATTAATTATCCGTCATTTTCTTAATGAGCCTACTGTGATTTAAACTATGGGAAGCCCTTCCGGTCTGGGAAACTTCCAATCAATAAGCCAAACAAATCTTTTTAAAGCATAAAAATAAATCCTTATCCATCAGTTTGGCTGAATATGCTTTCCTTTGTATTCAGCTGTAACAATATGAAAAAGACATCTATTAATACAGTGATAGGCCTATTTAACATTCCGTAATATGGCTATGAAAATACTCAGTCAAGCTTTATTTCGATAGTCCACTTTAGACATTCTACTAACAGTAAGTAACTTAGCAATTACATGTCAACTAGCAGTCAACTAGCAGTATGTCTAAAGTGCATTATCAAAAAGAATAATAATAATAATAATATTTAGAATGTAGTGTTGTCAGATGATTAATCATAATGAATCTCATTCAAAATTAAATGTTTTTGTTTGCATTATATACACTGATCAAAAAAACAAAGGGAACACTTAACACAATGTAACTCCAAGTCGGTTTGCTGTGTCTGTCAGCGTAGTGTCCAGAGCATGGAGGCCAGTACATAAGGAGACAGGGAGGAGGCTGTAGGAGGGCAACGACCCAGCAGCAGGACCACTACATCCGCCTTTGTGCAAGGAGGAACAGGAGGAGCACTGCCAGAGCCCTGAAAAATGACCTCCAGCAGGCCACAAATGTGCATGTGTCTGCTCAAACAGTCAGAAAAAGACTCCATGAGGGTGGTATGAAGGCCCGATGTCCACAGGTGGGGGTTCTGCTTACATCCCAACACCATGCAGGATGTTTGACATTTGCCAGAGAACACCAAAATAGGCAAATTGGCCACACACACTACTGAGCCTCATTTTGACTTAGACTTTAAGGACATCAAAGTTGGATCAGCCTGTAGTGTGTTTTTCCACTTCAATTTTGAGTGTGACTCCAAATCCAGACCTCCATGGATTAATAAATTAGAATTTTTGTGTGATTTTTTGTTGTCAGCACATTCAACTATGTAAAGAACAATAAAGTATTTAATAAGAATATTTCATTCATTCAGATCTATGAAGTGTTATTTTAGTGTTCCCTTTATTTTTTTGAGCAGTTTATGTGTAGCCTACTGTGTATATTTATTTTGTGTGTGTATATATATATATATATATATATATATATATACTCACACATACAGTTTATATTTCGATAATATATATTCATATCTTATATTTTAAATAATATATAGATATATTTATTATATAAAGATAACATATCTTTCTTAAATACGTATAGACTATGTAAACAAAAAAATTATTTTGGATGATTTAACAGAACTAGTAACAGATTTTTGAAAGTGTTTATTATTGCATTCATAAAGCAATCATTTTGATAATTGTTTACAGTTTAACAAAAGTTAAAAGCGTCATGGGGTGCACAAAAAAGGTGGATATTCACCTTTAGTCTTTTAGTCTGAAAATTATGTATTATTTTAAAGGTGAACATTAAATGTCATGTTTAACGTAATCATATTAGTATGAGTATGTTTGTGAGTTAGGAAAGGTCATTGGTGTTTGTGAATGTTAAGCTCTATCACACACGGTCTCATTTTGGCGCATACAGTATGCATCTCACAGCTCTCTTCCCCCTGCACTCCTGAGATCAATTCCCATTTAATTAGGGTCTGAAAGTTGTTAACGCTCACTGTGAAGTGCACACACATGTGAAATGGTTACTGATGACTAACACTTTCTCTTTCTTTACGGCCGTGTCACTTCTGCAGCTGCTGGCATTATTTCAGACTGTGCGATCTGCAGTGTGTGTGCGAGCTGTTTCATAATGCTACGCTGCTCGGATGACTTGACTCTAATTAAGAGCACAAATCATGTCTCTAGAAGGGAAATGCTCTATGGATTTTGTAGATCTTTGCTTGTGTTGCTTTATACACACGTGTATGTTTCAGGATAGATGTTTGTCCTTCTGTACTAACAGTGAATATTTCTTGTTGAGTGAAATCACACTGTCAAGCTCCAAAAACAACAAAACAGTAGTATATATTTTAGATGACAAAATCTACCCTTGCACTCCATTCTTCCATTCCAACTTGTTTCTTGAGTTTCACTTCACTTATGGTTTAAGACGTTTCCTTGCTGAAGCATTGAATCCAATCAAATTTGCAGCATAAGTATTGATCTTCTCTTTGATAGACTTCTGACACTGCTTTTAACCCTGGCTTTGATTCTGTAGGCATGAATGCCGCAAAAAATTTAATGGTTCTTTTAGTCTTTCTGAGTGCTCTGTGTGTTTCCACAAAGTCGGAGAGAAAGAGGAAGAGAAAGAGAAGGGTGCATTAATGGAATGTTTATTGCTTTAATGGAGAAATAAGAAAACACCCTTTGTTTTTATCCACTTGATTGTGGTTTTAGGACGGCAGCAGCACAATCAAATGGAAAATTTTATGAAATTGTAACAATGATAATGGTCAATACAGAGGAGTTTCCTGAAATCATTTAATAAGTATACTGTTCAAATGTTAGAGTAGGTAAGTAGTGTTTTATGTTCACAAAAGCGGCATTTATTTGAGGAGGAAACAAGTAAATTAAAAACACTAAAAACTGAAATTATAATTTATTGTCAAACTGTCAGATTGAATTCTGTTTTACAAACTTGATCTGAACTGAAATTTTCACTTCTAAATTTGCAGAAGGACACCACCTTCCTCTTGTCCCTTGAGGCTACAGCATTTGGCCAGCAAACTTTGCATTGCTTTGCAGAAACTGTTCAGGCAGGCAGGTGAGTGAAACAGCGGTCAGCACGACTCACTGCGGGATGAATCCAAGGCTGTGCCACTTAAATCTCACATAAGCGTTACATCACTTTGTCAGCGTGTTTTGTCTCTGTCTTCAATGGTAGTGAGGATGAGTCACGGGGCAAACGATGACCAGGTCAATCCAGATGCATTCCTGGCTGCACTGAGTTCCATTTTGCCCTACTGCTGTATGATGAGGATGTGAGAAGGTTAGTTGATGTTTTTTTTTTTTTCACTGTGCTGGACTTTAGGTCTTGCACGTCCTGATTTTGCTGAGTTAGGCGTGTTCCTGGGTCAACATATTTTGTTGACCCGGGAACAACATTTTATTCCAAAATTTTAGTTTTGACCATATCTCTACACCTAAACCTAACCCTACCCATGAGTAATGCCTAAAATCAGAGGAAATGATAGATGACTGATACTGATGTACAAGCACCAAACACTGATTGAAAGCCTAAACATCACAAAAACCATAAACTGGTTCTTCAAATCTGATTGGCTAATCACAATGTTGTTCCAGGGTCAACAAAGATGCTGACCCAGGGACACGCCGAACTCATCAAAATCAGGTTCTGCTTTAGGGCGCTTAGGCATGCAAACACACTCAAGCAAAGTGGATATACTGTACGTCTCTAACCAAATTGGACATAAAGCTAAATGACCTCCAGCCTGACTGATGCTCTCTGGTGGTCCAGCAGCTCTATAAATCAGTCTTTCACCTTCAGGAGCAAATAAATGCTGACGGCACACAAAACAGCTGCTTTACTTGCTATCTCCATGTTATCTGCATAAAGATATAGACCTTTAGATGGCTATGATGTGCAGTAGCTGTATGTGTGGATGACATGGCACTCGACAGTTTGTATTCATTACTTGTGAAGAATTCTGATCAATAATTCTGAATATTGGAGGCTGCTGAAGCTGTCAGATGTAGTAATAACCACATAGTTCAGGGTCAGAAGACACAATCAATAAAAATTTACTGAGTTAACATAGAAGTCAATACACCCATCACTATGACAGAAGCAACTTAATCTTTCTCAATTAGAGAAGCACTATCTATAAGTCAAGCGTTATTACTGTTAATATTAGTATTATTTTTACGATTAGTACTTATATTTTGCATTATCTTATATTATACTATATTACTTATACTACCATACAGTGTATTACTAGTACCATTGTTAAAAATAATTTTTAGTATTATCATTACTTTTATTATAGAAATAGTAGTAATAGTAGTTGGAAAACAATGTAAAGTATTATTAGTAGCAGTACCAGTTGCAAAATTTCATTTGTTTGTGTACAATATTTTTTTAATTACAAAACAATTTCTTTGTGCATTTAAAATTGAGGTTTGCTTTGTGTTCAAGAGTATTGTTGGCTTTACTGGATGATTAGTGTGTGTGTTGTCTGTCCAGTGTGATGTTCAGATAAAACACAAGATTCCTCTCCTTGAGGGTGACGGATGTAATTAGTATTTGCTGTTCTGTTGTGTTTGTTCTGATGAGCACGAGTGAGATGGTCATCAGGAATTCAATTCTAAACCCTTAAGAGATCTGAAAACACACTCTGAAATTAGCATTTTCTGTCTTACACACTAACACAGCACTCACTCAATGCCATTAGGATTCTGTCTCTGAAACACTCACCGTCAAGCTGTCAACCTCATTACCACACACTGCATGTGCATTCCAGGCCTGACAAACAGACCTGCCTGCGCATACCATCTAAAACATGACCGGACTTTAAGGGACCGGATAACCATAGGCGTGAACCAAAAACAGGAAGGGATCAGGCTCATCCGTGTAAATAGTTTCTTCTCAGGTTTCAGATTAAGGCTTCTGTAATACAGTGAATGTGAGCTGAAACGTGAACTGAAAGACGGAAAATATTCAAAAGGCATATTTAAAGGCAGAAAAAACATCTTTGCCAGGAATAAAATATGTTTGTTTCAAGATACATGAATGCCTGACTTTATCAAAATCTAGTGTTTTGATGTTTAGCTAGTGAACGATGTCAGAGATGTACCGTAAGGACAGAGTAATCGATTTGTGCTTTATCAGCTGAATGAAGATCCTGCCAAATCATTTTGTAGAAAAGGTTGTCAGTTTTACTATGAATCTTCCTCAAGGGGGTGCAGTTTTTCTTTTGTATCACTGGAGACATTAATGGCCACAAAAATGTGCTTGTTTAAAATTAAATTGTAATCTATTAATTGCAATTACTGAAACCTGATATACAAATGGTAATTTGCCTCTTAAGAAAATGATTATATGATGTATCCTATAATTACAAACAAATGTCATTGCTTCATTCCATTTAAACCAATTATACTGCTGAAATGGGAAAAGGCCCACTGGTCCATCTCACTCTCTCTTTCTCTCTCTCTCTCTCTCTCTCTCTCCAAATATATTGTTATAATGCCTTTGGCCAGGTGCCATGTGTCTCCTCAGCGTTTCATACACACATTAGTGTCACTTCCTCTTACTGCTGTAGCTCAGCATCATAACGCTAGCGCTTATTCTGGTTTATCTAAATACTGTATTATATTTCAAATATTTGTTTGTTGTGCTTGTATAGCTGAAATGCACAGGACCCACAATACTTACCGTAACTGCATTTAATTGATCAATAATACATTAAAAACTATAATTACTTAATCCCATATTATGAATTGTAAATTAAAATCTTATTACTGGCAAAGCAGAATTTACTGTCATTTTTTAAATCAATTTTGAAGTATTGATTTCCTTCAAAAAAATCTTACTGATCCAAAACATATTTCTATTGAACTATATCAAAAATTCATAAGCATTAGAATTTAAGTTAAGAACTACTATTATGGTTTCTTAAAAAAAAATTTTATTGAATAAAAGATCTATTATATCTGACAGGATGGTCACAAGACATGCAATAAAGTGCAATTTTAGAGGAATTGGTTTGATTACCTCAAGTCTGTCATGCACTATGCTGCAAAGGCTGGTGATCGATTGGGTAGCGAATTCAGTTCATTGTTCACAGTTCAACTCAAATGACATAATCACTCAAAAAAAAAAATCCTTTGTGCTTAATATTTAGAAAGCCAAATGCAAAGTGTCACGTGGTAGAGTGCAATATAACTGAGTGCTCTGTGTTTAAAATGCATTGCATTTCATTTGGCTTGAAATCAGCATTGGATTGTATAAAAGCAAAACCTGCAGATTGTTTGTCATTGGCAGGAAATTATTTTTTAATGCCGTTTATGACAGCTTTGCTTTTTACTCTGATGTCCACACAGGTTTCTAGCAACCATTCAAGCGTTGCACAAATTCTGTTCCATACTGGTCGGATCACAGAACTACAGATTCGAACAGATTGTAAAAGTTACAATGTTTAATTGATGGTGTTAGCAGAAAATGGTTTGCTGAATAAACTGATCTTGGATCAGCAATCGGTGCTGAAATAGGGTTATTTGGCCGTTGGGGAATGAGCCTGGTTCTGAGTCAGCGAGGCGGTAGAGAGACACTGCCCAGTGTAATTAGCAGCTACTCATGTAATGTACTCCCATGAAGTTTAATGATGTTACTCAGCATTTCAGCTGTACAGATGGGCTGCACTTTCTCAGTAAAAGCTTTAGATCGTGATTGGTCACTCGGGCGCAGGCATTGCTGCAATGCAGTAGTAACAGCAAACACACACACACACGCACACACACGCTCACTATTCCCTCAAAGTGATCACTTTTATGTTCATAGATGACTCTGAGCCTCTGGCTGCTTTGTAATGATGAAAGAATCCATTCTAAAGCCACAGATAACTTTTAGATGTGGTTTAGTGGTTTCTTTATAGATTATTGGATTTTTCCATAATTTATTGTCCTGAGAGTTGCTGTATTCAATCAAAAGCAGTGTTATTGCATTTTAGCAAAGTAGAAATGTTGTAAGCTATCATAATGCACCACTAAAGGAAGCTTTTTATTTCTTAAAACAATTGTAGTTCCAAATGTATGCCCATTTCTTGTTCATTTGACCAAGAAAGGCCCAAGTCAGTTCTTAACCATGAAGCACCAGCCACATAATTGAGCTTCAGTGACCTTCTGCTTGATATAGTGTGCTTAAATTAAGATTGTGGATTTTGAATTAGGACATTCATAAATTGGTCTCTGCCTTAATCTGACCAGTATTCTCCTATAATTGTGTTTGCACTTGGTTGACTGTGTAATGAGCTGAGAACAAAAGTATGTGTAAAACTGATGTAAAAACCAGGACCTTGTATGGCACTACTTAACGATATAGAACTATTCAGATGGGATTTGTTTTTAAAAATGGCCTTTTTTAAGTTGGCTTGAAAAAGCCAACTTACTGATCTACTATTTAAACTTATTAAGTTGGCTTGAAAAAGCCAACTTACT
>JAUCMS010000022.1:10592203-10606205 GCA_032357445.1 Enteromius radiatus | reverse complement strand
TTTAAACTTTTTCAAACTTCTATCTCCGGCTTTTTCAAGCCAACTTAAAGTTTGTCTACGAACTTTACTATCTAGTTTCACTTTGCTGTCTTTCAATAAAAATTACTCCTATCCCAGTAGGCTTTATGACTTATTTTTGGGAATAATGTTAAAAATCTTAGTAGTTTTTAGTGTCTCCTCCTTTTGCTTGAATGACAACAGCACATAAGATGCATTCATAACTTCATTTACAATTATCATCCAAAATCATCCATCAAATTGGTGGTCTGTACTATATGACAATTACTTGTTTACTGACCTTTATGTAGAATATTGAATTCATTTTTATGTCATATTATTCCCTGGCTTTATTTTATTTTAAGTCCTGAACAATAATATGAATACATTTATTTTCAGTTTTTATTCATTTTGAAAATAAATTAATAAATTGTTTTTTTTTATTCAAAAATCCCAGTCTTCTGGACCTTAAGGTAAATGCTTTCATATTGACATATTATGCTTATTTAGGAGATCATTTTATGTAGCATGGTTTCATTTTATGCAACATGGTTTCTGTTAAAAGCCTGATGTGGGTCTGGTGTGAATTTAAAGTGACTGTCTTCTTGCTGTAATACAGAACAGCAGGACCATATAAAGAAAAAGAGAGCCTGGGGTGGTGGGATTGGTCAGATGGAGAGTGGTCTGGGTTGCATGAAAGACTCCATAATATTGAAACAATGCGCTGTAAACAAACCCAGTGAAACTGTAGAGCACTGCGGGCCTGACTCATCTGCAGTGCAGTGAACTAAAAATTATATTTTTATAAAAAAAGAGAGGTGTAACATTTGCATTTAGGGTCTCAGAGTGGCTTTAATTCATGATTAGGAAATACAGGACACATTAATTCTGTCCCTGAGGACTGATAATACGACTTGTTTGATTAGAGTTATGGATCTAATTTATGAACAAAATCTTTGAATCACCAAAACATCCACTAATTAGTTGGATTAATTGGGTGTTACGGTTCTGTATGTCACGTTTAGACTGAAGAGACAAGATTTATGTTTTAGCTTGATTTGCACCAGAGAGTCTTCAAGCATATTTTACAGCACATGAATGATAATGCCGCAGTGATCTGGCTGCTGGATCACACTAAGTGCTGGATAACTCATTAAAATCAGGGTGGAATGATTCCTCACAAATCAAAGCAAAACAATATAGGCAAAATCAGATACAGTAAAAGCATGTTCCAAAAAGTCCAGGCACAAATTGACATCATTGGTTCATCCAATGTTCCCGTGTCAGGTACGAGGGGTTAAAATATTTAAACATGGAAATAATTGCACACGTCAACTTTAACCGCTTCTTGGCTGATTGTGTTAAATTAGGACAGGAGCAAGGGATTAGATTGCATTAGCTTTTTTGCTGGAAATATGAATCATAAATTCTGTCAGTAAGTGAAGTAGAAATACATCTCAGCAGCCATGTCCTAATATCTCCTCCTGCTTTCCTCATTACCCAGAGTGTAAACAGCAGCATGAATAGAGACTGTAATTCATTATTCAGAAGAAGCTTCTCTTTGCCAGTGATGCTGATGAATATGGTGACAGCATCAGCATAATTCATCACATCCAGTATTAAATTACTTTGACAAACAAGTTCAAGCAACTTCTACTGATTATTTTAAAGCTTGAAGCAGTCCTAAAATGGACATTAAAGACATCCCGAGACCCAGCCATATAGACCTTTTTTTCCTTTTTAGCAAAAAGAGACAAAAGCTGTCACCTTTTCAAAAGGTACACTTTGTACCTATTATATTCAAATAAGTACACTTGAAGTACTAATATGTACCTTTAAGGTTACAAAATGGACCATTTAGGTACAAACATGTCCCGCACCAGTGACAGCTTTTGTACCTGTATAGACAGTGCATAGAAAGAGAATGTTTTCAAATATTGTGTAAATTATAATAATATATCAAACCATTCTGTAGTATATTCCATTACATAGTTATCATTTTGAGTCCTGATGGACATTGCAATAGCATACATAGAATAAAATTTTTCGATTTTACCCTGCGATTTTGTGTTCAAATTCCAAATGTAATAATATATATATATATATATATATATATATATAAATCTTCTAGGTCTCAGGAGAATATAGAAATAAAAGTTCCAAGTCTTTGTTCTGTGAGGCAGATTAGAACTCTTTTTCCATTCAGTTACATTTAATGCAGACTGAGACTTTTAAGCTTTATAAAGAAAGCTGATTACATTTCACATGAAAATTACACCACTTTAACTGTTGCACTACTCCATGTAACCATCTTTATGTTAGCTGCACATTTGTCGATATAGTTATTTAGGGTAAAAAGCCTCTATAAAAACCTCTTTTCTGGCTCGCTGATCATGATGAGCAAGAGAGAAAGAGAGACTGCAGTTGTCTGTAATGATTAATCTTACGCAGGTGTGCACTGATGAAGAGCTACGCTGAACAATTGTTTGAGATTGAGATAAATCTTTTTACTAGAGTTGTTAAAAATGTGAGAGAGAGACAGAAAGAAAGATTAGTTAGCTACTGCCATTTTCTGAAAGCTTTGTTTTTTTTCTGCCTCCGCGGAATGAGTTCATAAATATAAACACAGTAATGGCTTTTGTGTCATGTCCAAATGTGTGCTCTGGCCTGTTTCACATTGTACGAATAAACTTGGCATATTTACATTTATTCAAGATTTATGAGCCTAATGCTAAAGTAGTTTTGGAGAGCCAGACTTTGTGAATTCCGATGAACATCAGCATTTTTTGGCCAAGACATTTATGGGCAGGTAAATGTGAAATCGATAATACCATAATAAAAACTCAGCATGTAAGACAATAGTTCATCCACATAATAGTGCAACAGTCTAAATGAAAGGTTATACTGACAACACATTGGAAATGGAGTGCAATGTCTGTTTTACTGTGTCTTCAGTGTTGAAACCTGTGTTTTAAAAATGCTTATTTAGTAAAAGCAGCGTTATATCAGTTTGTGCAATGAGCATCATATTTATAAACCTCTGCAGTTTAATGACACTTGACCCAGAGTCCAACAATTAAAGTAGAGATCACAGAAACATCAGCCTGTTCTGTCTGTAAACCTGAAACTGAAAATGGTAACCTGAGTTGACTGTCTGGATGAGGCTGCATCTTTACTGGAAAACATATTGTGAGAAAAAAAGCATGTATTATAGGCTGTAATGTGGCAGTCAAGTCAGTCAGTGGCTTAACAGAGTACTTATGAAGGCACTAAACTGGTTTCAGAATGGCTTTCAAGGTCTGATCCTAATAAATGTAAGTTCTTTTTGAATTTTTTGCTATCGCCACTATCAAGTTTTGTAAATAGTTTTAAAACCATTATGTAAAGAGAACATGTACTACTTTGTTTCCTACATTTGCTAAATCTTGCACACAATTGAGGGAATGAATTACTAAATCATGGACACGATTTAGCAAATCAAGGGGATGAAATAGTAAAAACGTGCATGATTTATTATTTTTTCCCTCTGCATGTCATTTTCAGGGCTCCATAACTAAACAATTTTAGAAGAAACAAAAAACAAACATGTCAGACTTTAAAGATATACTATAAACAGAAATGTTTTTCCTTTGCGTTTGAAAAGGGCACAGACAACATGGTCAAATTGATCAGAGCGAAAAACTACTAAAAATGCATGAACATGCTTGAAACACACCTGGACTGAAGATGTAATACGCATGTGCATGATGTCACCGTTTTCACACATTCATGTTTTTTGTACATGGAGACAATAATGATATGGCTTTCAAAAACTTGAACTTAGTCCCTGTTGTTGTGTAAACGAATGACCAAAATGCATAAAACTTCTGTTTTTAATTGAAAATGTTGCTGTGTAAAGTTGGCTGCACTTGAACTTGTCCAGTCCTTTGTTTCTTTCTTTTAAGTAGCTTAAATGGTTGGTTTGTAGGTTGTTCTGGTTGGTTCATTCTAAAGTCACAGCTGCTGTGCTGCTCTGTGTTGCAGTGCATCTCAGGTCAGGTCCCTAGCAGGCAATGTATCGACCAGTCAAAAAGCCCTGTCAGAGCTTTGAGGATGTTTGAGGGTAACCTTATCTGACCTCTGATGGCTAAATATTGTGATTCCGGCCACAGTGTCATATAAAAATGGTGCAATGTAGCACTTCTCTGTTCTGTAGTCAGATTTACTCACAGGCTTTACAGGACTCTTACTGTAGTTTAGAGCTAAACTGCTTTTCTAAAATGTGTTAGAGGTCACAGAATGGTTCAGATGTGCTCGCAATAGTTCTAGTAATTCCTAAGTGTAAAATGCTCCGGTAGGTTGGTTGGTAGACAGGTGTCCAGTGAGGCATTTAATAGGAAGGCACATTTCATCACTTTCCAGCAGGTTTACTCTTGGATGGGGGGTCATATTAAGAATTTATAGCTTTAATCTGACTCCTCAGGTTTTGTCTGGGGGGAGTAACAAGAATTTAATTTCTGAATGATGGAAAACAAGAGTTGGTTTCATTTGTTTGTTTGATAAAATGATCAGAAACCATTCTATCCATGTATGCAAATCCATATTTCTCATAAACAGCTGATAAGCTCAGGGAATATATTATACTTCAAAAGGTTTAGAATATTAAAATCTGTGACCTTCGCTCTTTCTGACTGTTTCTTCTTTTACATAACTTTCATTAAGGGAATTCCTGCCCTTTGTTTTGAAGTGCAAATGAACATCGACATTGTTTCCCCCTTTTCTTTTACCCTAAAGGGAAATGCTCTGACAGGTTATTACCTTCTTTTTTTATGGAAAACAAATGTTCATAGCACTGTGTAGGTCACATTGTTTTAGAAGGCATTTGCTTTGGCTCAGAGCATCTAGTGATTGTCTAACAAGTTTTACAGAAAAGTGCTAAACTAATGTAATCAATGACAGGCATTTCTCCTTAGTAAACCATCAAGTTCAATTGGCCATTCATCTTTGTAGACATGTACTTTTGTTCTATTATTTGCCTCATTAGTTGAACACCATTTCCAATATCTGCTTTGTGAATCTGTTAATAGTCTGACTCCTGCCAATTCCAAATCTATATGAAAGAAAAAGAAAAAAAAAATACCTTGTGTGCCTTTTACCACAACAGACAGTTATTGATGTATTATTGTATTGTTTATTTGTGATAGCAGAGATTAATTTTTAGCAGCCATTATTTAATTGTTCATGTGATTCTTCGGAAATCTACTACTCAGGAAATATTACTAATACAGATGATGAACAACTAATAAACAGTTTTTCCAGGAATATTTGATGGACATAAAGTTTACAAAAACATAACTTATTAATTATTATTTACACATTTCCACTACTATTTTGTAAACTAATACCTGAAGTTTTGTAAAAATGACAAAAACATGCATTATAAAAATAGACCAGGAATTTGTTTCATGATGACTTTAAATAATATGTAAGTGTATTGTCTGCTTTGCATATATATGGAGAATAATAGATTATATGTCTGTTTCTGCTACTCAAGCTTTTCTCTGTAATTTTCCTCATTTGTTGCCTTTCGCTTCAGAATATATTTTCTGATATTGTCACATGTGCCTGAGGCGCTCTCTCTTTATCTCAATATCTCACCCCTACTCTCTCTCTCCCTGTCTCTCTGAGTGTGTGATGGAGTGTAAGCTGTAAGACTTATGAGGTGGAGATAATGGCAGGTGAATCAGATGTGTGAAGGTCTCTGGGTCGTTGCTTTGAGAGAGGCGTAAGCTCTTGCATATTGATACGAATCAAGCTCTTAAACACACGCATGTGCACACTTTTCCCGCAGTACTGCTCTTTTTCTGTATTCTAATGCATATTCTTTTGTATTCACATGACAGAGCATCCCGGCAATGACAGAAGCCATAAAGAGAAACGAGATGGACCCAATGGACCAGAATGTGACAGAAAATTCTTGTTTTACTGCGGCTGTTTGACTCGGTGGTCATTTCAGGTGCGAAAACAGAGTGTGAATAGTGTATGATATCCCGGTGTGGGGGGGAAAAGGGAGCATTAGCATTCTATATACAACCTCTCCATTCTGTCGTTATTGGAAGGAGTGGTCCAGGAAATTCCCCCTCAGCCTATTAAACTATACGCGTACTGTATATCATACAATATTACTACTAGTACAGCACACAACGCCTCAGCTTCTCCCCCCACACTCATAACTGTTTGAAAATGGAATGAAATCACCTACACGAGACACTAAATTCACTTATGCTAGCTTTTTAAGTCCCTAATGTCTAGTTTATTTTCTGAAAATTTCATCCGAGATAAAAAAGGAGCTGTTGTTTTCTTTAAAAAGCTGCACATCTTAAAAACACCCGGTGGTTTTTTAATAGTTTTTAAGAGGCAGTCTGGGAATGTCAGTCTGTTTGGGGTCTGTGTATGTATGAGCTGATTTTAGGCCAGAGATATTTAAGATTTTGCCTGTTATATTCCACATACCTGTTCATCCAGGACTATGCTTTGCATTGGGAAATCTATTTATCTACCTTCCATCCATCCTATAGATCCATCTGTCTGTCTATCAGTTCATCTAACTATCCATCATTCTGCCATCCTCTCCATCCATCACTTTGCTATCCATCCATCCATTCTGCATCTAAATGACACATAAAAACAAAACTAACTCTTGCTGGTCACTTTGGTGAAAAGTCAGCCAAAATCAACTGCACTAATACGTTTTTGGCATCAGAATTTAGTCTCTCTCCTTGAAACTATAGTTTGCTGAATCTGTGCTATACGCTAAAGTGAACTGATTTTTTAAAGCTGAGGAAGTGTCAGGTCCCGCTCTGTGTCTTTACCTCAGCCTGAGCTGATATGCTGTTTCATTGTTCCCTTAAAAACAATACCTAGCCTCTGTTTTACATGTATTCCCATCCATACATTATAGCTGCATTTATCTTCAGTCTGTAAACACAACCGTATGTCATTTAGATGGTCTTTTTTTTTTTTACATGCTAGGAATGAGAGGTGTGGGAGGGTAATTTGGGTCAGAAAGGTGATTTAGAGTTGCAATTACATAAACTCCTTTAAATCTACTTTATTTGTTTTCCTGTGGCCAGACATAATTAACACACTGATTTTTATGTAGCTCTGGCCCAAGTGGAAAAGCATCTTCTATGAGAGTGAATCATTATATTATGCATCTGATAAAATCAGGTGCTTTATTATTGCTTTTTGTGTGTGTTCGTGTATTCAATGATAGATGTATTGAAACGCTCTCTTCATTAACTTTGAACAAAAACGTCTTTCTGTACAGTGCAGAGATAAGAGGCTGTCAATCACCCTGCATGTGGGAATAAGTCTCAGTCAGCACAAAGCAAAATCTTCACCCTCATTCAAGCTGAACAGCCTCCCTGTTGGTGAAAACAGGCAGATGTAGATTGATTCAATGCTAATTGCTAACGTTTTTTTATAAAGAACATTTTGAGCTATTAATTGTATAAATGTTTTGTTTTTCTTTTTGGAGCGCACACAAGTGCACATCCTCTTTGTACTGTCCTGCGACACAAGTAACCACAGGCTTTCTGCAGGAGGTCATTTAATGGGTCACCACTGAGGAATTACCTGTGTGGGATAAAAGATATTGTGAAGTAAAAGCCATTTCCATTGAATTCAAGGTGGATAATGAAAAGCTGTTTGCACAATCTAATTACAAGAGCAAAACAATGTGGCCTAAAACCACATGACACAAAAAGCACAAGTCCTCCTGAATCAAGCTAGTGATAATTCTGCTTGCCCAGCTCTCTTGTATAAAAACATACATATACATTTATACAACTATACCTTGTCCTTGAAGTTTTTAAATACATCAGCATATTTGACATAGTAGAATGATTTCTGTAGGATCATGTGACACCAAAGACTGTAATATATTCAAATAGAACACTCGTTATAATTTGTAATGATATTTCACAATATGTCTATTGTATTGTTGATTAAATAAATTCCGAACAAGATAAACGTCTTTCAAAAAGATAGTCTTTTAATTACAAAATTTTATATACCGCCCCCCCCCCCCCCACACAGCATTAAGCATTAATTTTTTGCCGCAAATACATTGTGCTGAATAGTTGCATAGATACATTTCTTTCATTAACATTGCCTATTCTCAATCATTTTTTAAACATTTATCTCAATGTAGAGTTAAACAAAAAAACCATTTAGTGTTATAATTGCTATAATATCTCATGCACATAGACAATGGCTCCATTCAAATTCAAGATCAGATACAAAGAAAGTAAATTTTCCTTACAGAGCATTTTGAATTTGAACAATCCTTTTTTAATGACTTTTGAACAAGCAGGTCTTGCCCTGTTGAGCGAGAACAAGCCATCATATAACAGATGTGTATGTAACAGCTCTTTTTATGACTTAAATATAGCAGAATCTATCTTGTCACACATAAAGTATAAAGATATGAAGAACATGCAGAGGTTGAGGTCTAGTGATGTTATGACATTCTGCCAAATATCCACTGCCAAGATTTGAAATAAGGAAAAAATAATGCCGGCGCTTCTCTTGATTTTGCATATGTATCCAGAATAAATGTTTGCAAAGTCTTTGTCTTCTCAGGCAGATAGTCAGTGGTTTAGAAGAGTTGCTAATACTGAAAAATGATTCCTGTCCTGTGAAAAAATGCTTTTTGAGGATTTAACCTATGGTCTGTTTTAAGAAAAAACGTCATAGAAGAAGATTAGAAATCTGCAGAACCGTGTGCCTGTGAAGTGTATTAAGCCTGATTAAGTCATTAACTGAAGTACGGATATGTTCTGAGATAATTCCAGAGAAATTTTTATAGTTGTCATAAGGCCATCGGCCCCACAATGGATGCCACGCAATTATTAAATCAGATTTAACAGCATTTCTGAGCTCTTCAGTCCTGCAGGGTCAATTAGAATGGCTTTTAGTGGCGCAAGTGAACATTGGAAGCAGTAAATGTGACAGATATGGCGCCTCTGTGCTACACAATATTAGAGAGAGAAAGAGAAGGTGTGGTATTTGCTACCCTCATTAAGATTAGAGAGGTAATACGTGACCAGAAGAGATAAATCTGTGGGAAGCAGTCACACATTCAGACCCATGAGCTTATTCACAGTCTTTCCCATAAATTAAAAATTCATTTTGTCAGCTTACCAACTATTAATAGTCTCTCCGCACTAGTTTTTTTGTTATACAATTAAGTTGTCTTAGTACTTTTTCATACTAAAAAAAAAGTATCTTAAATAGATATTTCATATATGTGTGATATTGTGTAAATTAAATTGAATGCCTCCAGCTAAGGTTACCCAGAGGTGAACATTATTCTTAGGTCTGGTTTTTCGGATGAATTCATTTATACTAACAGTTTGACCTGTTTGTGCAACAAGCTTGCATAAGGATTTGCTGATTCGGCTCTGTCAGAAGGGGCTTGTGGAATATCTGATGTGGTACGTCTATAGTTACAGAATTATTTGCAAGAACTCTCGGATGCAGAGCAGCAGGGTGGATTGATTAGCTCTGCACTGCTGTTAATGAAACATTATAGATTTTCAATGGCCTGCTTGAAAAGCGCTCAGAGAACAATGTATAGAATTAAAAGCCAGTCTCATTCTATAGCTAAGTATCCTTTATTCTGAACTCTGGTGGTTATTAAAGTAGCACTATTTTGTAGAACTAATGTCCGATGGCCAATATACCCTGTACAATATGCATACATGTATCATTTAGTAAATTGTTATTTTTTTTCATTTGTGCAAAAACGTATTCTCCTGTGTTTGCTAGATCTGGATCTTTTCAGTAGTATTGCTATGGAGGGTCAGATGGCTCTCTGATATTATCACAAATATCTTCATTTCTGTTCTAAAGATAAACAGAGGTCTTATGGGTTCGGAACGACATGAGGGTGAGTTATTAATGACAATTTTAGGGTGAACTAGCCCTATAAATATTTATTATAATTATTACATTTATAATGAACAAATAATGTAATTTTGAATAGTTTGTTAGTATTACTTATCATAATTTTGTTTCATTCTTTACAAGAGAAACCTATGTATTAAAAGTGAACACACCTATGTATGTACACACACATACTGCAGCATACTTTCTTGTTGTTTTAGAATCTTTTTTAGCTGTTTTATTTTGTTGCTTAATATTAAATGTTATAAAAAGTAATACTTGAGGCTGCAATTCTCATTACAACTCCACTGGTGCAATGTGATATTGCTTAATTGGGTGATACCTGTTGGAGAAGGTGCTTTGAATTATTCAGACTTTCATTTTGTGATTTATGACATGCTTTATAGATCCTCAACAGGCTAAGAAACTGAAGTCTAGTCTATCTCCCGAAAGCAGCTGTTTCCTCCTCCTCATCATTGTTTGGTAACCAAGGTTACAGAGCATGTGCAGATGCCCTCATTGTTTCTGTCTAGAAGAGCATCAAGATGTTCCTTCCAGTAAACAACTCAACTTGTTGAAGTTGACTAAAGTTTGAATCATAGTTCCATTTGTCATATGCAAAAAAGGAACTGTGTGGAGAGCTGGAACTAATGTACTAGTGTACGGATCCAATATGTGCCCTCTTGACATAATCCAGCATGTGTCAACCAGTCAACTGGCAACGGTTAAAAATCAGCACAACCATCAATTATTATAATATGTAAACACCATCATGGTAAGAATTATTAAACTGAAATATGCAATAAACATTAATTTCATTATTTGGTATCATACAACCCTAATAAACATAACTGATACAAAAAAAAAAAACTAAAAAGAAACAGTTATTTCATCAAGTTCAAACAAACTTTTAAATTTAATGCAGGGAATTCTGGGAATGTCAGTTTACGGTGTTTCCAAGTAAATTTTACAGGAATTTACTGTTTTTACTGATAAAATCAAGGTAATTTTTTACAGTGTGTATGAATAAATGTAAAAGACCCGAGCGAGCCACAAACCTGCAATTCAGTCTTTCAGAGCAGAAAACTAAAAATAGTTTAGTTCTGTTTTAGTCAAAGTTTTGTCTTTGTCCTGTCCTCACCCCTCTTTCACGTCTCTTTATTCACTGTCTTTCAAAAAGCAAATTCATGTACAACTGTGACTTGATCGATTTTTCATGCACATCAAAGGACAGTTGGCCTGAGCTGCTAATGTACTCTATGGACACAGTGCAGCATTCACAAACCTAACTGGCATCTGAAAAAAAGTTTATGGAGTACAAAGGAGTTATGGAGTTTTGTAGTACAAAGTTTAGCAATCAGTGTAGGTTCACACACATATTCTCAAGAGAAAAATATATAAATCCACTCATCGCTTAAAAGCAGATCTAGATTAAAGCTTACTGGATAAAAGACAGGAAAAAGCTATCTGTTAGTATTAAAAACCTGTAACCTACAGTAAACCTAAGTGCATCATACACAGTGTTTTATCCTTGTTTTCACAGTCTATCAGAGAAAAGGTTTGGAGCATCTTTAGGGTGAGTAATGACAGAACTGTCATGTTTGGGTGAACTATTCCTTTAATACTATTTCCCATAAAGTTATGGGAAAACCCAGTCCCTGTATGCTTTTATTGAGCATTTCATGAAATTTCCCTGGGGTGATATTTAAAGTTATTTAAGACACATTTATGGCATATCTGTTAAGGTCTTTTCCGTGGTTGGAGGGCATATTAGGGCAATGTTCAAGTGACAACACTGATTCAACTGTTAATGGTGTAATTTATTAGGCTTTTGGCAATTTTTATGAATTTTTACCTGTAATATAAGCTCAGGGGTAGGGGAGGGTTAGGGCACAATGTCCCTGAGTTTGATAAATCGATGGATGGATTGAGAGTAGAGCTGGAATTTTCAACAAAAGGGCACAGCAACCCTCATCTATCTTTTATAATCACTGTGTCATCTCACAGCAAAAATGTCTATTTCATCCGTATCCAGTTCTTAGGATGCCTCAGGCTTCAGCCGTATGTCATACTAGCAGCTCTCTGCCTACTTGACACCAGCAACTGGACACTTTTTGGTGAAGGGAACAAAACATAAATCTCCTTGTTTGATTGCTTGTGACAGGAATGGTGTCCAGTTTTGTAACAAATCAAATGATGTCCATCCAACAAGTATAACACAATAGATTCCAGAAACTAATATATCCAGAACACTAATTAACCAATCCCAGTTTACATATGGATACACACACACACACACACACACACACACATTTATATTGTTTAAAAAGGTCCTGTTTTCTTCTTTCGTACTGTACATAAGTGTTCAGATATTGTAGAGAGTGAGTTGTCTTTCATTAGATAGCTGAGTAGTTTAGACAGCTGCCCGGTTCCTCTTCTTCCTCTCATACCTTTATTAGCATACTGCACAGAGCTCTTCAGGCCTTACTGATGCCTCTTGGGGGTTCAAGCGTCCTTAGAAATTTCAAAAGAAACTGTAGGCTCTGTGTGAGCGATGTCTTATCTTTGTTTCTCTTTCCAGTGCTTTTTCTTCACTTAAATGGCCATTAAAAGGAAAAAGATGCATCTGACATGGTCTATTAAATCAATTACCTTTAGCTTTAGCAGACATCAACCAATGATGATCTTAAAATGTATTCTCCTCTCCAGTGTACTGAATGCTTGTTCTTTGATTTGGACGTTGTACATCTTTTCGAAAAGGAGTAAATTGTAACCGGCAATCCTATCTTTTATTCCAATCAGCATAAAAACTAATGTAGAGTAAGATGGTGGTCAAATTAAGCTTTGACCTCTATAGGGTTCCTGTTAGAAAACTGATGAGTCATGCATGTGATGTTGAACTCTTAATGATTACTCATTATACAAGTGCAAAATTTGCATTACATTTACATTTGGTCATTTAGGAGAATGTTATAGGGTGACTTACAAATGAGGAACATCATGAGTAACTTATCATACAAGAGCCAACAATGCTTACATTTGGATCATATTTTTACATTTGGTACAGCACTTAAGAAGCTACATACACACTTTAATGTTTCCCAGATGACTAAATAAGTACAAATTACCTTAATCATCTAATTCAAAACGTTTACAAAACTTAATGCATTGTGTTGCTTTCTTGAGCATCAGTAAATGTTTTCACTTTATATAATAGTTATGTTTGAGTCCCCCAATTGTCCCCAGTGTAAAAAAAAAAGATTGATCTCAAAATTGTAGTCAATGTTGGAAAGGGTTCGAATATGCAGAAGATGCTGGAAAACCAAAGAATGCACAGGATCGTCTAGGTTATAAATATAACCTCTGTTCCTTGAAAGAACGAGACGCTGCGTCACATGACGCTTTGGGAACGCCCTCCAGCGTGACGGCTCTGAATGTGTGTCAAATCAAGCCAATGAAATGGCCGAACGTCACTGATGACGTCACCAGCCGGGAAGCATAAGAGCGCATGCGGATGATACCGGCGTTCACTTCTGTCATGAAGCAAAACCCGGCAGGGATGCAGGGGGTGTGGTTCAGCTGACGCAGCGTCTCGTTCCTTTAAGGAACATAACCTAGACGTTCCTTTTCAGGAACTCGAGCTGCATCACATGACGCTTTGGGAACGAGATGCCCACTAGTGTGTGGCTAATGCATAAGCACTGCATCACCAGGGGTGACCCTCAAGTCTAGCTGGTAGAATTGAACAAATGTATGCGGAGTGGACCAGCCCGCAGCATCACAAATGCGTTCCAAGGCTATGAATCTTGTAGCCCTGGACGCTGCTACCCCACGAGTCGAGTGAGCTTTAGAGGACTCGTATGCTGAATTGATTGCATCCACTATCCACCTACTGAGCGAGTTTTTAGTTGCTGCTAGACCTCTCCTCGGAGGGCCGTAACAAATGAGCAGCTGCTCAGTACGGCGCCAGTCTGCCGTCCTGTGGACATATGTGTCCAGTGCTCGCACTGGACACAGGCAGTTTAGCTCCCTCTGGCTGGGCTCCCTGAAGGGAGGCGGGTTGAAAGCCTGCAGT
>JAUCMS010000022.1:10574092-10592103 GCA_032357445.1 Enteromius radiatus | reverse complement strand
CATTTCATTGGCTTGATTTGACACACATTCAGAGCCGTCACGCTGGAGGGTGTTCCCAAAGCGTCATGTGACGCAGCTCGAGTTCCTGAAAAGGAACTAGTGTTTTTTACTGAACTGCTCAAGACCAGCAAGGCACTCATGAACAACTATCATAACAGAAAGATAGTTGCACTATTCAGCAACAACAGGAAAATTAATATTATATCAGTCTTTCGTCTACGGCAGTTGAAAATCGTGCAGTGTTTCGGACTTTATCTAGAGTGATTTTGATGCACAATGCTAACAGGTGAAACTTTTTAGGTGACCATACGGGCCATTTTTACAGGAGCCACCCTTGCCGGAATTTCTATACTGCCTACAGTATCCAGCATGTGGCTGTTTGCACTGTGCAGATCGAGCGTTGTATGACATTATTTCATCGCTTGATTGGTCTCACCTTCTGATGCACGACGCGCCACGATTGGCAGATTATGTACAAGACCTGCATGTTATTTGTCAGACTTTGGATGTTTTAGACAATGAAAAAATCCTGGCAAGGTTTCCCTTATAAATGGCACACATTTGACAAATTACACACCCTACCTTTTTCAAACAGGTGCAAAAACATTTATCAGAGATCAGAACATTAAAATATGCAGCCAAGTTATACTCTAGCAAGATACATAAAAAAAATAAAAAATAAAATATATATATATATATATATATATATATATAAAGATGTCACACCAGGATATTTGTCACGGTAACGATATTTCCGCTATGGTAATGACCTAGAGAGAGAGAGAGAGAGAGAGAGAGAGAGAGGAGGTCTATATGCCCGTGAAAGAGTGATGAGTTGATACATCCTTGCAGATCTCAGCAAAAAGTCACTGAGATGGTCGATCTCTAAAAATAATGGCAGTGCATTATTCATGTGGAAACCTGCAGGATCATCAAAACGCGCGCGCGCTGTGTTGATTTTACCTCCTATATAAGACAGTCAGGGTCCCCTGCTCTCTGATCTCCTCTACTATCCCTATATGAGATTTAGAGATGATCGACTGCTCTTAATTTCCTCGCGCAGATCACCCGAAACAGCCCGCAGTAAATCTACACACGAGCGGAGAGAAAATAACAGCGCGTGAGCCAAATCCGCTGTTAGTTCCAACTCAAACTCAATCAGCAAACGACGATCGCTGTCACGACTCTATCGACCTCCCCTCTCAAACGGGTCCCTGCTTGTCGCATCAGTTTAGCGCACTTAGACAGCACTCACAACGCAGTTTGTCTGAAGTGTCGCGGCGTATTTCATCATCTTAATAACATAAAAGACCTCTTCCCCCTGCTCGAGCTATAAACTCTTATTTATGTCTCGTGAAAGGCAAATGCAGTGCTGCTCACTGGCAGGAGACTCGAATCCAGTCATTCTCGTCACGTTCAAGAACTGGACCGGAAGTTAAAGGTGACGCAAAAAAACAACAACATTTATGTCCAAACGATGTTTCATGGAAAGATAGTTTAATGATGTTATCAGGGTAAGTTATAGAGATGTATTTGTTTAAAACAACCACATTTCTTCACAGTTAAGTTAAGCTGCATTGTCCTTTGACACAATTAGGCTACTTGCCAATAGTTTTAGACACTGTTAGTTTGAAAACAATAAGGGATGAGTACTAGCCTACATCCCATTAAAGTTCTTTAGATGTATACTATTTAAATTTTTTATCAAAATTAAGACTTAATTGGCCTAAATAACTATATGTATGTTTGTGTATATCATATATATAGTCATATATAGGTATGTGTGTGACTTCTTTTTCACCACAGAAAAAATTACAAAGCAGCAACATCTGATGAATGAACGAGCCACTCTATCACTCAACCTGACTTGTCTCAACCTTCCTCCTACAGTACAAACCTCTTTTAAAAAGAAAGTAGCAACCCACAGTAATATTTTCTGTGTGTGTGTGTGTGCGTGTGTTGATGTGTTACAAGATAAATGCAGTTCAGCAGAACTGAATAATGGTTTGCCTTCTTCAGATCTACTAGCAAGGTAAGCAACATCACAATTTCTTTCTTCACATTTTCTCTCTTCATGCACTTGTAAAGTACAAGTAGGCTATCTAGTAATATATACGGATACATGGTATATTATGTTTTTATTAGATATGATTTCCAGCCTATAGGAGGTATATTAATATTAATATCAGGGCTCTCATTTTCTTCCTATCACTCCTCAAAGCTGAGAAACCAATATCAAACTTGTAGGCAATATTTTATAATTGATATGCTTTTGTCCCACACGACAGATAACAATGAAATAAGCATTGGTCCTGTGACAGCGTAAAAAGAGCAGCCCACACTTCTCATCAGAAACGCCTTCTACCTGTCAGTCATTTCGTCTGTTAAATGAATAGTTTAATACCCAAAAATGAATATTTGCTGATAATTTGCTCACCCTGAGGCTATCTAAGAGTTTCTTCATCGAAACAGATTTTGCACTTGCTCACCAAATGGATCCTCTGCAACAGAATAAGAGTCCAAACAGCTTATAAAACGTTACAGTAATCCACAAGTAATTCACACCTAGTGCGCATACTGGGTTTACCTGAGTTTGAGTACATTTTCAGCAAATGTAATTTTTGGGTGAACTATTTCTTTAATGCTTGCTGACACTGGATTTTAACACATTTAACACTCTCAGAAATAAAGGTACAAAAACTGTCACTGGGGCAGTATACCTTTTCAAAAGGGACATGTTTGTACCTAAAGAGTCCATTTTGGTACCCTAAAGGTACATATTAGTACTTCAAGTGTACATATTTGAACCTAATAGGTACAAACTTGTAACTTTTGAAAAGGTACCACTCTGGTGACAGCTTTTGTACCTTTATTTCTAAGATTGTATGTTATATAGCTACTGTATTTGTCATGTCAAAATGAATAAATAAAATAAAATAAAAATAAACATTTTCTGACTCATAGTGTGACCAAATAATGATTATAATTTATTATAAAAAAACTTAATCTTAATATTGAATAATATATGAATGTCCTGCATACTAGGTCAGTAGATTACTAATTAAGATAAAAGAGGATTCTCCTGAATGTATGTGATTATGTCATGACGGTATATTAAAATGGAAATGTAATATTACACCAGAGGGCATCTTGGACAATGACACAGAGGTGTATTAGCAATGAGAAAATGTTCAAGTTAAAGGTGTGTGGAATGGTTTAATACATCTTTGCTTTGATTGGTCAGAGTGTCCTTGACCTTCACAGTCCACAGAGTAATTGCTTAAGAGACTATGGGTATGTGTGTTTGAGAACACGCATGTCAGTACACATTACTATTGCACCCTAAAAATGAATATTGCCGCTCTACCACATTCTATGATCACCTGTCAGGTAAAAATGTGTTGCACATTGATCGAGGGTGACATTGCTGCCTTCACGGGCAATATCATTATAGTCTTTCTGAAAAATATTGTTAAACATGGACTGAACTGTCTGAGTGCAGACAATGCTATCTCACAACCAATTTGTAAATATGGGCTGTCAAACGAAATTGTATATGCCCCTTAAAATATGTACAAATGGTCGTGAGATAGGGCTGGTGCAGATGTGCATACAAATCACTCTTTAGTTATAGTAGTAGATGTGCAGTAGAAATTAAGTTACGTTTTTAAAATCAGTTCTGTATGATAACAGAGAAAAAGGACTGTGGTGCTCCCTTTTACCAAAAATGTTACCATCCATATACTCTTAAATATACTATATAAATATACTCTTGATTTTTCCACCAGTTATATCAGTGTATCAAAACAGGACCATCATGGATATCCTGCATGCTTTGCATTTTGAGTTATTTTCTTATCAGTGCCCTCAGGATCTTAGCATAAGGAATGGAAAGGATGGTGAGGAATAGAGGGAGAGGTGTAGGCAAAGAATGAAAAAAGACAGTTTTAAAAAGCATTATGGAAGAAGATAGTTTCTCTTTCTCCATCACCTGTACTCAAATAACAGCTCACAGGATGAACTCAGCATTAAAAAAAATACATCAGTGCATGTAAAATGTAATCATTAAATTGCATTGGATTATCTTAAACAGCATTGTTGGTCTCCTATACTGTAAATGGATATTTGCCTCTGAGTTTAATATATTCATGCTGCATGAGCCCTGGAGCTACTTTAATGGGATGAGTTGATCTCTGTGGTGTGTTTTCATTCAGAAGAAATTTATTACATGCTGAGTCCACACTTCATGCTGTAGTGCAGGTGACTGACTCTGGAAGCCTTTAGAGAGCCGTTTAACATACTAACAACCAGAAAAAAAGATCAGCAGCGGAGAGAGGACAGGAGACATTACAAGTAAATGGAAAACTGATATTAGTGGCTAATTAAATCCCAGAAAGACAGAAACGTGAAGAAGAGGAGAAAACTGGGGAGAAGAATGCGTAAGAAGGAAAGAGAAAACCCAGAACTTGTACTGTATAAGCTAATAAAAATGCTAAAAAGTTAGAAGCTTACTGGAAGTTATTTGCAGATATTCAGTGTAAAATATACTATACAGTACATATAAACAATTTTAATTAGACAATTTAACAGTTTTTCTTGGTAAGCTGGAGCTGCTGTTGATCTTAGCCATTTCAAAGATACTCTGCCATATAATAAAAATTTTGCTTTTATCAAACATGCCATTGTGGCCTTGTTATAATAGATGAACAATGATATTCGCTTCACCTATGACTGGTAAAAGAGTGAGAGAGAAACAGAGTTGTTTAAATCCACAGAAACAAAATGACCAATAAAAGTGTGTAAAGGGCTTGGTTTTGTGTTTTAGCTGACAGTGTGCCAAATCATTCAGAGAACATCACATTCTGTTCTGGATGAATACTGCGTTGTACAGTCCAGATTTATGCTTAATTGTTCATCAGTTCATTTTTCCTGCTTCATTACCATTAAATCTCATGTGGCGCAGGTCTGAATTTTCATAAGCAGTAAATGTCACAGATGGTAATAGTTTATTATAACTGAATAATCAATCTCTGGGGTTTTCCTACTGTCCTTCTGTCTAGCTGTCAGAGGTAATATTAAAACACATATAGCATTAAAACATTGAAAATCAATAGCACACTTAAAATATATGATATGATCTATTAAGGTCTATATTTATGTCAAGAACTAAACTACTGTGTGGCCCACATCTAGATCTTTAAATCAGTTCACATGAGCAGGAACTGCTTTATCATGAGCAGACTTTATCTTTCAGTGTCCTACGCAGTTTGGAGGCCTCTCAGTTGTGGTGTAATGACCTTAAGATCACAAATGCTGATATAATTGAAAACGGTTCATTCATCCTGCATTAGGAATCACTGTTTCTTGAACAAAAATGGGTGGGCATTGTGCCATGGTGAGATTAATAATGCTGAGTGCTTGGCAAGGCAGGCGAAGGCAGACAAACTTTGCTAAACCCAAGAACAAGCAATACAGAGATCCAATGATCATCAAAGTAATTAAATTACACAAATGGAAATATTGGTGTAATGCTTTGAGTGAAAATTCTTACCGTTCCTTTTTGTCTTTTCTGTATGCCGTCAGAACAGGGGTGAAATGATAGCTTGTAACCAGAACCGGAAAGAGATGAGAAACTCCTGGATGAAACCTGAGCAATATGCTTAAGGTAAGATAATATTCGGTCAGTCAAACACATCAACAGTATCCTCTTGCCCTCACATTGTGTTACTTCTATCATGTACGTCCACTAGATGACAGTACAGCGCTGTGAAACACAGACAGACTGCAGCGGCGCTGTCAGATAAAGCGTCAGAAGCTGCCTAGACCTCCATCAATTAAAAGCTAATGTACTGCTGTGAACTCTTAATCTGTCATTGTCTCTTGTTGCCTTGCCTGACTCATCATTTCATTTTTGGTGCTACCTTCAGGTTCTGCCTGTCCTGCAGAAACTGAGCGAAGAAGGTAACGCGGCACAATTTATAATATTTATAAGAGCCATTGATTTATTTGAGACTTTCAAGGCACTAGCATTTTGTAAAAATAAACTCACTTCAAAAAAAGTCAGCCTTAATAACCTTCAAATATTAAATAAAACATGATAATTAAATCATTTACTAATAAATCATAAATATGTTCTTCATATTAAAACATATTTTAGTTTTAGTCTTTGGAAAAATAAGTTGATAAAAATAAAAAGACATAAATGTAAAATCCAGTAAAATACTGGCATATTATGAAATCATATTGTGGAATCAGAGTGTGATAGTAAAATAAATAAAATATTTTATTAATAAATCCTAAATATTACATATCATTTAAATAATCAATCATTTTAGAATTTTTTAAATATCTCACAATTATAGTTAATCGGTACAATAATAAATAATGACTTATTATGAAATCATGTACAGACAATGTGTCACAAAATCATGCTTTGGGAAAAGCAGGAGAGATCTGTACTTGTTTTTTTTCTTTTTACGCTCTTTTCAGAAAGTATGTGTGTCTGTGTGTTCATGTGTGAGCGTTTATGTCTCAAGGAGTGTGTGTTTGTGCTGCACATGTGTATACTTATGTTCATAGTTGAGTATTTACGTGCAGGCCTGAATTAGTGTGTGTTGTACAGTAAAGGGAAGAGTGCTATTTAGCTGCATATGTTGTGAGTTTAAATGTTTGGCAGCAGAAGAGTGTAACAACTGATGGTCCAGATTTTATGCTTATGAAAACAGAAAATAAATCAGACACGGAAAGGGAGAGAGAACGATACTGATAGACGGCCAGTTGTGGTGTGAAACCATTTTTCAGAGCAATAAAATTGTACAACACACACTGCATTTTGCTGACAGGACACTGCTCAAAAACCAATAAATGTGTCATTGACATTGGCATGAATGGTAGCCCTGTTGCAATATTACGAGCAAAACAACACACATGCTACTCTAGTACATACCTCAGCCTAACAGGCCGTGTCTCAAAGGGTGTTTGCAGGTTTAGTGTGTTTAATTACATATAAATGTGTTTGTCAGTGTTTTATGCCTAGTTTTGCAGGTGCACTGGGCCAAATCCAAGTCATTAGACTAGCATGTTCTTTTACAGCCACTTTAATGCTAATACTATTGGCTTGGAGCCCACCCCAACCTGTTAGGAGAGACAGAAACCGTGTTTACACTGGTCTAGGACCGGTTTCTCCTGCTGAAGTCTGAGTATTTACCCTCACATCGTACAGTTAAACTGGTGTCAGATCAGCAGACATGCCACTCACATTCAAGAGTCATTCTGTTTTTTATTAGACCACATATTTACTCAACATTGTGCCAAGACCCCTTTTTTGGGTCTTGTTCTTGTTCATGTCATAAACAAATAATCAGAATTCTCTGGCACGTATGTGAGTGATGATTTCATGGAAAAAATGAGGTGTTTCTTTCCATCTGCACGATCTGATTTTCATTCCTTAGGCAGAACAGAGACAGAGGTTGTTCTTATAATCCCTCAGGGTCTGGTTAAGAGGTAAGATGTGCTCGCTTTTTATTGTCAGCTGTGTGTGTGAACAGAATTGTCTGTATTAATAAGTCTATTCTCAGTATTTGGTTTTAGACATAAATAGACCCAGATGGAATGACTCTGACTTTTTTTTTCCCTGTGCTGATTGCGTAGGGAAATTCTGTGTAATAAATTTTAACGCAGTAAATTACATTAAATGTCTGTAATATCTGTGAACTAAAGTCTGTTGCAAATAATATTAATCCTAATGAACTGCCTGATTAAGTTTCTTTCATTCAAATGTTTGGTGAAAAAAATGTAAATGCATGTTTGTAAAAGCATGCACATATCTTAAAATGTTCATTTCCAAAAATAATACAAATCACATTCTCATATTATATTTTATATTCCTATTGCAGATTAATGGGTCACTATAGTGAACAACAATTGATTTCTCATATTTTAAATTGTGCTAGTATCTATCTATGATATACTCACGATTACCAAAAAAAAAAAAAAAAAAAAAAATATGACTGCAACTATTTGAACTTAACTAATTTCTTCTCTGCATCAATATTTTTTACTCTGGTTGATTAAAGTACTATATTTAAATGTTACATCCATTTACTCCACCTTAGCGCATTTTAGATTCACATTGTTTCTGTTACCTGCAGGGGGAGACACATGCCCAGATTTGCACGGATGAGCTGTGTGTGTGTGTGTATACAGTAAATGTTTTCAGACATCAAATCGACTTCAGCTGCTCCCTCCAGCTTCTACTGCAATCATGACGTCACGCCGCTTGCAAAGAGGTCAGGTCATCAGGTGTTCCGGCTCACAAAGGGCAAAGGTCAAAGCCACAGGTGGGAGGTCAGTCTGCTGCCCGACACTGTGCCCACCCTCTGCTCCGTAAACTGGAAACATCTGCAGGAGTCGACAGAGAAGCGTTAAGGGAGAAAAAAAAAAAAAAAACTCTGATATAAATCTTCAAAGATAAGCAAAACGAGAGAAGAGGTTCCTCTCATCGCCATTGCCTCTCCAGCTTGTTTTGTAAGTGGTTAGTGACCTCATTTACTTTGGCTGCAACCGGATCCTATGTGTTTGTAGAGGAAAGGTGCTTGCCTTGAACTGAGGTATCTGTGATTTAAGATACACAGCTGTCAATAAGAGTGATTTGGAGGATTAAACATAGTGATTGCAGGTGAAAAAAAGGCTGTAGAATTTGATTGCAGCAATTTATTGATTTAGATCTTGACAACCTATAGAAATAAATTAAACTTGGACTGTAGGTAGATTCTACACCGAAGCATTAATCAGATTCTCTAGATAATCAAGGTTCGATGCAGCTGAGATTTATTTGAGCTTTAAATTGCTTTGGATTTTAGGGGTTTTTTTATCCACGTTGTGTGCAAAATTATTCAGTGAATAAAGGATTTAGAAAGCTGAGAGCGAAGTTAGCCTTTTACACGCTGAAGCCAAAGGTTTATTAGCAGCTTGTTTATGTTTCCACGGTGAAACCACTGTGGGACGCTCAGACTTAGCCATATATCGTGGTATATGTACCGTGAGTAACAAACACATCTCAGCTCAGTTTGGCGAGACTGAAATTGTTGAAGTTTGAAGGTCTTCTGAAAAGCTCTTTGAAAACCTTTTTAACCTTTTCAACCCCCGTCTCAGTGCAGCAAGTGCAGAGAACGCAGTCTGACATTTCAAATAGAGCAGCCGTTGTTTTTTTAAGTGAATTATTTGTTTATATTTTCTAATACAATGCAACAAAAAGTCTACACTGGACATGATTGTTACAACTAACATTTGCATTTTGAAATCTTAATGCCTAAAATTATTTGTTTCAGAACATTTCTAGAACAGTAAAAAAAGGAAACATTCCCTTTACATTTTCTCTATTAATGTAAAGTAATGGAAGTAATGCAAGCATATGGAGCACGTCGGAAATGTCTCGTCACGCCAGGCCGAATCCAGTGTACACAGTTTATATCACTAATTATAATGGGTTCTCTTTGATTCTGTTGGGTGTTCAGTTTTTTGGCTTATTTTAATAGTCTAACAGCCTGTCTAATGCAATCTAATGCAGTGACATTCAAACTTTTAAGTGTTAGTTTATCCTGCCTGAAATATAAAATCTGTCATCATCATGTTGTTCTGAATTTGTTTTTGCATGTTTCTTTGGAACACAAAATGAGATATTTTTTGGAAACGAGTTTGGCTTTCATGAAAAATATTTCTCAAGATATCCTGTTTCATTTTTTGTTTAGAACAAAGAAAGTCATTCAGGTTTGGAACAACAGTGTGCGTAAATGATGAATAATTAATAATTTCTTTAATTGTAGCTTAGGTATCCAAATGTATTTTTGGGCTGCATATTTAAAAAAAATCTAAGCATTTCAATATCAAATGCAAACCAAAGAAAGCACATACAGATGCACATTTACTAGTTAAACATTTAAAGAGAGCACAACTCCCTCTCCGCTCATCTGTCTTCTGTGATGTATGGAGCTCTGGCTCCTCTGTGCAGTGTTCTGGGGACAGAGACACTAAGCAGGCTGCCGTGGTTTAGTGAAGTCAGGCCCCCTGACAGACCGAATCTAACTGTGACTAATAATAAATACAGTTCAGTGATGCTCAGTGTGACAGAGAGGATGAAGCTTGAGTATTATTGATAAATAAGCAGTGAGCGCGGCTCAGTTTGATACAGTGAGACCTGCAGCTAACAGCTGTGTCCTGCTCCCTAAGGGGCAAAACAACCAGTTTATCCTGTGGATTTCATGTACAGAGACACTGACAGACTCGTACTGCAGTGTTCCAGTGTTTGAAGCTGCTGATGTCAGGGATCAAAGACTTCCTCCTCCCTCTTCAAACACACACACATATTCTCGCATCCTGCTGCTCTTAGATCCTCTGAGTCCCATCATAAGTGACTCTGATGGCATCTGGTCTGTTGTTCTGTTCCCAGAGGCTCTCTCTGTGTTTTCTGCTTTCTGTTTCCTTGTGCTGATTAATTCCAGTGATCTGCGAATGAGACTCGGTCTTTCCTCTGTTCTCCTTTTAAACATTAGGCCTGCTTCAGTGCATCAGGATGCCGAGGAGACCTTTCAGCAGGCAGACGAAGATTAATGCATGTGTGTGTTTCTGGAGAGTGCAAAAGAGACAGCAGTGTAATGTATGTGTAAGTGTGTGTTACAGGATGAATGCATGCATATATATATCCCATTTTGAAAAAAGAGGAGAAAAGAAAAATAAGAAAAAAGAATGAAAGTTTTTTTTTTTTAATAAAAAACCCTAAAAAAAAAAATTTACTCTCAGGCTATTCAAGATGTAGATAAGTTTAAGTGACCCAGATTTGGAGAAATTTAGCATTACGTTGATTGCTCAAAAATGGACATGCATTTTTGTTACAAACAAATCCATTATTAAGGCGTTCCAACTTTAACCTGCTTCTTCTGACCAAAATACAAATCCATAATAATGGCTGCTCCAGTGGAAAAAAAGCCATTCCCTGTTGTTGTCTTACATCAAAATACACAGAAAAATGTGTTTAGAAGACTTGTATACGATGCTTGATCTGTGCATATTTCTCTACTGATTCAGACATGACAACTTCCTGGAGAAAGCATTTATTTTAGAGGAAAGCAATGGATTTAAGGTAAAATGTCTTTCTGATGATCATTACAAATACACAGCTTTTTTTGGACTGGAATGATGTGGACTACTTGGATTTTTGTGAATTTGTTAGTTTTTTTGTTTTTGTTCAGCTGTCTGGACACTCATTTTGATGGATCCACTGGTGAGCAAATTTCTCCAAATCTATTGTGATGAAGAAACAAACTCATCTACATCTTGAATGACTGAGGGTGAGTACATTTCCTTTTCAAAATGTGATTGTCTTGCATCAAATAAATAGCTCCCAAGCCACATCTTTAAAGTGCCTAAGGTCCACACTGCAGGTCAAAAACCGCTTTCAAAAAATGACAGTTTGACTGACTTTTAAAGTCATCGATCATAGTTAAGTTTGTTTTGTATTCACAAATTAAATGCATTGTGAACTGCACCACAATGCTGTAATTCAGAACGGATAATTCAGAATTTTCTATGAGACTCGATTTTCTGAGTTTGGGGGCATGCATGGATGTAACATCTGTAATTACTACAAATGTTGGTTACTATTCGTTACTATTTTTAATTTATAATAAGACTAGCTAAATTGCATGTACTAAATACAATAGTATTGTACAATTATTATGGTACATAATTCCATTTACAGCACCATTTACAATTTTATTTACAGCATAAATAAAAGACATCAAAAACTCTTAGATTAATGGATATAGGTAGAATTTACTATATATATATATATATATATAAATATTATTTTTTTCAACGAAAATCATCTCTCTTGGTCTAACTATTGTAATTTCAATGTACAGTAACTGACACTGACACGATTATTCAGGCAAGCAGGTGACTGAAAAAAAAAACACCACCAGCAACAAAATGCACAGTTAACTTCTCTGCGCATGTGTTTGATTTCTCTGGGATCGTTGTGTGCATCTATTTGGGGAAGTGCGCGTACATCTGTAAGATGTGGAGTGCTCCTCTCAGAGCTGATCTGAGCTTTAGTGCTCCTATCACTCAACGAGAGGTCCACTTTAACCCCTTTCTTTTATTAATGGCCACCCAACACTGAGCTGCAATAAGGACATGAGAAACGGCAGAGAGGGGTAATTTGTCGTGAACACGGCCAAAGGTCGAGGAGTTCAGACGGGAGAATCTTCTGGGTGCTTCGGAGAGAGATGGTGGACGAGAGGAGGACATGGGGCCAAACCAAACATGCTCGGCTGTCTCTAACTCTCTCATTCGGCTCGAGGTGGATCTGGCTTACGGCCAGGACACATTAAGAGAGATGATGACAGACAGAGATAAATAACCAGAACATTAATCATAGAACGAGAGAAAGGCCAAACGAGTCAGTAGAGAAAGAAAAGTAAGAAAAGGTGTGAATGAGGCAGATGACAGGGAATTCTTCTACGGAATGATGGAGATCTGCTCCATCCAAGACAACAGAAGCTGAAACAACAACAAAAGAGCTTTTTTAAAGGCAATATCTGACAGTTTCGAACACTAAACAGTTCACATTGCAGCGCAAGGAATTCAAGGCAGTGCAGCGAAAGTCGACAGAGAAACACAAGACCACCCACAGCTGGTGTTTGGGAGCGTTTCCTCAAACCTGCTACCAATTTTGCTCTTAATCTGCAGCCCTGACCACCTCTGGCTTTTCTGATGGTGTAATTCATGATTTCAGTGGAACGTGGAATCTGTCTGGCAGGACGCAGCAGCTCACAGTGTGATAAGCCGCACGCATTGAGCTGCTCTCAGATATTGCTTCTTTTCAGAGACGTTGTGGTTTTCTGAGGAGCCTGTTGGTCTATGAATCTATTTCATGAAGTTATTTTGAGATACTAAACTACAATATTGTGGTTCCAAACTTTGGTTCCAAACACAAAAAGGGGAATCCTGGCCACATTGATGACTTTGAATGCACAAATCTTACCTGGACAAAAATATATAATTCATGAATCATTTGCTATTTTGGGTTGGCTGCACCTTCTGCATTGTGTTGGTGCAATTTTGAAGTAAAATATGACTTTAATTGCAATTACATATGGGCCTCTCTCTCTCATTCTTTCTATACTGTATATTTTTTCCCATCGTGTGTGTATGAACTGTTTCTTGTGGTTTACAGGGACAATTATTTTTATAATGACAGGGGTATGACACAGGTATTACAATTTGAAGGTGGTTTATGAGAACACTGTCTATGTCCCCTTAATTCAAAAGTATTAAATATACTAAATTGTGTGTTTTTTTAAATCTAAAAATGCATGTTTAGGTGTAGGGCAATAGAAACTTTGTACAGTATAAAAACCATTATGCCTGTGGAGCGTGCCCATATATAGTGTGTAAGTTGTCACTGTGGTGGAAATGACAACAAACTGAGAGACAATTACTATATAGTGCACATTAATTTGCAATCTTCACTGTAAATTTGAAACGATTTATGTTAATTTTATAGTTTTGTATTTTATAGTCTGTCTTTAGACTATGATTACATTAAATTAAGTCTAAATAAGATTCTATAGTCTAAACGAGTCATTACAAAAATAAAATAAACTATAAAGCCATGATAAAAACTTTCCAAGACTGTGACAAAAAAAAAATATTTTAGACATTTATTTTTAATGTAAATCTAAATGAATTTTAGTAAAAGTCACGACATGCTCAAAGTTCAGTTTCCTAGGGCACGGGGGACTCTTCTCAGGTCTGCTTTTATATGTTGTGCTTTAAATCTTTGCAATAGGCAGCATTCCATTAGGCTTTTCATCACCGTCTGTAATTATCCCATGTCAGAGCTCATTCCCACAGCAGCTGCGGCCATGTCCAGGATCCTACTTGGGTTTGAAGTGCCTCTGTTTTATGTCCTATTGAGAGGCGGTTTGCATCGCCACGTGCAGGATGAGTACATTTCACTGCAGTCACACCGAATGCCTTCAGAAGCATGTCATCTCCCACTTTGTCCCAAAATGCCGCAGCCACTCTAGCAGTGAGGTTAGAAAGTGACATGGCAAGGGCCTTGTTTTGTTTCAGTACCCCATAGGGCTGATGAAAGAACTGCAGTCCATTTACGTGATGGAAAAATCATGTTATAATGTGTTCAGCCTTGAGCTCACAGCCCAGTCACAGCTGTGATATTTGAAAAAACATTCACTGTATTACTTTTATGAAACAATTAATTACCATGTTTAGAGACTCAAAATTGCCACTTGCATTTATTTTGCTGTGCCAACAACTAAATGTTCTTAATATGCCGAAAATTTTTTATATATATATATATATATATATATATATATAGTTTTTCTTTTTTGGTAAAGTAAAGAGCAAGGTGCCTTTGACCTGTATGAATTCTGAACCACCCCAAAGAGAAATCCTGGTTTTGTCTACCCAGAACCCATAACTGAACAAAAGCGTTCTCCCTTCAAATTTTTGTATATTTGCATTGCATAAATTTGGTTTGGGCAGCCTGCCCATGCGTTGACTGGGCCACCCTGAAAAGTCCTGAGGCTCCCTACAAAATGACCAGTATATCGTTTTTCTTATCTACAAACATATTGGTCATGCACTCAACCAAAACCACATAGAGAATCCAAAATTCATTCTTTCATTCTCATGTACTACTCAAACCAATCTCAGATTGAGATTTAAAACTTAAGTTGTGCTTGTTTTGGAGGCTTCCTATGTTTTTACTCTCACAAGCACTTGGACAGAAAACACCCTTCCTGCCTTCCACACTCAAAAAATAGCTTGTTGATCTAACTTAATAAAATTATGACACATATTTCCATTCATTTGAACTGATTTTTGTGAACTTAAAGTAAGGTAATTGTACTGATGACTAAAATTCATGCTAATTCAATAAAATCAAACCAATTTCAATTGACATGTTCTGTGAATGTTCCCTGAACATAATTCACTCATATTGATTCAACCATTGCTGTTGCTGTACAGACTGTACAGCATGATGGTAACCTCAAAAATCAACGTAAACATAAACCCTTTTAAATGTTAAATATAACTGAACAACAAACTTTAAAAGGTCTTTCCTTTTTCTAAAAACACATGACACAGCATTTAATTTCAACATTTATTCTCCTGATATATCCATATGCAAAGCGTGCTGGGTACTAGAAATCCACTGCCCAGTTTCAAAGTACATGATTTGTGCAGGCCCAACACAAATGGTTTCACGAATTTGCACTTCTTCATTTCATTAAACTATTATAATAATAAGCAAATTTGGCATGCTGTCCAGGGGTGAGCCGGGAGCTGATGAGTGATTAACGGGAATAAGGTGCGGTAGGCATTCAGCGTGCTCTTCTCGAAACTATGTTAAAACATGCCTTAAGTTAACTTATTATTTTACAAATGTGATTTCATTTAGCATAATACTGAGTGCAAATGACAACTGAGTAAAAAACTAAAGATTTGTGTTGTTTTAATTTAAGTAAACTGAGCAAATAACTAAAATATTTTTTTTTGAGTGCACATTTCTATCTTCAGCAATGTTCAGCATTTGTAAATCATGACAAAACGGAGCCCCAGAGTTTGCATTAATGGCTCAGACCTCACTTTAGAGCACTTGATCAAGCGATAGCCTATTAAGAGTTTCCTGTAAAATGTTTGGATCCATGACTATTTTTTTCCCACACGCTCTCAGAAGTCTGTGTGACACTTCATCTCTACTGTACCATGCTGGATCATAATGATCTCCCAGCTGCTTCGATGAGAGGTTTGGATGCCGATAAGCATTCATTTAGAAAGTAAGGTCTCTCAGTGGTCATGTGTAACAATGTCCACGATTATTCATGATTCGCTACATTTTTTATTAGATTGAATTTCTGCTGGGAATCCATCATTGACTCACATCGCTTACACAGTCAGTGGTAACTTCCACTTTATTTAATCTAGTTTAGTGATACTAAGGTCATTTTAGTTGCAAAGCCAGAATCAGAGATCATAATTTTGCTCCTGTGTTTTAAAACGATCTTTTAAGACAACAAATATGCATTAGAGCAATGAATATCGACATATCATGCAAAAGTCAGATAGATGACATTATTCAGGAGCTGCAGTTTAAATAACATTGTGTAATTTCAGCTTCACTCCCAAAGGGAGCATTTGAACCTTGCATTGTTGTTTGTCAAGAATCTCTTGGATTTACCATTCTGGTCAGCATAAATCCACGCTCAGGCCCCAGGAAACCATCCAAAATGCACTACTAGTGCAATCTGTGAAATGTCTTGAGTTATCAGTTTAAGTTTGGCTTCAGGAAATCTACACATTTCCCATGAAGAGATTTACACCTCAGGAATCATTTCCATGTGTGAATAATGTGATCGAATAATGCTGAAAAATGCTGAAATGTTTTCCTTATACTGCTACATACCAAAATATTTCTCCAAACCCGGAGAAAAACTCTTTCTGTTTTGAAGAGTGTGTCAAAACACAGGGCTCCACCTCAGGGGAAAGACTTTACCATACGTCTGTACACACAGAACCCATGGCCAGGTCACTGCTCCAGAAGACTAAGCAATCAATCAAATTACCTGCTAAAATAAAGAATAATAAATAATTTGAAAAGATGTTTTTGTTCACTGCTCACTCAGCTTCTGTGCCAGCAGATTTGTATTTGTTCCATAGAAAGTGTTTTCTCTCAAGCTTTGAAAGCTCTTATGCAGTCGGTTCAGGCTGGGCTGAAAACACAAAGGTCACAGGCTTGATCTGAGGTAGTGTGACTGAGAGAGCGGGGAATTACCACAGGCCCTCTGTTATCATTGTGCCCTTTAGCAAAACACTTTTACTCTGTGTATCAAGCATCCTTCTGCTGCATTTTTGTCATTGATTTTCAGAACACCCATTGATGATAATGCATGACATGTTTAGGAACATTAAAAATAAAACATTATGTTAAAATATTTCAACATGTCATCCAAACACGTTATAGATCCTATAGCCAGTTATTTATTTCTTTGTCCAATAGGACAATATACACATATTCCGAAGTTTTGAACTTTGCACTGTGACAAAAAGTTGTAAAAGTTGCTTCTGTCTGTTTCAGCTTTCTAACAGGGTTTCACGAGTTCGAGCCCTGAGGCGAAAACGAGAGCGATGCTTGTTTGGCGTGCTGCTTAAGGGAGAAAAACTCGGGGCTGGAAGGGCTGCCGAGCCCCCCGGAAAAATAGCCCCAAGGGCTCGGGCAGGGAAGTAGGCGGACAGCCGTTTCCAGCCCCGAGAGCTCCCCCAGAGAACCCCCTTTAATAGGAGGAGTGGGGGAGGCGGAGGGATATTTCGATCGCGGATAGGGAAGAAAGGGATTATAGTTACTTATAGGGTCGAGTGAAGGAACTGATAGGTAGATTGAATAATTAGATGATTGGAGGCGGAGATAGATATAAAAAACGCCTCTGAGCTCTCCTCTCGAAACGAGTTTGAAAACTATGTTTGTTAACGATTAAGTGGTTGGCCAATCAAATCAATCGTAACGTTACATTATCTTGAAGCGTCGCATTGGATGTTTGTTTGACTTCTTCAATGATAGTGTAGTAAGATGATGGTAGAAGTAACGTTAGCTAAGCATTTTATATTTTACAAATGTTTACATAAAAATGTCAAAATGGCGCATTTCGAATGGAAATATAAATTCTGACATGGCTAAGTGATTCTGTTTCAAACTGCTAAATTTCATGAACATTTTAAAGTAAAACTAATCCATAAAAAGAACCAATTCATAAGAGTCATTATGTTGAAGAGCTGGTCATTATGGCTCATGATTGACATTACTGTTTGTTAACGAATCATAGGTATGTTCTACAATGTATGTTTATGTTGTGTAACCCTGGGTTAATTTCTGTTCCTATTGTATATTTCATTATTTTAATTTATTCACATTTTCATCATCATGTCTA
>JAUCMS010000022.1:10535043-10545460 GCA_032357445.1 Enteromius radiatus | reverse complement strand
TAGAATCAGGTGCGTTAACAAAGAGAGACATGGAAAATATGCAGAGCAGGGGGGCGCGAGGACTGGAATTGAGAACCTCTTGCTTTAGGGGCTCTGTATAATTGACTTCCTCATTGTTTTTTTTAATGTCATGATAAATGCTGCTTTCAATATGTTTTTATGTCAGATAAATGCTACTTTTGATTTGATATTTATACAGTTCATTTAGAAGATATCACTCTTTTAAATAGGTTTGTGTGATTACAGCAGCCTTTCTTTCTTAACTTTCACCTACTTTCTGTTTTTTGGTTAGTGAGTGCTCTGCTTACTTATAGAGATGTCCAAATACAGTATAGCGAGGAAGCTCTTTGTTTGATAAAGCCGGACATTACACAGCTCTGTTTGGTGGAGTGTGCAGCCCGTCTTAATCAAAGCCCGTCTCGCTTGTGAAAGTGTGCTGTAAACGGTCGAAACACAGACCATCCATCCACTGGTTGAAGCACACACCTGCTTACCGAGTCTCTCTCGTAAACCTCCGACCGCAGGCATAGTTTACCACTCCAGTCTTCTTCTGCTTTATCCTCTTTTCCGGTGTCCCTGCAAACACGCATCTCTGTTATCCAATCCCCACTGCATGGGTTCAAAAAGCGCCCGTGTCTGTCTGGTGGTTGGTGTGTGTGTGTGTGTGTGCCAGGTTTAGGGAAAAAGTGGAGAAGAACACACAGGATCTGGCTTTGATCTGACACAGATGGTCCTTCTGGCCCACTGCAGAGGAGTTTTACAGCTCAGACATCTCACACACACTCAGTGTTTCCTTCCTGCATTTCCGGAGCTATTGCTTTTCTTCGAGTGATGAGCAAAGATTTGACATGTCATTAATGCCGTGGCCAAGGCGACCGAGGCATCCACAAGGGCAACCTGCTCAAAAAATGGAAACATTTAAAATGATAAATCACACTTGTTTAAGTAACAACGGGATCAATTTGGATTGTTTGCTTTTGGTGGGGGCCAAAGTTCTGGAAAGTCCTTCTGAAGCACTCAGATTTTCTGTGAACTTGGTAATACAACTCAACAAAATGGCATTCGAACAAACCCTGCTGAAAGCGTATAATGTGTTTTCCTTTTCCCCCACCTAAATATCTTGAGAACCTGTAAAGATGTTTGTTCTGAAAACACAGAGGTGGAATGCACAGTTAAAACAACAGTATTCGCGAGCCTTTGAGTCACTTTTGGTATTTGGTTTTCAGTGTAACATGACAGAGGGTTGTTATCGAGTCTGTAAATCCCTTTGAAATATGTTTAGGAGTCGTAGGGTCCTGCAGGGGGGCTAAACACCGTACACAGACAGCGGGAGTCACTGCCAAATAAGCATTGCTACCTCACACTGATATATGGCCTTCCATTTCAAATCTATCCCAAAATAGACTTAAGAAGGAGAGATTGTTAAGGCTCGCACAACCACAAGAGTCAGAGGCAAAATTGAGTAAATTATGAAAATACGCCGCATTCCATTCTTTCACAAACCCATCGGTCTGTTTGAACGGTTTCACACAATTACAGACGTATTAGAGATATTTCTGAGCCGAGAGTCTTGTAATGGTTTTCCCTGCGGTTGTGATTAAAGGTAAAGAGGCCAGGCAGAGGTCGGCCATTTTGAGACGGTAATGTGGGGTTGAAAGTTGACCTTTGACAGCGATGGCGTAGTTTATGCTTGGTTCAGTCAGTCTCTGATTGAGACCCAGTTCAGAGAGAGTGCACCAGTTTTTGTTGTCGCAGTTTGTTTGATGAACGATAACGGAGAGAGAGAACAAAAAGTGGAGTGAATATTATAAGTTGAAAAAAGCAGAGGCAAAAGGCCACATGATGGGGATGGAAGATTTTACCTTATAACCTATTTATTTACATAATTTATTTTTAGATTTAGTATTGATGTGTGTTAGGTAAGCCTGTGTTTGCATCAAGAGGAACAAATATAAAGGTAATTATATCTTGTAATATCTTTAAATGTCACAATGTGAAGAAATCTTTGTTTGAAAAGTGTTTTAAAAATGTACAAATTACCAATTTTATTTTTGCATTTTGTTTCTGATGATCATTGTTACCTTGTAATTTTATTGCGATTTGTCACTATGTGACTTTTCAAGTTTTTAATTTCCTGTCTAATTTGTCCAATACTTTCACAGTATTGCAATTTTTGCTGTATATGTCAATCAAGGCTGCGTTTATTTGAGTAAAAGACACTACTTTCAACATTTTTATTTCTTTTACTGTCCACAATCATGTAGAAAAAATTCACACCCACTTCGATTCAATAATGCACATCTTATATCTAATCAAATTTTAATCCATATTCGATCATTTTTTTCAATTCCTTAATTTTATGTTTTTGGTTAGTTCTATTTGAGATTAAAAATTCCATTACATATTACACAGCAGATGTTGGGATTCTGATGAAAAATAAAGTCATAATGAAATGGAAAACTCTTTTCTCTCTTCCACACATACACACACACAGATGCTTGCACAGGCAGCTGTGTTGCGCCTGATGCTGTGTTGTTTGATTTCTTCCGCCTCCCTGATGCGGAGACTGGGAGGTCACCAGCTGCAGACCACACCAAGGTGCATTCACACTGACGCCATTTGCCTTTGAGTTACTACCTCAAACAAGTGTCACTAGCAAAAACTAAACAGTAAGACTGGTCGTACCCTCCAAGGGTCAGAACCCTAACGAACGTGTCCGTTTCCTCCTATTAACACGCAGACAAAGGCAAGACCTAACAAATCACATCTGTATCAAACACACATGCTCTCTTTCCTCCATATTTGTTCTGTCTTTTCTTCTTCTGCCAGTTGGAAAGTCTTCAGCGTACAGAAAGCCTTCAGTTATTTGAGTTGCTTGTGAGGGTTTTCCAACTCCTAAAGCTGGAGCCGCATTCACGTAGCATCTGCTTACAGTGTTCTCAACCTCTACCCATCTTTCCCATGAGAAGTTCATCATCTGGAGTGCCTCGTACAAGTTGAATCTCACCTTCAGTCAGTCAGTCACTGATTGTTCTTTACTCTTTAGAAGGTTTTTTTCAGATCTTGAGCAATCAGGTCTTTAGTATATGACCTCCTACCAAGCAGAGCTCGTTCTGTCCTTCTAAACAGGCCCTGTTCTCCTTTCAAATTTAATTGTAGGTTTCTTTTGTCCTTTGATTTGAATTATTTTTCTAATAGCAAACACTTGTTAGTTCTTGGGGCTGAGCTTCATCCACAAATGAGAGTCCGAGATGCTTTAATCATTGGGTTAACTTAATTAAATGGCAGTGTAGGTCAAACATGTTATCGAAAACATATCTGGATGCTATCATATGTGTATGCTTCGAGTTATACCTTTTTAAGGTGTTTTTGTTAAAAAATTAGAAACTTATAATCTATGCTGTATGCATATGTTGAGAGTATGATTGATTTTTTGTAGAAAATTTGTTGGAAATGAAATGTGCATGAAAAAAAAACCACTGAATTGTTCTTGAGAAATTAATTTTTGTCTTATGGAAGAAAAGAGGCTGGACACATCAAATGCACCTGAATACCAACGCTTTTGACAGGAGTATGGAGGATTTATGATTTGTAGCCTTCATTGGTACAGATTTCCAACGTTTACTTGATAAATGGCTGCAGCTGCACATTCTTTATAATATGTGACGATCAACTACAGGCAATAGTGATTTTAAAAGTCGTACAATCTCATCTTGTTTATTTCTGGGTTGAGGATCATGTGATGATTTCTGAAGGATTATGTTACCCTGAAGATTGGATTAATGGCAGCTGAAAATTCAGCCTTTCTGTTACAGAAATAAGGTAAAATAGAAATTTTTTCCTTTAAATTGTAATAATATTTCACAATATTACCGTTAAACTGTATCAAATAAATGCAGACTTGGTGAGCATAGCAAACTTCTTTCAAAAATCGATCATGAACTTTTGAACAATGGTGTGTATGTTTTTCAGTTCAGTTTTTCCATGAGTGATTTGTCTTATGAGAAATAAGCCTTTGAGATGTCTTTCTCCCAAACAACATTACAACATTTTTCGAATTGGAGTTCGTAACCATGTTTTTGGAGACATTGTGGAATAAAAAGGCATTGTGTGTGAATCACACCATTTTGTTTTTGCCTGGTAAAGGAACAAGAAAAGTGGAGTTGAAGCAAATGATCCTGCCATGGCACTCTGAGTGAACCCATCACGACCGTTCCTGAACGGGATCTGACAGGCCGTGGCTCGGCTCTCAGATTCTTCTTTTCCATCTCCCCATCATGACAGCCAAGCAGGGAGGCCCTTCGTTCGCCTCCTTCACACGGTGACTCATTCTAACCTTGATACTCTGGGCAAATTCCCCAGGTTCTGGGCTTTCCCCTGACGGAAGAAGCCAGCGGTGTGAGCCGTAGATTCTGTGGCTTTTGCCAAAATTGCGAAGATCCTTTTGGGTTTTGGAACCAAAACGATGAATCTGGTTATGTAAGACTGCTAGAAGTGATATAGTTGTTTTGGGCCCTTTGAGTAGTCCACCGCAAAGCTCATGATGTAGCCTGACAAATTCATTACGTTCGAACAAGATTGTCGTCTAAACATAAATAAAGCGGTCTGACCCTGAACTTTGAACCTGAAGGCAACTCCTCCTTTGCTCCACTAAAAATATACAAAGCGTTTGAAGTGCCTGGCGGGAAATTAGATAAGAAGTTGGCGTAAGGAGCGGGAGTCTGTGGGAGTGTGTGAAAGCACGTTGAAGCGAAATGCGTCCACTTCAGACCAAATAACTACCACTAGCCATTAGACCTGAGATGTCTGAAGTGTGAGAGAAAATCTCGACTGCTGGTCATCCATCCAGAGGTGTGGGACAGACGGAGGCCATCTGGTTCATAACCGGGGCTACTCGTCCCTATAATAATGTCCTGTGTGTTTAGATGGATGAATGTGAGCTGGAGTGCTCAGTATACATTAACTGTTGACATGAACTATCTGTTCTCAGGAAAACTGAGCAGGAGGTTTGTATTTAAGATGGAGGATTGTATTTAAACGTAACACTACTTTATAATAGCGTAATATTTTCCCGTTACATATTTTCTTTTAAAAAAAGAAAAATAACTACGTACAAAACTAATTTTTCTTATTTTATTGATTTCTTATTAAATTAAACTAATATCTTTTTTTAATTATTTTTGTATTTATTCATTGTTTTTAAATGCAAATTATAATTATTTATGCACAAATATAATTATAAAATGGTAAATTCTTTCAAATAGATGTAATATATGCGTTACTCAATAAAAATATTCAATGAGGAAATGCATTAGTTGCCAAATACGATAGCAATAAAATCTCATGGTACATTGTTATCATATGAGAAATATTTTCTACATTTTCTTTAAAACTAAATTGATCAAGCACATGCATTATTTATCAGAGATTATCAGAGATGCAGAATAAATGTCATGATGTAAAAAAAAAAAAACATATTAGCAAGGATCAGCCCTTTAAGTGTGACCCCAGGAAAAAGGTCATGTTACTTAAAAACAGCAAATTATTGATTACTTTAAAGACTGAAAAGAGACATTTTATTAGTTTATTAGTTTTTTGAAAATTGAAAATAAACAACGATATGGTACGTATATTGTAATCATTCAGGTTCAAGTTAGTTCACCCATTTGCGAGTTCATGATCAAGGTTTGAAAAAATGTCATGTATTGTGAGAAGTGCATCAGAGTGAGATTTGGTTTAAATAAAAAAATATCTTGAAGATGACAAGATCTTGCCCAGATGTGAGTACACAGTTAGATGCTTGTAAATGCTTTAAATTATAGACTTAGTCACTTTGGACCTGAAGAGACATAAATCACATGTAACCAAGGAGCAAGTTTAGCAAGCACACCAAAGACAAGGTTTACCAAGCTCCAAGTGGAAAGAACATTAGAAAGAGTGATGTTGTTTATGTACACTGTGAGCCGGTGTGTGTAAATGAATTGAGATTCTGTCGCCGGCGAGTTTCTCATCTGACTAGAGGGGTGATTGTTGCTGTTTTCATTTCCATAAAGCACTAGTGTGAAGGGGAACGCATGTGGGTAAATGAATCTGTTAAGATGGCTCGGACTTCTATAGCATTATGTTTCTGTCCACAAATGTTCCTCATTTTCTTGGCAGCAAGCGAGGAAACAATGTGCTTGACTGCTTCAGAAGAGGTGGGGGAGAAAGTACATAACTCTGCTGCGACCGTTGCGGTGTTGTTCTAGGTAATTGCAATTTCGCAGCTTTAGAAAAATACAATCACTGTAATTGCAAAATTAAAAAATAGCCATATTTTAATTGCTTCCAGGCGGTTAGAGATGGAGTGATATTTCAGCTGCCTCCGTCTCGACACACAAAGTGCTAGACATATGTTGAGGTGTTGTAATTCTGCCACCTAGCTTGACTTCAGCTGAACCCTCATTCAACCAACCCATGTTAGGAGCGTTCATGGAAACTGCCACTTTGCATGCTCAATCGCGTCTTTACCATGTTTCTGTGTTTGAGACAAATTTGCTGATAACTCTTATCTGATTCTTCGGTGGAGGCCTGGAAGTGTAAGGGAGGCATTTTTGTGTTGCATGAGCAGCAGCTTGACATGAGGCATTTGGTCTGGATGTAAGAAATATAATGCTGTAGGTCAGGGGTGGCCAGTCATGTTTCTGGAGATCTACCTTCCTGCAAAATTCAGCTCCAAAGCCTAATCAAACACATCTGAACCAGCTAATTAACCTTCAGAAACACTTGATATTTTTGTGTTCAAACAGAGTTGCAACTAAACTCTAGAAACAGAATTTGGAAACAAGACACCTGAAAATAACTTCTTAAGCTGGATGAAGGATAGTTCACTTTGAAACAAACATTTGAAGTTATCAGTTTACCCCATAGTCATCTAAGGTTTAGGTGTCTTTTTTCTTCATTAGATCCAAATTTTAAGATTTTTAAGTCACAACGTTGTAGTCTGTCAGTCATATAATGGTTAGTATAGGGAACTTTCTCTACTTTATGCACAGAGAAATCCAACGGTTTGACTTAAAAATCTCAAAATTGGATCTAATGAAGAAAAAAAGACACCTACACCTTAGATGCCCTTGGGGTAAGCTGATAGACTTCAAATTTTAGTTTCAAAGTGAACTATCCCTTTAACAATAAAGGTGCAATTCACAGCGATGCCACAGAAGAACCATTTTGGGTTCCACAAAGAACCATTCACTCAAATGTTCTTTTTCTTACTTTTTTATAATCCAAAGAACCTTCTTTTGCCACAAAGAACAAAATAATATTTGTGAGATATTAAAGATGGTTCTTTATGGTACCCTTTAGAGAAAAAGGTTCTTCTATGATATGTGAAGGACCTTTATTTTTAAGCGTGTAGGTGGTTTAGAATTAGGATGAGTGACCAGATGCAAAAATGCCTCAAACCCATCAAGATCTGGGAGACCAACAAACCAGTTTAGGCTGGTTTAAGAATCCTCAACTTACATTTTGAGCTACAGTATACCGATTTTCTAGTTGCTAATGTAGTTTGGGAATACTGATATATGAACCTTGTGACAAAAAGTTCAGTCTTGATGTCAACAAATTTTAATTATGCTGAAAATTTCAAGTATAAACATGCATTTCTTTTAGAACAAAAGGAGGGAATGAGAAGAAAAGTGAGATGTTGAAGTATAACGTTGCCTGGCTACTGTTCAGAAGACGTCCGCTGCAACAGCTTGGCCATGTAATAACATGCGTCAACGATATTTAAAACAACGGCGCTGCTACCGCTGCTGATGAGCTCTCTTGTCCTCAGTGTGTTTACATCAGCCAGACTGTTCCCGCTCATTTCGGCCTCACGATTCATGAGAGGAACCGACACATTTTTCATGGAGTCCTCTGAGTTCATATAAATGCTGTGGATGTTTGGAGAGCACTGGTGGAAGAGGTCTTACTAAGATCCTTTAAATCCAGGGAATTAGGAATACTTGCAGCTGACACTGTGGAATCTCACACACTATATGTTGTAGTCAGAGATTACTTTGGCCTTTTAAAAGCAGAAGTTATATTTGCATGAGCAAACAAGCTTTTAAAAATGTGATTTCTCAACTGTTGTTAAAACAATACTGACTGTAAGAGGTTAGAAGTTGTTTTGCTTGTATTAAAAAAGTTGGTTATATTTATATATGAACCATGCAAAAAAATCAAGACAACCTAAAGCAGAGAAAGCCCTTGGCTTTAGCAGATCTAAATGGGATTTATATCTCTGCTAAACTGCAGACAGGAAGCATAAAGCCAAGTTAGACAGTTGTACGTACTGTAGTCTTAAGACACAATTGACAACCACCATCAAAGTGTCTCCAAGTCTGTCGGAACAAAATCAGCCTTCCTCTGTAAACCAGAGAGAGAGAGTGACAGTGACGGACTCCGATCAAGACCGACTCACATCTGAAACACATTTGGCACATCTGAGATCCTATAAAACTGTAAGAGTTCAGCTAGTAAACCATCACTCCTTAGTGATGCTCTGTGGAAATGTATCTCCCCTACCAGGCAAAGCTGAGAGACAGCAGCCACATATACAGCTCCTGTTTAGCTGCAGGTTTGCATTTGGTTACTGTAAAATATGGCACATCCAGAAATACAGAAAATATATTAGTGATTTATTACATTTCACTATGCTTATACATACGCAAGTATATATTTGCGTCAAACTTATCAAAAAGTAATTTATTATGCGATGTTTGTCTCTAGATGTTTGTTGTGTTATTTTAGCGCTTCCAAAATCAGTCCATGAAATCAAAATTGTAAAAAAAAAAAAAAATGATGTAATGTTGCACTGTTTGTTATGAAGGATTTATCTGTGCACACAGAATAGTTCACCCAAATATGCAATTTTGCTGATATTTTACATCTACGATGCTGTCTAAGATGTAGACTTCATTGAAACCAATTTGGAGAAACTTGCTCACCATCAGATCCTCTTTAGTTAATGGGTGTCCAAAAAGCTGATAAAACATCACAAAAAGTAATTCATACTCCAGTCCATATGTCTTGTGAAGCAAGAAGCTGCATGTTTACAATAATTTAAATCCACCAAAAATTTCAGGTAAAATGTCCTCTATTATATTAATGATTTCTCTACTGAAAAACATCTTGTCTGAGTCAGGTGAGAGCTATGCAAAGATTAAGCACCACTTATAAGAGAAAACTGTTCAGAATGGTTCTAAGAGGAGGAAGCATTATTATGGATAATGGACCAGAAGCGGCAGTTTAAAGTCAAATTTCTCAATGATTTATTTGTTTCTTGCAAACATGCAGGTTTTTGCTTAACAAGACATTATTTGATCAACTAGAGCAGTTTGAATAGCTTGGATTATTGTGTCAGCTGTTTAAACTCAATCTGACGGCACCCATTCACTGAGGAGGATCCATTGGTGAGTGATGTAATGCTAAATTTCTAGTTCAGAGAAAGCGTCCATTCTACAGGTCAAGCTCAGCCACCCTGTGGTTTGGAAGGCATGCGCTAGTTTGTAATGTGAATGTTAGCGTTTGATGAGCCACCGTCTCATGGTTTGGTGCCCATGTCAAACTCATTCTTCTGATCCTAGGTGCATGTGTCTCGACTGGTTTACTCCAGATTCTGGTCTGTCTTTTTCACTTTCCATGTGGGAATATGATCCTTAATTAGAAGCAGCAGGCGTTAAACTCATGCTCAGACGCTAGCAAAAACATTGCTAATCTTAGCTGGAACTTTAGATGTTAAGAACTGCGTTTGGAACGCAATGGCGGTTTTTATCTTTCATTGGCCACTCTTTTCACATTATGTTGGTGTAAACTGTTCTCAAGACTGAGGTAAATCATTTAGCCAAACACACAGTCATACACAAGTGTCTGTTCAAGGTTGTCATATCTGAACAATGCTCTTCAAAATAAACCCCTAAATAAATAAGTAAAAGTAATGATTGCTTGCTGCTTGAAGGCATTGATTCTGTAAACACAAGGATTTTGGAAACCCCCTTCCCTCAGCAGAGAAGTTAACAGCTCATTGCCATTTTTTAATATGCATGGCCATGCATTTTTCTTTTCTTTTGTCTGAACAATAGATTAAAGAACTGACTCACTTTTCATAAATGATGTGGAGTTTTAATTGGAAATTGGTGTGAAAGGAAGAGGAATTTACTTTAATTGTAATTTACAAATGTTTACCTATGGTTCCTGTAAGGCATATAAACCTAGTTAAGAAAAATACATTTGAAATTCCATTTATTTTGATTCTTTCCTACAATTCAAATTGGCCATCCTATTTGCTACTGTTCTTCCATTTATTAGTTTAGTTCATTGATAGATAGATAGATAGATAGATAGATAGATAGATAGATAGATAGATAGATAGATAGATAGATAGATAGATAGA
>JAUCMS010000022.1:10500742-10534943 GCA_032357445.1 Enteromius radiatus | reverse complement strand
ATAGATAGATAGATAGATAGATAGATAGATAGATAGATAGATAGATAGATAGATAGATAGATAGATAGATGGATAGAAAATGAGAGAGCCAGATTGGGAAGGAGGAGAGAGTATGTTTATATAGGAGTGCACTCTGATGCATTTTGGTTGGGGCTCTTAAGGGAGCCTGACAGTCTCAAACCATCTTTTCTTCCATAAGTCAAACTAAAATGAGCTGGTGTTTATGTAAAGCATTTATTCCACCTGTTCACCATTTCACAACTGAGAACAATTAAAACTACAGAGGGAAACAAACTCTACAAACACATGTGGACATCAGCAACAGGCACATGAATAAGAGGCTTCCAAAAACAAAATAGTCTTCTTTACAAGAAGTTATATTTACTCTGAAAACAAAAAGTCAACAAATATTTTGGTGGATGGTGAACTTGCAGGGCCTTACTCAAAACGCTGAACAAATTATGATCAACTGGAAACAGCTGGTTGCCACGACATCTACGCAGAACCAGCCACATCCAGATATTTCCGTTCATTTCCCTGCGCACAACACACTGCAGGCAATTAAAACGGCCGATCTGAGTGAGGAAAATACGAACACACTGAGAAAACAACACATCCATCATCTCTAATAGAGCTCATTACACATACCAAGACCACAACCTTCACAAAAGCAAAAAGAGAACTTGTCATATATTTCACATTCATATAGGGAAACTATAACGCATATTCCGGTTGAAACTGGGTTTCTCGGGCACCTTGTGGCAGCTGAGACCATAAGAGACAGACAGGCCTCAGCGCGATATGAATTTTAATGTTAAAATTGTTCAATTCTCTTATAAACTTAAGAAATTAAACTTGTTTGTTAATTTTTACACTACTTTAACAATGTTTACTTACTTTTCTGCCATTTTAACATGTTTGTCTTTCCTTTTTCTATGAACATAACATAAACATTTATTTGCTGCAAAAGGGAATGGTCTCCACATTTTGTTAGCGAGTCAAAGAGGAAAATGTCTCTGTTGTGAATTTTGGAGAATGTGATGACGGCTCCTGATTCAGCTGAGTTGATTAAAGCGAAGAGCGGAGTTTTTGAATTTGACGGCAGCGCGTCTGGGGGCCACATGCCGTGTGCATGTAACTTTTTCGTCTCATCACTGTCTTTTGTGTTTTTCTTCGGTTCCACACCGAGTTCCCCAAAATTTCCCTCTCTTTTCTTATAGCTGCCCATCGGCAAGCACTCGTCCTACTTCAAAGATCTTCTGTGTATGTTTTCTTAATCCTTGCTCTCCATGGAACCGTTGTTTTCTCTGCCGTTGCAGCCGGGGGTGTTCGGGGGGTTGGTATGGGCTCTGGCAGCTGTGGGCCTCTTAGAGTGCCACTCTGCCTCAGGCACCATGTGGCCTGCTGCCACGCCAGCTTCATGTGGGCCGACTCCGACGAAGGGAAGCTGAATAAACACAAACTCTGTGTTTTAAGAGTTGGCTTTGCTATTTCAATGGAAAAAAAAAAAGTGGCCGTCGCGTAGCAGAAGCAGAAGCAGGTGAGTAAATGAACTAGGACAAAATGACTTCCTGCTCCCAAAGGGAAGTTGCATGGGGCACAGAGGTCAACAGGGTCAGCGCTGTGTTTGTGGATATTATCTGCCGGGAGGCTCATGCTCCTGCATGGACCTCAGTGTGTGCTGATTTCTTGCAGCCATTCGTGAACGTGAACTTGAACTAGTATGTAACTTAACTGAAGTGCTCCTTTCTCTTATGAAATCCCTGATTGATAGCCTAGAAGTTACGCCTGGTGAGAATGGCTAATAGCCTGACTTCAGCAACGAAGCTCTGGGGATGTATTTTTCATGGGTGATTTTTGAGTCTGACAGCCAGTTAGCTAAGATCATCAAGTAATGTGGATCATAATTAATGAGTTAGCGCAGGTGTGTTTTAACGGGTACTTTGCCATGTTCCCAGAACATCTTTGCTTGCTGAACCATACACTGCTTTTTTCAACCATTCATTTGTTAAATATGCTAGTGTGCTAGTGGCACACAAATTACAGATGTGTTAATTGAACAGTCTATGTAGGTCAGTTTTTATGTTTTTTTTTCTTTTATTGTGTAAAGTGAAATAAAAATATTTGAAAACTACATGTCAAATCTTTTTGTAAACCTAAACTCTGGAAAAAATATTTCAGTGAGCTCATGACTCCAGTATTCCAGTATTGCTGACAATTTCAACTCTTTAAAAAAATTCACACAGTCTTTTTATTATGATGTGATCAACAAATCATTGCATTAAATTCCTTTCTTGTGATTCTGGTCATGTGACACCTGCTTGGAACCCCCCCACTATGCCAGCCTTTGAATTGATAAAAATAAGTAAGCAAAGAAAGAAATGCTCTTCACATCTGCTGATCCGGAGCAGCAGACGAGTCAATTGCATCCTCTGAAGTCTCAGTAGGTGGAATCCTTGTGATCAGCAAGCAAACAGCACAAGCAGCGTAGCAGTCTGTGGCTGTGTGTGGCAGCTGAAACCCGTCTCCTGGGAATCTGGAGAGTCACACACACATACCCACGCCACATGTGGCTGTCCTCTTAGGCAGCTGTGTTTTCAAAAGCTGTGGCCCCTGATGGGCATATGAAGTGTCCCCCGGTTCAACAGGGGCTTCGGCACAGAGTTTCACACGTCGTTCAGAAAGTCAAGTGGAAGATGAGAAGCTCTCAGTGAAATTCACAATCACTCCGGGGGGTGTGCACCACCACCACAGAATTGAATTGCGAATGCCTTTTAAATTTTAAGTTTGAATTGAGTAAACAGGATGCAGAATAATTGTTGTAATGTGAATTGAAGTATACTTTCTCAATGTTATGGCTCGTTTTTTATAGGGCGAGACACAAGTGTTGCTAATAGGATTCCAACTTCGTAGAGCTATTGACAATCCTTGTCAGATGGATGGATGGATGGATAGATTTTCACTCTGAAATTGCTGGCAAATTTCACATTTACAAACAACTGCAAATAACATTGAATTAAATGTTGAAGCAGAGAGACAAAAGTAGTATTTTGTTGTGAAATGTATTATCTTTTTTATTTGCAACTATGAATGAAGATACATTTTTCTCATGTTATTTGGTAAACATTTCCCCCCCATGTTTCTGCTATGTTACACCATATAGGAATAATTTTTGTGTCAACTATCCATATACGGATGGATGAATTGATACGATTGAAAACTTACTTTGTTCTAATTCAGATTCCAGTTGAACTTTCTGTGGAGTGTTGCCAGTTTCAAATACCCAACCATTGAACCAAAAGTAAAATCAACCATTTAACTAAAAGTAAAATACCCAACCATTGAACTAAAAGTAAAATCTTCACAACCCTCATTTCGGCTTTTTAGCACTGAAGACACGCTTTTGGAATTGAGCTAAGCCAACCATTTACACCAAACTAGCTCATCTGAGTGCCAAATGCAGGGCCGAATCGCCACCCCTTACCTAAACAATTACACCATCTTAATAAATCTGCTGTCTGGATGAGCTCCAGCGCCTGGTATCCACCAAACAGAAGCGTGCAGCACATGCCGTCCAAGATGTTTCGTTCTCTTTCAATCCCACTCTTTCTCTGCGTTTTTCCCCCTTTCTCCCTCTCAGTGGTATTTCAGGCTTCTGGTTGTGGGGGTAATGCTTCTTTAATGAGTATCTCTTTTTAATGCGTTCCCCTGCATCAGTGGCTCAGTGGAGGCTTGTGGCTGGTGCCGTGTGAATGAGCACGTTAATGTAGCATGTAATAGATCCCGAGAGAGCCTGGCATCAACCGGAGGAATGTTGGGATGGGAAGCGCTCCCAGTGTCGTGGCTGAAAGCGTGAGGAACACATCCTACAGGTGGTATATGACCAATGGAAGTTGACCCAGAGTGCCATGCTCCGCTCTGACCGCACTCGCTCCGAACACGCTGTATGTCTTGGCCACAGTAGCTTAGGTGTTCTCACTGCTTTCACATAACGAGATCAAAGTTTCCACAAAGCTGAGTGGGATTTCGGCACATACTTCACCTTCAATCCTTTGGAATTCCCAAATATCTATAGAGGAAATCAGGCTGCCAGCAGTTATTTATGCATAGAGAAAGCTGGATGCGTGGAGTCCCCTGCACCCTGTTAGTCAAGCTCAACTACGTAGTGGTGCATTTACAATGGTATAACATCTAACAGTGCTATAAATCTACTCCCTGCCATTTCATTTCATTATCATCAATCAAATGTCTACACAAAATGTATAGTTGAGTTCAGCTTTGCCTCTTTTTTTTTTTTTTGGTTTTGTGGAAAGCTGTAAAACTAAACTGATGATGTTGATGTAAGGACACTGTGGGCCGCATGGCTCCAGGGAAAAGCACTTGTCCTTTCCAACCACCAGCTGAGGGCATCCTTTCCCATAGTTTGAAAAAACAGTCAATTGCTGAGAATCACTGTATCCTCTGGGAATAACCTTCTCATGGTGTAATGAAACCAGTTTAGAAAAACAAAAACTCTGGAAACAGAGTATTGACAATAACAGTAGTAATCTTGTTCATTCATGTTGCATTCTGTGGATGTAAAACATGAATTCTTCAAAGGCTTCATGTCTGTGTTTGTGGTCTTTATGGTACAGACATAAGCACTGGATGAGAAGAGCTTGCTTTTTTGTAAAGAATTCATTTAAACAGTATGGAAAGTGCTGTACACACAAAAGCTTTCAATCTCAAAATATGTTTTCCGTTTTTGCCGATCTGGAGCAGCTGACAGTGTTTTCAGTGGAAGAGCTTGTCTTTTTTAGTATATGTGATTGCTGGGTTAGGTTTGGTACATCCTTGGTTGCAAGGTGGTAGTGCAGTTTAAAATACCTGTTACCTATTTTATATTTATATTTTAAAACGTAACTAATTCCTGTGAATTCTCAACGTCATTACTCCTGCTTTCAGGGTTTCATAACATCTCATTTTATACTTTATTATATAATCACTATATTCTTTTTGATTATAAAGACAGCTCAAAAGAACAGAATTTGTTTTAATTACAAGTCTTTTGTAACAGTCTAAATGTTTGCACTGTCGATAAATGTAATTCTTCCTTGTTGAAAAAATCTTATTGACTCCAATCTTTTAAACAGTAATGTATTTTTTGGTAACACTATATTTTAGGGACCAATACTCACTATAAAGTAGTTGCTTATAATTAGCTTGCATATTTCTAGAATATTGGCTGTTTATTTGTACTTATAAACCACATAATAATGCTTTATTTATATTCTGCATTCCCAATACCATAACATAACATACCTTTACTAACTATTAATAAGCAGCAAATTAGGAGTTTGAGGCAAAATCATAGTTTACTGTCTGTGACCTATTTATTAATTTATTTATTAATAACTCTTCAGTATTGCTGCAGAGTAAACTAAGAAAATAGCATCTAACAAATTGGAATAGACAACAGAAAAATGTAAAAAGTAAAGATGAACTATTATATTATAATGTGTATAAGTTTAGTAATTGAGACAGACAAAGCCTGACAGACACATACGGTTTCCCTAATGGGATGGGGACATTTTCATCCGGTAAATGATCAAATGTGTTGTTTATCAGTGTCGTTTTGTGGTGAAAGCTCCCCCGGGTTGTGTATTTTGTGCATTCTGTCAGAAAATGCAGCTGTCTGGATTTTGCTTTGATCGCAGTAGTGTAACTGGACACAACGATTCTTCCTGAAGCCGCCGTGTTGTACTTTGTCAGAGGGTTTCTATAGCAATGTCCACTCAGTCTTAGTTAGTTGTTTATCTATCACTATGTACACAGTGTAGTGTCTTTTTAGGGTCAGACAGCATTGTATTTTCGCTTGTATACTTTGTTTTTGTGTTTGAGTGCTGATTTTAATTTAATTAGTCTGACAGTATTGTTCTGGTCCAGAGCATTAATTTGATGGGTGTTATGGGAAGAGTTGTGGAGATGTTTATCTCTGTTTTCTCTCAATCTCTTCTCTCTCTTTAAATAACTGTATATGCCTCACAGTGTTGAAAGGGAGATTTAAGAAAGCCTGGCTTTCTGAGGCCTCCAAGATGAATATAAAGAGAAAGAACATATACCTTCATCTTTTTCTCCTCATCTCCCCCTGCTCTGGAGAAATGAGCAGGGCAGCGTGCGATCAGCTTACCTGAGAGAGATGGATGAGGTGACGAGAGAGTGGAGGGAGGCAGCCGAGAAAGAGGAGTAGAGACGACCTCCCAGGAGAGAGACGGATGGAGAGATTTGGACTGAAGGATGGTGGTGGAGGAGGGGCCCACTTACACCTCTCTAAGTGTGGTGATTACGTTAAAACACCATCGGGCTGTCTAAAGTTTCACATCAACAGCTTGACAAGATCAGAGAAATGTGAATCACGCCATGCTCATCTGTCAGTGGTTGGATGTTTTCAGGAGAGAGCACACTCCCCCTTCACCACAAAGACGCACCTTTATTTTCCTCAGACATAAATGATAAATGAAGAAAATATTTCCCGTTAACCCATGATTAAATGCTCAAGGAGTCGGATCTCTCATCATTCGCACCACACTTTCAGTTTTGCCGATGAAAACACAAGCTATGACCGTACTCACTTGTTCCATTTGTTTCTGCGGTGGATTTCAGAATTGTGCAAATAGGTTTTATAATGTTTATTTAGTCATTTGTCTTAATATTTTTCTGTCAGTGAAGTGCTGTTCGTCTCGCCTTCCAGGGAAGGTCATCGAAGCTTCGTAGATCTCTGCCATTTCCTCATATGTTCATCATGTTTAGATGTGATGAAGAACAAACTCCTTTTGCGGTCTTGGATTTGCATATTTTTAAAAATCTGTCATTAACAAATTTAAATGTCTGCCAAATGTGCATGCGCATACAAAGTTGTTCAGTGAACAGGGAATTATCTACCCTTTTAAAAAAAGAAAACTGAAAATATTGAAAAATCATGAATCATGGCAAGCAAATATGGGGCAGATGATAACACATAGTTTCACTAAAGCCTTTATTATTGAACTGTCCAATAAATGTAGTGTCACATAACAGAATTATCCTATTAGCAGCATCCGTGTTCGTGGTATTGCTTGCGTCGAAGCACCTTAACCTACTTCAATATTAATAATGTTATCTATATAACATAAATATCTTAATTTGATGTTTCTTTTTAATACATTGAAAGTTAAAATTGATTAGGCTTAATGTAGTGCCACATGACAGAATGAACCTATAGGCATCTCTGTAGACTTGTTCAAAGCGTATAGATCATATTCATATTAGGCTATATCTAAAATTGTATATATGGTAAGAAAAATACGAGTTACATCTCAAACATAGGGCCTACATATCTTAATTTGATGCTTGCGTTAATACGTTGAATTTTATAATTTGACTTTGTTTTGAAGATGAATCTTGTCCAGTTAGCAATGCGTAACTGTGTTTGGCGCCGACAGGATCGCTTGATTTTTTTTTCCTCTTATAAAAGTGGAAACAGCTTACAATACTCATTCAAGAATAAGACATTGTTCGAAACTCTTCTAAATATTTATTTTATTTGTGTACAATCACAATAAAAACAGCTGTGCTTTTGTAAATAAAGGAAGCAAATTGGATGTCGCTTATTTAGAAAAATATATTTCGCATATGGACCTATTTATTCATTTTATATATAGCTTATGTTTTTCTCTGTTTGTCTTTTGCTTGTATAAAATTAATCCCTGCAAACGAATTTAGCTGTTTTAAAATAATTTTTTTTTTCATTCATTCAATTAAAAAATATAAGTTAATTAGTCACATCTATTTTTTATAATTTGATCCAATTAAAATGAATTACTTGCACTAATTTTCTATGTCTATGAAAACTATTTTATGTTGTGTGTGCTTGAGGCGCCTGCGTGATCACTGCATTTTATTTTTACCTTTTATGAAAGGAAAAGGTTAAGCCTACTCTGTAATTTAGAAGCTAAACAAAATTCAAAACTGTAAAACTTTTGCAAATTAAAGCAAACAAGCATGCCATCGTCATTTCCTTTCCGTGAACTTCGGATCTTGTCCCTCTATTTTTTTTCTTTCGTTTTGTAATCTTTATTTTAAATGAAATACATTTTGTGTATAGATCTATATATTTCTTTTTTATTTATTCATTCAGTTTTCTCTGTTTAGAAACAATTATGAGTTTATTTTCTGTTTTATGCCTACCATTTATTGTATACAGAAACAGTAAAATAATCATTTGTCCTTAAAATAGTCTATAGGAAATAAAACAGCCAATAAAGGCCTACAGTTGCTTTGTGATGTGAAGTAGAAAATGTACGACATAGACATTCGCTGCTGCTTCAGTTTAGTACGTTATATGACTGGCCCCTACTGATCATGTATTTCGTGTGTCAGAGCATTCCCTGTGGTCCTGCGTGATACAGGTGTCTTACGCAGGACCACAGGGAATGCTCTGACACACGAAATACATGATCACTTTCCTTCGCAAGCGCAATTTGGGTGCCCAGATCAGTACGTTAGCATTAGTATGACAGGAGCCGAATTAAAAATGAGTAAATGCTGCCCTCCAGTACTACTTAACTTGTTTGATACTTTTGCAAACCGATTCAAAAATAATGTGTCGGCAGTAACTGATATTGCATCTCAACCAGAGAACTGAACAGCTGATGTTAATGGTCCACCAAACCCATTCCCAACAGCACAGCCTACAAATACAAAGAATTCAACGATTTGCTATGAAAGTCAAGATGGCAGGTTGGTCATGGTTCTGTGCAGACTCTGAGATGAAAGACTACAGGTGCCTCCGCTCCTCAGCCCAGCTTTAATATTTATTTTAAAGCAAGATGCATTTAGATCCTCCCCATTTGCTTTCCAACTTTACACAAAACCTCAGTAATTTATCATCGTTTATGGATTTTGTAATTGTTTATCAATAAAATGGACCTTTTGGCAGAGCGGTTTGTGGCGTTGCCTGCTGTGCATGTGTATGCTCATTCTTTTTCTTCTTTCTCTCTGGCGTTTGGCCTGCGTGTTGATGGATGCTCTGAGGAGAACGGTTCCTACAGGTCCAGACAACAGAACCAATCACCCTGGACTGTAAACATGAAACTGCAGGCCAAACACAGACCACTAACTCAGCACTTGACAAAGTCTTTCAGCAGCATCATACACTGCAATAGCAAACATCTGTCCAGCCCACTTAACCAAGGCCAAGTAAGTCTTGACATATTCCCAACCAATAGTGTAGATTTGGCCTTTGAGGCTGAGGTTAGTTTTCTGCATAAAGTGGCTTAATGTGGACCAGTATTTGTGACCATTGTCTCCCAGGAGCCAACGTAAGTGGTGTATATTTATCTGAACACTTTGTTTAGTCTATTTTTCTTCCATTAGAGCTTTTTTTCTTACCTTTAATGATGTTCTTGCTTACATTTGATGGTCATATGTTCCTTTGGCGGATGGAGAGACATATTAGAGAGTAGAGACTACTGTACTGTAGTCAATTTGGGTGGAAATAAAAGGACTGCAGAAAGGGAGTGGAGATATTTTATGGAGTGGCAGCAGATGGCTCCTGTAGGCCTGTTGGTGACCATGCTAAGTTCACGAGCATTTTTCACAAGCCGTGCAGTCAGTGAGAAGACTACCTGACTCACTGAACTGGTATGCGTTTAGATAGAGTGACCAGATTGTTTAAGTTTCAAACCAGGGCACAAAAAAATGGGTGGAGTGTATTCCTCAGAATTTTTTTGTTTATAATACATTCATTTGTGTAAGGTTTGGTGAATTTACTGTTGCTGTAAACCGTGATGAATGAGGAGGTGTGTCCGCACTTTACTGGCAGTGTGTGTATAGGATGACAGAGCTGCAGTAAGAGTTTGAAGATGTTGTGGCAACAAAATATATTGCAAGCTTATTCACTGAAAAAAAATCTCTGAAATGAATATATCAGCAAATCAAATGGTCTGTCAAATCAAAATATAAATATAAAACTTATAATCATTCTTATTTTATGAGAATAGAGAAGGTCACATCACGGTTTTACTGATAGCTACACACTGGTATCATTGTGTGTGCTTTTTTTTTTTTTTCAGCTGATTAACAATAAAAACATTGACAGCTAATCAGAATCCACCTGACTTTAACAAACTTGAGCATTTAAAATGGCAGAAGAATGTTATTGTCGGTTGGTGTGGACAATTCATGTAGTTATTGTTATAGTTATCCTTATTAAATTATAGCAAGATTGATTCTGATTAGCTCTCAATGTTTTTATTGAGAAGGTTTTTTTATTAACAAGTGAAGATGGTTTAATTCTAAACCCAACTTTGTTCAATGGTGAAATGAGATAAAACTCTTAAACAAATCTTTAAAAATTGTTAAAGGGGTCATATGAGGAGATTTCAAATTTTCCTTCCTCTTTGGAGTGTTACAAGCTGTTAGTGCATGGATAAGATTCCTGAAGTTGCAAAGATTAAAGTTTCAAAACCAAAGGGATATTCTTTATAATAGTTATGACTTGTCCAAGCCCCACTAAAAGCTCGTTTAAACACGCCCCCACTTTCCTGCATCACAGAGTGGGTTTATTTTCAAACACTGGCCAAATGTCTATTCAAAGAATGAAGGCGGAACTATTATTTTAGCTGTAGTGTTACTGCAGGTTGCAGGACATGCTGAAAATGAAACTACTTTGTTTGTGCTTTGCCGGACAATAAAGTAGAATTCTACCTTTGACTCAAAACCTTTAAGTAAGTTACGTTTTCTTATTCAAGAACCTGCTACTTACTATTTAAATGCAAGTTTTGAGCAGTTAGAGGTAGTGCTTGTTGTTTGTCGTTACTCTGATCACACATGCAGACATGGTGTTATGTGATGCAACAAATACCTCGTTTGTAATGTGTTTTATTGTTTTAGTGTCATAGCGGCAGGACACAGCATCACGTTATGGTAAGGGGCATAACATTTCCGCCACACGCCTTCAGTATTCGGTATAAACCCCATAAACACATTGCATTACACCAAATACACAAAATATTGTTCTTTTTAGAACCATCATATAACCCCTTTAAGAACAAGAAAGCCCTAAAGTGGACTTCTTTGTAGCCTAATTTAACAGCCCATTTTGTTGTATTTTATTTAGAAGCATGTTGTGTATTTGTTTTCTTTGTATTTTTCCTTCTGGTTTATTTTGACACTTTTTTGCTTTGTTCAGCCAAGGCTGAATGTTGGAATGTAATTTTGTAGCTTGTTTGATTGTAAAGTTGTTTCTCTGTGCCTTTATCTTTATAGCTGTGTTTTGGACTGCTATTCTGCAATACTGAGAACTGATTTTTAGGACAATTTTTATATTTTTATTGGTATCTTTATACTTATCATCCTTGGTGTGATCACAAAACCAGCCTTAATCATCTCAAGTTGCTCTGGTATATTTGTATATGGGTCAAAATTATGGATTTTTCTTTTATGCCAAACATTATTAAGGTATTAAGTAAAGATCATGTTCCATGAAGATATTTTGTAAATTTCCTACTGTAAATATATTAAAGCTTAATTTTTAATTTGTAATTTGCATTGCTAAGAACTTCATGTAGACAACATTAAAGGACATTTTTTTTTTTTGCACCCTCAGATTCCAGATTTTCAGATCTCTGCCAAATATTGTTCTATTCCAACAAACCATACATCAATGGAAAGTTCAGTGTAATCAGATGTTTTGAAATGAACCTTTTTGAAACCCTTTGGGATTGCGCTCTCTGGAAACCCAGAGCTTCTCTCTCACCTGACAACAAGCTGTCAACCATAGTTTGTGTCGCCCCTCTCTTAGAACACAGAGTAAAGAATGAAAAAGGAATAAAGGATAAGTCATAACAGAAACCAGAGCTAAACTCTCTTTGTTCTTTGCGCTTTTTTCATTCAAGAAGAGTGTGGGTGGGTTCTTGAGTGTTTACGAGTCTTTGTTGTCAGGGACAACGAGGCCAGTGGCCGACAGATCTCACTGACAGTAACCCAGGCAGAAATGCCAGCCATAAAGTCTCCAAACATAACAAACCAAGCAGAAACAGCTGTACCGCACTCTTACAGCCTCTTTGCCTCCGTCCAGAAACATCACTAACGCACTTCTGACCATTACAGAGTCTGCGTAAACCAACCACAGCCCGAAGAACCTCCTAATGAACTGTGCAAGCCAAACGCAAGACAATCGACACGTTATTAGAGACCCTAGTCCAAAAAGACCATCGTATGATGAGAACGGTGGGTTCAAGGAAGCATTGGAGTCTCAGTTGAACTGTTTTGGTCATTTGTTTTTAATTAGGCGTTCATTCAACATGACATTTTTTTCCTCTTTGACTAGTTGCAAAGTCATTTTGAAACCCTAGTGAGTGTAACAGTTGTTCATTTAACAGCATGCATGCTGAATTAGTTTAGTCATCCATCCATGGCCCATTGCATCTAGCCTCATCTTCTGTACAACATTAGGTGTTTCTAAGGTGAAAGATGTTGCAAGGCCAGATTTGTTCAGTTGGGTGAGATAGTAGATGAAGCAATGCTTGTCAACAGATTTGTCACTTTGTAGATTAAGCGTCTGTTAAGCAACCATGCAACCAATAAAAGATTCTCTTCTTGTTAGTCGGCGCAATGTGTAGTCTTGACAGGGACCAGACCTTTCTGGCTTTCTTTGAACAATAGTAAAGGACTGTCCAATAAAGTCATGAATGTTGCTGGTGTCTTGAAGTAGGGTGGAGTGCACGCAAGAGATGGAGACAGGCCACTTTTTAGAGCTCTTTACGACCCCCTGGAGACCCTTGATTATGCCGTGCCAGGGCAGAGGGCATCCAGAGAGCAAATCCAGGCCCTTTCCCAAAACTCAGAGGTTCAGCCCTACTGCAGTTACATGACTTCAGTGAGCATGGCCATCATCGCAAATCCTCAGTTATGCTTCCTGGATTGTGTTTGTGTTTAGGACAAAAAAATAAACCACATATACAAAACCAACCTATGGACCACAACAATGACAAACGTCTTTTTCAGCGGCTTTCTTTCTTGCAGTTTTTTCCCATGTAAATTTTTCTTGAACCAAATAAAAAACAGATGATTCGCAACATACACAAATTTGATTTGTCACAAAAACTACAAAGGTACCAACATTAATGAACCAAAACAACTACCAAAATTAAATAGTTAACCAAAATTAACTACCAGTCTGTCAAGTATTTGTAGATGATGTAATTACAAATATTTAAATACTGTATATAATATATGTAAATGTAACAGTGTTATTTTAGTACTATTTATGTACTATTTCTAATGTTTAAAAATATTCTGAATTAGCTTTTATTTATTTATTTTTTTGTAAGTTTTCATTTTCATTTGTTTAGTTTAAAGTGCAATGTATGTTTATATTTACTATTACTAAAATGACTATAATTTATATTGAATAATTTTAGTTTAAGGCATTTTAGTGATTTAACTTTTTGTTTAAGCAATTTTGTTTCCTTGAATATTTATTTTTTATTTCAGTTTCAATTAGCAAAATTTTATTTCTAGCATAATTATTGCTAACAATAGTATATGCAATATAAAACATGACTTTCAGACACTTAACTTTGAATACTTTTTTCTCTGTTAAGTTTCTCTGAGAGTTATGTGCCATTTCTACACACTTAATCTGAAATTGTGTCACAAAGCTATTTAGCAAACTCAGAGTTTATGGCATATCCAACCGGAAAGTTATGCGTTCATGTTAAAAATCAATTTCTATTCTTAACTTTTGAATCTGCCCTATTGCATTTCTTTTTAATCTAAGTAACTGTAGCTGTGCTGCTTCATGCATCCAGATGCTATAAAATCTGTGAGAGCAGATTTCAGAGAGCTTGCTTCCTTCTGTGTTTATAAACAGATGTCAATGTCATCTCTTACAGCTTGTGACAGTTTAGACAGCAGAGAACAGCCAAGAACTGACTGAGTGTTAATTGAAGGAGGTCTATATTACAGTGTCCAAAAGAAAAAGACCGTCCTGCCTGACTAAAGTAAGTGATTACATTCAGCATTTACTGGCAAACCCAATCAGAGTCTTATGCGCTCTTTCCATGTACCACCTCAGTTGTTTCATAGAAGCTCTGAAACACTAATTACTTGACTGTTTAGTTAAAAAAAGGCATAACTATCTTGTTACAGGGAGCTAGAGAGGAAGAGAAAGGAATGGGAAGGAGGAAGGTAGGATACGGAGAGAGTTAGCGAAGGGAAAAAAGGGTGTTTGTGAGGAAATATATTCCACATGTAGTCGTGCAGGACTGCGCAGTCATGCGGAGTGCACCCCGTTGAGCTGCGGTGGTCAGGGAACCCTGCTATTAATCTGAAGAGGTGACGGGTCGAACCACTTCCGTATCCGGGGGGCCAGTGTGAGGTCCATAACAGAAGCAGGGAGAGAGAGCATTCTGGATATGCTCACCACCAACATAAGAGAAAAAAAAAAAGATATATTTTTAATCTATTGATATAAAACAGGAAAGTTGAGAGAAGAGGGATTTAGAGGGTTACATGAAAACTTATTAGATGAGTGTTCTTGAATTGAATTGAAATGGCCAAAAACTTAGCTCAGTACTGCTGTGATATAGTTTTATGATGTCAATGTGATAGGTTATTTTACTTGATTTAAACTAAAAAAGACTGAATATAAGTATTTTTGGATTGTTTTCGAGTATGAATATCAATACATTCCTAAAACAAGATAAATTTACATTGAATTAAATGGTAACATTGTGTAATAATAAATGAATTTATTATTATTTACACTGCAAAAATGTTTCTTAGTATTTTTGTCCTAATTTCAAGTACAAATATCTAAACATTTTGTAATTAAAATAAACTTACTTGAGAATAAAAAGGAATTGAAATATTAAATCTTTGAAAAAAGAGAAACTAAAGTCAAAGGAAAAACTAAAATATTTTTTCTTAGCCCATTCACAGATGTTTTTTCTTCTTCAAAATTTGACGGATTAATACAGTATCTAGTCATTTTGCTTCTCAAGTATATTGATACAAGAATGTTAACATATTTATAATGAAACAAAAGACAAAAATACTAAGAAAGACAATCACTTCTTGGCAGTTTTACTGATAAATTTGACAATTTTGGTTTACAAATAATACAATTTTAAGTTGATTCATAAAATAAGATTTTTTCCCCCCGAAACTATTTTCCAATTTTGCTACTAATAAATGTTTTTTTAAGAATATCTGGACATTTTCAGCATTTTGTTTAAGCCTGAGAAAGTACTTTTAAGACTTGAACATACAAGTAAAAGGAGCTTATGTCTTTGAAGACAGTCTGTGTACTTGTGAACTTTAGCATTTGACAAAAACAGGGCATAGCTGCATCACAGCACAAGCAGACAAACATTTTAAGGCAGAAAGAAGAAAAAAGATAAAAGCAAGCACACACTTCTGACAGAATGCAGCGATAGTCGGGCGGAAATGCTTTACGACTGGGAGTCATTCATTTGGTTTGTGTCTCTGGCATGCAAACCGCAGAAGCAGGGCCTTTTACAGGACAAGAAACATGTTCACTGCTACAGACACACACACTCGCACGCTCAAAGCCCCCATTACTTTGGTCCATGCTTAAAAACACACTCAACTTCAAACACATTTTACTGAGTTTTTAATGAGATATTTATCTTGATGGTGATCTCGCATTTTAAGAATGGCACATATTTCAGGGGTCACCGTGATGTCGTCCACACGTCCAGACAGAAGATGTTGGTGATTGGGTGAAAGAGTCAGCTCGCAGGTGCTCTGCTTATCCAATCAGACGCTGTGAAACTGAATTATGTGAAATTTTCTAATCAATCCTAAAATCTTGTGCGTTTCTCTTTTGGACACCTACAGAGTCAACAGCGGCTTGGCTTTTGGCCGTTGAGAATAAAGCTGGAAAAGTACTTTTGCGTGATTATGAAGTCATTGCATAGAACCATATCATCAGATCTGGATTTGCTGAATGCGATCATTTCAACAATTGATAGAATATTAATCAAAATGTATGGCCTTACTTTGCATTAGAGGAAAAAGGGGCTATTTAACCAAAGAGCTGCGTTTGACCAGGCTGAGCAGATCTGTATTTAATTTAGAATTCCTCTGTTCTACAGACAACACAAAGGGGGTGTGGGGGGGTCGGGGGGGAAGCTACAGGCAAATGTTTGAGTGAGCAACCTTCTTGTTTCTTGAGTGTTTCTAGTATACCATTAACCCACTTTATCAGAGCCCAGTGGGAGGGATGAAAACAGTGGGAAAATTCACCCGCTGTCTTTTTTTCCCCCCTCGTCTCATGGTTTTGTGTTTAATAGGAGATCATCCGGCTGTAAACACACAGCGTAGTATTTGCCCAGACAGCTGTGAGTGGAACTGCTATCTTATTTATAGCTGTGCTGATCACTGTAATGGAATTCATTGAGATTAATTAAAAAATGATTCAGTCATATATTAGCAGATTAATTTAGAGTGGTCTCTTTATGATTGTGTATTTCTATTCAAATTACTTCCTGTAATGACAAAGATGAATATTCAACAACCAATACTCCAGTCTTCCGTGTCACCCAGCCCTTTAAATATGCTGATTTTTGTTGCATTTCTTTGTCATATTTCTTATGAACAGTGTTAAAACAGTTGTGCTGCTCTTTGATGAACATTTATTTGAAATAGAAGTCTCACAAAGTGAAGTAACATTATAAATGTGTATTTTGGTCAGTGCATATCCATGCTGAATCACAGTATTTATTTAAAAAAAGACATTTGTGTTACTTTTTCCCTTAAAAATAGAGGCGGTCTCAAAATGGGAAGCAGTTTGTATTTTTAGGCTGAGAGTCTAGAGTTGCCAGCTGCCAGTGCAGCAAAAAAAGTAACACTCTTAGTCTTTTTATGGAAATACAGGAAACTATTTTTCTATTACAATTTCCAATTGGAAAATAAATAAATTGATGGCTGGTAACAATTGACCACGTAAATGTGAAGAATTTTAATCTAATACTAAAGTGTTGCGTGCTGTTAAACATATCAATTTGTCTAACCTAGCAACAACCAATAAAAGGTAAATGTGTTTCACATCCATCTTTTGCGATCTGTTTCCCATTCTAAACTTTAATGATTTAAATCCAATAGCTGAAATCCTGATGCATTCTCAGCTGTCTGGGTATAAAATACCACACTTTTCATATTGATTTAAAGTGGAAGCCAATTTAGTTATCTTAAATAGGCTACAGAATGATTCTGCTATATTCAGGGCGGTTGACACAACCATTGGTCAAAGGTTGCCCGGGACACACACTCTTAAAGTCTGAGTCTAACAGATGCTGTGTTGTGCATCACTTTTCCTCTTTCACACTGTCTGTAATGTTATCCAGGACAACTGCATATATCAGAGTTTGATGCCTTCCAGACGCAACACTAATGTGTGCACCCTCAGCCAGCGTAATGAAACCAGCAGCAGGCTGAAACTATATTTATAGGAAGTGTGGATAGATTTCACATCTGGAAATGAAAACCCTGCCCTATATGCTAGTTATCGATACAGTAGATGTTGAACTGATAGTTAACGTAGTTTTAGGTGTGTGCTGTATCATCCAAAACAAAACCTGAACGAAAAGTATCAGTGATTAATTTATTTACAGTGCGTTCTGTTCAGGCAGGAGGAGAGACATTCGCAAATAACACACACTGATCTCTGTGGCTGTCTTTTGCTCAATTGAATCACTCTGTCAGTAGCTGTGCTGTTCCAAAGAGGCCAGACTACTCTCATCATTTTCCTCAACTGCCGTTCCCTCGGCCCTGACCCATGCAAACAAGTCTGAATCACAGGGACCTAATTAAGTCCCCCTATTTTTTTCTTCACCGCTTCCCTCTGTTTTGGCGTAAAGAAAACAGTTGCATGCATTAGAGTTTTCCCTTTCATCAGTCCAAACACTCTGGAATGTGACCCCCATTAAATTCATTTCAATTACACTCAGCATCAGCAAGCGTTCAGGAGGAATATGTGTAATTTCACAGAGTGGATGTGTGTCTGACAGGTTTCTTTGAGTGGAAAATAAGCACCTCAGGCCAGTTCAGTGAGTGTTGTTTTAATCAGCACTCGTTCGGTATGACTGTGTCCTTAACTGTTGGTCTTATTTGACAACATATTGGATGTAAAAATGAATATTTGCACAAGAACAGTTTCTGAATACATTTTTTACGAAGAAACCTTAGGTTTGCAGAGTCCTTTGGGTCGAAATGCAGCCAAAGTGAAACGGCGAAGGTACGACTAGTTTATTTTCCTGAGTATTTGTGTCTCCCTCAGTCTACCATGGTCTTAGCTCAAACTCAGGTAGCCTGTACATAAAACCCAACAGTCCATAACTATGCTAATCTGAACGCTTCACTGGTTTTTAATGAAGCCCATTAAACATGTGTTCTGGGGGTCCTTCAGCACCGTGTTTTAGGGCCCAGCAGCAGGGGGTTTAGTGGCTGATGCGTCCCCAGGCAGCCACGCTGATCAACACGGCAGTTTTATGGGACTGGAGTTTTAGAGAGTGTACAGGAGAAGGAAGTGTCTGCTGTAGCTGTGAAGCTGTAAATTGTGACGTCCCATTGGTTCGATGAGGGTGATCAAATACAATGGCAGCACTGCATAAAATGATTTACTTGTTCTGTATTTTTGTCTTGTATTCCATTACAAAAAGCATTTGTAAAACAGTATAAATTTACTTGAAGAGAAAAATGACTTAAGGTGTAAATCTAATTTTCTAGTGGGAAAAAAGAGGGCTTGTATACCCTTTGAATTTTAATGCATTTTTATTCCCCAGATATTTTTTTCTTGTTCTAAGCATCAACTCATTTAACTTTGATAAATATTTTTTTATTTCTTGACCTCTCAATTCATTTTGGTTTTCAAGTAATTGTTTCTTGATGAAAAAATATTGGTGCTGGATATATTTATATAATACTTTATTATTCTCTGGATTTTTATGAAGGTAAGAAACATTTAAACAGACAGGAAATAGAGTGGCAGACATCTGAGAACCAAAAGAAAACTGTTAATATTTAATATTTAAAGTAATATTTCTACAAAAAAAGAAAGCTATTTTTCTCATTTTTAAAGAATATGCTTCAAACTGCAAAATCACCAAAAAGCGTCATAAACATATTATAAAAGTTGTCTGTGGTTTATGGAAGAAATTTATACAGATTTGGAACAAAGTGAGGGTGAGTAAATAATGACAGAATTTTTTTTATTTTGGGCTGAATTAATCCTTTAAGCATTGCAATATGTCTGCTGAATCAGTGCATATGCGCATGGGAGTCAGATCTGTGCTGCCAACTGCTGAATAGATTAATGACTTTCAACCCAAGGTGTGAGGTACTTGCTTTGTTTTGACAAGAGTTGTGAATAATTGTGATAAATCAAATTATGCGTTCAAAACTTGTATCACCCAGCGTAAATGATCCATGCTTTCCACAGGAGAATTTTTCCAGGGAATAAATGAACTTTTAATGGCTGGCCTCTAGATGGCTCTGCACTAAGCATAACTGAGTTCCAATAGTTTAGGATCAATGTAGAATAAACACCCCCAATAACTGTGGAACAATTTAGTGTTTGAGGATCTAACGAGAGCATCTGTGTTCTCTTTTCTTTTTTAAATCCACAGTGATTTAGTAAAGAGCAGAGATCTTTTCATTGAATGCAGAGAGAGAGGAACAGATTTGAATGTGGCTCTTTGGAAATGATGCTTAATTAAGGTCAATTAGACTCAACATGCATTACGCCGGATTCTAATTGCTGAAAATTCACCTGTAAATGTTTTTGGATAATAATGATCAGTGAAAGAGTTGGGCAAACATGACAAACCTATTACTGTAGCTTACATGTCACTCATGAGAACTGCAAAGGAGGAAACAAGCGAGAGAGCGAGAGAATGAAGGGCAAAGTGAGGGTATTCCAGGAGCATTTAGAGCCATTGGCCGTAATCATATAATTGTAGGATATCCTCTCTCGGAGCTCTACTGGTCCAGTGGATGGTGGGCCTCTTAATGACCCTTGACCTTTGTGATCTCTTGACCTTGAGAACAGGAGTTGAGGGAAACAGATTGGAGATGATGTCAAATCTGCAGCATTTATCCGTCAGTACTGCATTTAACTCTGGATCGAGGTGGTTACGACCAGATGCATGCTAGAGCACTTGGAATCTGTTTCAGGGTTATCGGTCAAGTTTGGGTGAAACTGTCCCCTGATGAACTTATAGTATTTTGTTTGAACTTTACTAGTTCATGTGACTTATCTTAGTATGTATTTCTCACATTGTATAGTAGGGGGGCCAGATTTCTGAAATGGAAGGGACATATTCAAGTGAAAATCATGTGTGAATTAAAACAAAACAAAAAAACCTAGAACAATACACGTTTGTATATTTTTGTTAAAAGGGTCATATGACGGTTCTAAAAAGAACATTATTTTGTGTATTTGGTGTAATGCAATTTGTTTATGTGGTTTAAGGTTTACTATGATTATGTGGTTTAGTGGTTTACTATGATTGGCTGAATACTGCATACATGTGGCAGAAATGTTACGCCCCTTACCATAACGTGATGCTGTGTCCCAGCGTTATGACATCAGAACAATAAAACATATTACAAACGAGGCATTTGTTGCATCCAGTGGAGACATAATTACTGATTATCATGACTTATAGAGCGCAGATCGGGCCGCATTGTTCTGTTTGAGCCTGGCCTGCATCCAACAGAGCAGTAACCGAACCCAAGCCCGACACAGTTAAAATCAAATTTTTTTTCTCATACTAATGACACATGCACTTTTTTTTTGTGGAAAGCCCGCTTTTATTAAGCAACTGTCGGAAATGTCAACAGATATGGAGCATCAGCGCACACAGGGCAAAAAGTGCCAATATAACACTAGTTTGATACATTTCCGCACACAGGAAGACGGATTTGGGGTAATATTTTACATTTATTTTAAAACCTTTGCATCAAGTGAAACAGGTCCATTGGCTACCTACTAAGCAGTTTTACATTTTAAATGGTCAATGCCTTATCATGCTGATGTGACCGTGGCCGAGCCCGACCCGAACCCTGTAAATATTTGTCTTAACCCTGCCCGTCGGGTGCTGTCTTTTTTTTTTTTTTATTTTGCATATTTATATTTATAATTCTGTTTAATATTTTCTTTTTCAAAAACTGAACATGTTGCTGTGTTTGTGGTTACATTGTCATTCTTGTAGGCATTTTGGCTCTTGCTTTAATGCTTGTATCCTTAGCAAACTGCTTGGGTATTTGTCATGTATTACCCAATATATGCACTCTCTTAAGAGATGTTTTGGTTATACATTGTCTGCCAAGAACATAAACATAAAGCTAAATAAATGCAAGCGCTTTAGTAAACCTGGCTCCCCGTCAAAGATTGCTGGATCTGGCAACCCTGTGTTCCTATCCTAATATGTGATGGACTGAGAGGAGGAAATATTTGGGGAGATTCCGAGAACTTTCCTACGTCCATTCAACCAATCCTATGATCTGGGAATGCAAGTGAAATTGCAGGATGCTGTTTCACAGATGGAAATAAAGTGCGGAACTGTGAAGGGCAGATGCAAACTGAGAATCTTAAGCCACTCTGAGCGTTGTCCTTGTACTCTTTCACGCTCATGATATGAAGCAATTAGCAATACAGCATGTGACAGTGAAGTGTTTGTATTGAAATGAACATAGGCTGGTTTAAAGCTGCCACTCATGGGAATACTCTGTGTATTTTTTTTACTGCTTTGTTAAAAGCCTTTGGTGTTTCTGAATGAAACAGACCAGCTCTTCCTGTTTTCAATTCAGCTTAAATCACTCTCTAATTCTCTTCCTCCTTTTTATTAAACCAGTCTCCACAGAACATTTCAATACATTAAAATTGTGAAATACCCAGAGTTCAATATGCTAATGCAACTTTTTTTTTTATTTAGATTTGAGCTTTAAACAAATTAATTATTTAATTTTAATTTTTAATTTTTATTTTTAATATATTTAATTTTTTTATTTTGTGAACCATATGTGATCACACAACTGGATATGATGTGTTTAAATCACAAATGTGAATTGCTTATTTTTTTGTATCAAAATGTACATTAGCAAGCATTAGAAAAATGTTTTTATTTCCAACATACTGTATTGGCGGTAATTTGTTTTGTGCGGATATGTTCATGCATTTATTGTTTATTTATTTGAACATAATTTTAATAGCATCTTCTCAACCAGTTAGAACGTTCTGTGCCTCTATACGGTGAAATGCAACAACTGTATATGAATATGTTGTAAATGGTAGAAATGCATGTTAACAGTCTTTCCAGTGTAATTTTACACCAATGATATTCAAAATAGGCATTGCTATCCATTACTAAAGAATGTAAAATTTGAAATTTTGCGAAGTTCATACTAAATTTGATGATGCTCTATGCATGTCTGTAGTATATAGTGACATACTATGTTTTTTTTTGTTTTTTTTATGTTTGTAGTCTCCTTGACCCCCATGACCTTATGGGATAGCAAAGTGGCCACCAGCTGCATGGTTCTAAGGAATTTCAGCAGAAGCTTTAATATTTTGTTACCTGCTCTAGTGCTCTTTTAAGAACACTGCATATATCCTAGAAACTAAACAATCAACAATATGCTGTTTACATTTAAGAGAGCTCATTTCTCACTTGCTGTCTATGAAATGATAGAACCTGATTTGAATTCCATTTACATTGTCTCTGTTTTTTTGTGTTGTCTTCATAGCACTGGGAATAGAGTTATATTCAATGTAGGGGAATTTTAAGGAGGATGTATGCTCTGGATACAGGTATTATTCCTCATTTGCTCCCTACCATTGTAGTCAGTGTTTAGAGTATGTAGCAGAGTTGACTACTCTTCTGTCAACTCTCATCTCAAGTCGGTCTTGTTTATGAGTGTTGTGTTTGGATGTCACCTTCACCGCTGTCAGGTCTAACAGAGCGTTTGTGTATGGGAACTCACTCCATCAAATGTTTCTTACTGAAGTTGACGGGCTAAAGCGGCGGTTCTCTCTCTCTGTAATGTGACTAATGCGACAGCGCTGACTAGCTCCAGAATCATCTTCGGCCAAACACTCTGGATGACACACAGGCTCCATGATGAGTGTTCGGGTAGATGCAAGTTGTAAAACACAGATATATCTGTCTGAGATAGGCCAGGAGATGAATCCTCTTGTTAATTCATAAAATGCAGGGGATACATTGAGGTCTTTTTCTCACAGTCCATGTTTGGCTTCTTTCATTTATTATATATTTTTTTAAACTTCTAGGAAAACAGTGAGCGTGGAAAATAGAACTCGTGTTCGGCGCTCCTCTTACAGTATGTCTCTCTCTCTCTCTCTCTCTCTCTCCCTTCCTACCCATTTAACAGGATAAATAATTGTTATCATCATATTTTTCACATTTGAAATGTTGTGTTTGCATTGGCTTATGTTTCTGGAAGCCGTGTGCAGTCAGGGTCATATTTTTCAAAGATGCATTTTTCAATTTAGCGAGCCAAAACAGCGAGCTGCAGTAGTTATGTTGACCAGCTTGGCCAGACCAGCAAATATGGTTAACAAATTGAAATAATATGGCATTCATTCAAAAAATAGTTCCACTTTGATAACTACAGGCCAATTTTGTTTTTCCTGCTAATTATAATGAAATACCATGCATAAGCAAGACCATTCTGGCACAAAGCTGGACCGTTTAAGGCATTTGAGTGTGGGCTGCAGACAAAAATATTTTCTTTTGACTATTAACAGAAGAAAATTGTGTTTAGGCAACCTAAAGAACTGTAATCAGCTTGTGTAATTTTCAGGCGCTCAGGTTAAAGTGAAGTTCAGTACCTAAACTAAAGCCATTACATCAGTTAGTATAAATAGTTTTACATGGAAAATCAGAGAAAGGAGAGGGATATGATGCAAATGGATCACTCAAAAACAGAAACCGAGAGTTTGATCGATTTCTGTAATCTTAAATGATTTTCTTCATAAAAACATGCTCTCATGTGCTTCTCTCTGATGAATAGCAGACAAGAGGAGGGTGATCAACGGTATTTTGCTGTGGGGAGTGAAGAGATGAGACGGGATCTGAACCGCACTAAAAACAACAAAGCTAGCCCTTGCTCTCTCCCAGTACACAGACAACAATTCATGCTACTGTGTAAGACGCATTGCCTTCAGAAGTGGGAACACTGACCCTGCTCATTTTTACATGTGGAAAAGGTTAAAGTCACTCAGTGTTACTGTTGAGCTGTTTTCTTCATTTTAAAAAACGAGCAAACGGTGCCAGGTTTATGTCAGACCCTAATTCCGATGACTGCGCAGGATGTTTTTGTTTTCAGTGTGTGATTGTCTGTTAAAGCTGCACTCAGTATTTTTTTTCTTTAAATTGAATCCATTTGTTTTTTCATTAAAGTTTTAAGTCTGAAGTAAGTCTTACATAGAGTGGGTCACGTCATAGAGGACTCTGTGTTGTGATCACATGACCAGTTGAATGCTACTCAAAACAAAGTATGTGTATCTTTGGAATCTTGAGGTCAGTAAGAATTTTTTTTTCTTTTGAAAGAAATGAAAACATTAAACTGATCAAAAGTCACAGTAAAGACATTTAAAATAAGATTTCCATTTCAAATATTGAAAAGATTTCTATTTCATATTAATACAGTTATTTTGAAAGTTGTATTCAAGCTTCTCTTTAATCCAAGTTTGCATCAAAGAATCCTGAATAAAAATAAAAATAAAAATTACGTAGTACAACTGTTTTCAATATTGTTTATAATAATATATGTTTCTTGCAGCAAATCAGAATATTAAAATGGTATCTGAAGGATCATGTGACACTGAAGACCAGAGAAGTGTGTGTGTGTTCTCACACTTGATTGGTTGATTCTGGCTTATTATTGTCAGAGGTCAATTAGTAAAACCTCTTGCCGACCATCCCTCCCTCTGATTGATCTATTCTGTGTAAACACACACACACAAACACACACACGCTCACACACACACACTTCTGACAGGGAGCTTAGTACGTGACATTTTGCACTGACAAATTAGATTCTTACCACTGTGTATCCTTAACCTTTGCATACCGGTCAAGCACTCACTAGATCCCTAGGAGACATAATAAACACACACACAATGATTTCACAACCTGCAGTAGTTGCTGGTCTTTGGTAGGAGGGTCTTGTAGTGTAAAGCAGTCAACTAGGTTAATCTACAAAACTGGTGGCACAACTGTTATCAACATTTATAGTGATAAGAAATGTTTCTCGAGAAACTGCACTTGTAATTTTTTTTTTTTACACAACAGACAGACTGAGAAAGGTTCATGGGCATGTCATTTAAGGTTAACACAAACCGTCTATGGCCAGTTCCAAAGTTCATAGTACTTGATGTAAGGGAGAAACTACTTTGTTGGAAAACTACTGTGTTTACACTTTCAGAGAGTTGGTAAATTTCCACTCAGTGGTGACCTATGAAAACTAAATATTATTTGCTTCTGCTCCATCATAATCCATCTTTGCAAGGTTCTTTTAGCTACCTGTGTGGCAGCAGACAAATAAACCTAAAAGAGCCGTTGCTTAGAAGTTTGAGGGTGACATATCTGACAGCCATTGTTCAAAAATTCAAAGGCTTCCTGTAAGCAACTACCACATTCCTTTCTTCATGTTGAATTTGACTTATAGGAGGAAAAATGTCTAGCAAACATATTACCCAGGAAAACAGCTTCTGAACAAAGCATCAAACGAGAGTTCTGTTTGAAATATGACTAAGGAATATTTTCACATGCTCCAAAATGCAGGAGTGCCAGACTCCAAGTTTTTGCGACCTGTTTCTTGGTGGGAACACCAAGAAACAAGATCAACAAACATCTGTGAGTATCACTGAGTGTCTGTTTTACCCAATTATTAATTTTCCAAACTTTCTTCATTTTTATGTAAATATATTCACAGTTTCCACATCTCAGTTTTACTTCATAACACTGGAAATAACAGCAGACCGGATCAGTGCGCTGAAGACGTTGAATTGTTACGACATGTTCTGTACTACTGCATTTGGTTTAACATTTCAGTTAGGACTGTCAAATTTTAATCCCAATATTGATATATGCGATTACTTGCGGCTAATTTGCACATGAGCTTGTTTGAATTTTACCTGAATTATTTGACATGCTGATGAATTCATATAACTAATCTTATCAATGTTCACTGTGCTCGGTAAGGAAAGTGTATGATTTGTTCATTTTATTTTTTATTAATTGAATGATTATTTTATTACATTAAGTAAATCCTCACCTTCAATTCCCAGCCTCATGGTTTTCTCTTTGTTTGTCCTGTCTCAAATGGTTGACACACTGATGGGGCCGCATGTCCCTCCAGGTCAGACACGCTGCAGTGGGCCAGTAATCTCTCCCAGATTAGCTCAGATTATAGTGTTTATTTTTCACAACTGCTGAGATATTAACTACCTAATCAGCCACAGCTGTGTCCGCCCTTCTTTCTGTTTACAAGAAAAATTAGCAGCACCTAATTACCTAACTGAGGTGCTCAGATGCCAAGGCCTTAGTTTCGCTTCTAAAGAAGTAAGGAATTCTAAAGATGGGTTAGTATTCCTAATAAGTTAACCAATTGCCTTGGAATGTTTTTCCACTTTGCTTTGCCAAATCCTCAGAACGAGCCCATGTTGAGATAAGGTCACTATGCACAGCATACTATCACATCTGTATTTACTTCACATGTGAAATGTGACTAAATTTGAAGGTTTATTACTGGAATGTTATCTCTCCTACCATATAATGTCAACTTGTTTCCTGTATTATGTGTACATCTAACCCAAATTGGGTACAGGACACCTGAAAGGAGTAGTTCACTTGTAAAGTAAATACTTTTCTTGCATTTTCATGGTTTTCTAAATCTGTATGGCTTTCTGTCTTCTGTGGAACACAGAATTGAAACAATGAAAACCTAATTTTCATTAACACTATAACACTATTCTCATTTTAGAATGCATAACTTTTGCTTTGGTTAGGTAGATTACCCATTTGTCCACTCCAAGCACATAGAGGTGGCTGCTATCTACACAATAGCGCATCTACCTATACTTTTCTATAGTTGTACCTGCATGAATGGTCATGCGACAAGCATTTTTGGTTGTGATGGAGATCGTTTCTGAAACGCAGTGAAAACACCAGTGTGGATGAGAATTGTTTTCATTTTAAAAACATTATAAAAATTAAACTCACTAGTATAAACATTGCCTCAGACAATAAAAGTCAGTGCAGTCTGGTGGAGTTCTGGACTTTAACCATTCTTCAAAATGTCTAATTTTGTGTTCTAACGTAAAAAGAAAATCACACAGGCTTAAAACGTTCTGAGTAAATAATGACTTTTAGCTTTTAAATGAAATGTTACACTTCTTGAAATAAACATTACTGTGTTCTGTATAAGAACAGACTCATGTTTCATGTTTTTTGATCCACTAATATTTTATCAGAAATTGTTCCCAGTCCGTTCTCATTTATCATGAGAGAACAGGTTATCTCAGATGAGAACGTAGAGATAGTAAGAAGATGAAGATTTCTATTGTGACCCCTCATGTTTCCACATGTAGCAGGTCTGATATAGAAGCCAAGGGTAGATTTCACTGGGTAGCAAAAGCTGGACAGATGATCGCTATCTTTGATGTTTAACTTTTGCCAAGCCTTGGCTCTTTTAGCTGTCTGTCTACAGAGCCAAGCACACTTTTTTTTTTTTTTGGTCCATTTTGGAGGCCGAGTACTCAAGGACCACTGCTTTTGTGACAGTGCCAACATCTTACACAATATATTTTTTGTTGCTGATGGATGGAAACCATAACCCATTGTATACATGTTTTTTCATATCTCCGTAAGAAATATCCGTAAGATCATCTCTTTTTCAAAATGGAAAGAACACTGTTATCTAAATGAAATATGTCTGTTGTTTTCAAGGATGTACTTGGCTGTTTTTCCCCTCAGAGGGAACTGCAGGGTTGCAGTTTAATGAAGAACCCAGAGAGGAACAGATAGGTGAGAGGAAGTTTGAGAAATGTCTGAGGGGAACAGTTTTGGTTGTCTATAACTGAGAATTATCATTGAAGATGCTTAAAAATGTTAAGAGGGCACATGGGAATTTTTTCAGCAATGATACAGTTTAATTTGAATAAATGACAAGTTTGAGCGTAAGTTTATACAAGCAGGAGCTTGTACAGTTTTGGCGTTGTAACAGTGGCCATGTACACACTTCAGCCTCTTCTGAGCACTTAATCCTGTTCTATACACACAGAGTTCGGTTATTTACAGAGCTACATGTCGTGACTCATTTACTAATTTTGACACTAGTCTGTTTCCTTCCACCGTAGTTGCTTCCAACAGCTCTGCGGTCAAGTACTAACCCATACATTACAGTTCACGGAGAGCATGCTGTTTAAAGCAGCTTAAAAAACATAAACGCAGCATCTCTGTTGATGGGTGCTTATTAGAATTGTTAATATGTCTCTGGTCAAAAACAACAAGTGGGTTCAATTGTTGGCATACTAGATGGCTACTACTGTTACTACTCCTGTACTGTATACACACACACAAATCAGTCATTTAGGGAATACACTACTGTACGTACACCGTAAAGCTTCACAGCATGTATGTGGTTATGATGTCTTTTCTCAAATGCTAACAGTGATACTTAAAGTGTTGGTGCTCCTTAGCTGAAATTGAAATCATGAGATGTTTGATATCATAATGATGTCATAGTTTCTTTTCTTTGGCTGTGTGTGATGCCACTGCACTGACAAACTAACTGGCGTATGAATACGAGGTTCTGCAAAAAGCCAAGGAACACATAGTGTATATACACATGCATGTACAGTACGATGAGAAAATGCTGACCTGTTGTTCAACTGTGAAATGTTTTGTACATTTAAAATTGAATGTCGTACAACTTCCAGAAGATACATTTTACAATGTGTTGAGATCAAGTATAATATTTAAACTTTTGCATTTTCCAAAAAAATTGGAGAAAGGGATTATTATGTGACTCACAGCTAAAGCAAAAGATTATATTACTGGATTCTGGCCAGAGCATAATCACAATGACTCAGTATTAAGTGATGTTCTGGTAGAGAGCCACCGACAGTCTTCTCTGAGTAGATGCAGAATACCACGCACACTTATTTAATCCAGTGTTTAGATAACGTCCTTGGGAACGGGTTTTCAACAGACCGTTTGGCATTCATTTAGCATAGTTAGAGGGTTTATAAATATGGAAGAAATTGTATTTATTGCTTAACATTCATTTGCGAAGCAATAGACCAGAAAGTTTTGTTTTAGTACTGCACTCACTCATTAAAGACCTTTAGTCGATGTTATAAGATGTTAGAATTCAGTTTGTAAATGGGTGTTTCTCCAACTATGGGCAGTTTTGGGCTTTTAGAAAATAAACTACTCGCACTAGTTTATTGTCTGCAGACAGTGTCCGAAAGTAGATATACATACTGTGTGTTTCTATGAAATTCAAACATTTCTACCACAGCGTCATTTTCCACCACATCGCATGTTTTGTGTAACAAGTTTTGGTGGGAACCACTGTGGTGGAAACAAGACTTAAAGATTATTTTAAATTAATTTATCCAAAAGAAACGCTTTTAAATAATATTCACAAACATTACTGTTCGAACATTATGTTTGATTCGAAATGCTACATTAATTTGTTGTCTGCACAACACATACACAAACTTTAGCAAAAACTTTAGCTGCCAATTTTTGATTATTATAAGTGGTGTGCATCCACGGTCAATATAAAAATTATGAGGACTTGTAATAATCTTTCCTAAAAATAATATTTATAGGCCAAATTATGTAATCTCTATGTGCTATAATGAGAACCAGACTGAAAAACGTATAATATAAGTTTCAGCAGTGAGCTGCCTCTCAATATCTCTGCTGAACAAAATTTGCATACTGCTTTTCATTTTTAGTGCATTCACAGTATTGACATGTTTACCTGTTGTATCTTTTGCATGCATGAAATAGATCAGTTATTATTTCAAACCAGGAGTATTGGATTATTTAGATTATTGTTTTCAGTTTCGAAAATGTTGGTGCCTCACTAATGAAAATCATGCTTAAATGGATTTAACAACTAGCAAAGATAAATACCGAAAGCAGAAAACAAGCAAAACCCCAAGGTTGCTGAAACACCCCTGTGTTATTTTTGTATCATCCAAATACATGAAGTCACCAATATGTATTGTGAAAGACAGGTAGATTGATGTGTGTGTGTGGGGGGGGGAGAGAAAATACTCCTCAGCTAAGATATATGACTTAGTGAATCAGTGTTAGCAAAGGCTGAGCTGTTCTTGATCTGTTTACAGAAGGAGGAGTGTGGGAGATAAGAGAGACACAGATGAACGGCTATACAGCAGCTTCAGCTCTGAATCACAGAAGGGGGGGGTGGTGGTGGACAAGAAATAACAGCCTCATTCAGATTGATAAGAAAAAGAAGAGCTTGAGTTCAGAGAGAACGGGAATGTTGACGACTTGCTCCTTGAGGTGCTATTGGAGGCAACAAATGAAGCTAGTGATTCAGTACACATATCCACCTTTTTCACCTCAGTGCTTGATGTGTTTATTTGCCCTTTCTGCTCATGTGGGGGATCTGTAACGTGAGATGCGCTTTTTTTACCAATCACTGATCAAACTCTAGAAGACGTGACCTGAGGTGAAAAGCCAGTCTGCATCATTTGCCTTCTGTCTTTCTCTTGCCCTCAGTGTGTGCAGATTTGGGAAGGGCTCCATATCTCCACATGCTGTCGGACGGCTGCCAGAAAGGGCAATCGTTTTGCTACCTTTTCAGCAGCAGACATAAGTGATTAGCAGGTGAAGAATCGGCCATGTGCTTGGGGTCACGCTGCACCAGGCTGGAAATTTCCAAAGCAAACAAATGTACTAATAGCGGCGATCTTGGGGGAGTTGTTTGTATTGTGTCTGCAATTTTCGATAAAGCAAATATACTCTTTAGCTTATTCAAACAGAGCTGTCCTGCAATCTTCTGTATGGTTTCATTATTAGGGTCATTTGTGAGAAAAGTTTGAAAACATTATTTGCTCATTGATTTGATTTGTATTAATGCCAAAGGATTTGTTAAGATTTGTTTAATGAAAAAAAAAGTATCATAAAGTATCATGCACTAACAAGAAAATGTTTTTGCATCTACATTTATTAATATAATTGAATTGTGTAAATGTATTATTATAATGTACTATATATAATCTATGTATCAATTAAACATTTTACATTTTACTTGTGCACTGCAAGTTTGTCATATGATTTTAAATATAGTATGCTCAATGTTACATTAATTGGTGTGTGTGTGTGTATATATACTTTTTTTCACATATTGTGTATTATTGAGTTTATAGAGTATATTTTAGAAATGTTTTAAATGTAATATATTCCTCTTCAGTGTCCCATGATTCTTCAAAAATCATTCTAACATGCAATTTGCTGCTCAATGCTGCTTATTTAAAAAAAAAAAAAATAAAAAAAAAAAAATAATGAGCTTTAAAAATGGTTGTTGCTTAATGTTTGTGGGAACCATAATGAACTTCTTTGAAATATTTTGAAACATTACAAAGGTCATTACTGCCCCTTTTTGATAAATTGAATGAATTCTTGCTGAATAAAATGATTATTATTATTATTATTTTTTTTTTAATCTTTCTGAACTCAAACTTTTTAACTGTAGTAATGTATTATGTATTTATTTTGCTGTTATTATTTGTCTATTATTTATAGAAATTAACGTTAAACAACATTAATTAAATATATTGTAGTGTTACCAAGTTTCCTTGCAACAATAAACGCACAGAATAGTCCAGTGATACAATTTTAAATGGAACAGTAATGGACAGAAATAGCCACTGCTGTGTATAACATTTCATTATGTTGAGTTAGTCATGGCCCTGCTTTGACCTCAAGCTTATGGCTGTTCCTACTGTACTGGCACCGGCAGCTTTGTGAGCCTTACACGCTTCTCTGGAGGTTCATAATGCAGTATGATGTCAGAAAGGACCCTGAGTTTGGCTGAGTGACATTCATCAGTCAAAATTCCCATCCTGAGTGCCAGCACTTGGAGATATGACCTCACAACGCTACGCTTGGCCTGACCAGGCTCCCTCCGACCTGTCCAGAACCCCGGCCCAATCCCTGGTTGCCATGTAACTCCAATGAAAATATTGCCTCACTGTCTGCTTTATAAATACTTTTAATTAGTTGTCATTTAAGCAGAAATGGTGGTTATGAGTCAAAATAGGGTTGCAGTGGACCGCAGGTCTTTGCTGCAGTGGTTGAGCTGGGTCAACGCCATGTTGGAAGCGCAGCCCAGTGTGTAGACATTTCCCCAGCTTCTCACACATGCAGCAACCCCCCCCCCAATTCACACACACATGCCACATTGCTGTTTCAATGCCAGACCTAAGGTTAATACAACTCAGCGTAGTTGAGATTTACTACAGAGACTAGAGGAGACTAGAATCCAAAGCAACAAAGGTAAAGATTTAAAAGCTGTAGAGTTATCATAGTATGTAAATGCAGAAGAGCAGATCTCGAAAGACTGAGGGATTTCAGATAAGTGAGGAGGTGCTGAATGAAAAGGAAGATGTACGCGGTGCTCAGAGCAGACCTCACACACCCACACATCGTGTGGTTTGTGGCGTTCCCCCTTCGCTCTATTCCTGCTCAATCTCAGGTTTCATATCTGTCAGTTTTTACGAGTGGTAATTTGTTTAGGAGAGCTGGGGGAGGAGAATAACTGCCTAACACCTTTACAGCTGCACGACCAGGGGGTTTGCTGAGAAGTGCTTTCCTTGATTTGTGCCTACAGACACCAGGGAAGGCAGTGATGTCATCAGCACGCGCCTGTGTCGTCTCAGACGGGCAGGCTGACAGGGTCATCCTGTGGGTGTGGCAAACCCGGGTGCTCTGCTTTATGTTTACAATAACCCAACAGCAAGTATCGCACCCGTAACTGCAGGCCTGTATACACTGGAAGTCTATTTTGTCTTTGGTCGCAGTGTACATGTAGTTTTGTGTATGTGCATTTATAATGATCTCAAATTCATCATTTTTAATAATTAGTAAATGTGACAAAAAGTGACAACTGCAATGTTCTCTGAAGTGTGTTCTTATTCACCATTTATCATAAGGAAATTTACTGTTAAGGTTCTTGCACAGAGTCTGAAGTTAGTCTTTTTTTGTATTTATTATCCTTTCATATCAAAATTCATGCTATGAAAGTGATAAAATGCAGAAAATCAAATCTGATCAGAATTTTATCATGACGGATGAAACTTTCAGAGGCAGTGTGTAAACATGACTCACACAACGTGAGGTGGATTATCATTTTTTGCAGTACCTTTGCTATGCTTTTCTGTCGATCAATAGTGAAACCAAAAGAAAAAAAAATCTCAGACAATGGCTGTTTTAGCTTATTAAAATTGAAAAAAAAAAAATCCAACAGGTTTAGTTTTTAAAACTTGTTTTTCAGGAAAATACCTTTAAAATATCATTGTAAATGAGATTTGATTAAATTTAAAACAAAATACATTTCTGCAGTAGTACTAGAGGCTCTAAACTTAACAACCAGTGTGACCAATAAAAATAACTATAACAATATCTATATTTGCGTCAACAACAGTGCACAATAACATTTATAACATAAGCACAAGCTGCAGTTATGTTGTCTGCTGCTTTAAATCCTAAAGCTGAATAGATTAGTTTTGTCGTTCATCACTACTAAAGTGATTGCAAATGTATTGTTTCTCTGTGCCATTATCTTTAATGTTGTGTTGTGTTGTGAAGTGGTGTGAGGAAAAAAAACAAAAAAAAAACATCCAACATTTGTTTTGGATTTCATTCCTAGACAATCTTTATCAGCATTCCCCTGCAAAAACAACTGCATTCTCAGAGCAACTTTGCATTTCCATTTTTTAAAACCACATAACGTCTCAGGTTATGAATATAACCCTAGTTCCTTGAAGGAACAAGACTCTGCGTCATATGACGCTTTGGGAATGCCCTCCAGCGTGACGGCTCTGAATGTGTGTCAAATCAGTCCAATGAAATGGCAGAACGTC
>JAUCMS010000022.1:10483292-10500642 GCA_032357445.1 Enteromius radiatus | reverse complement strand
AAAAGAACACAAAATTCATAATTCTTAATTAAGAATAATTATTCCTCTTATTTCCTTTTTTAAAAATATCTTATTTCCTTTATAAAAATATTATTTCCTTTTTTAAAAATATTCCTTTTTTAAAAATATTTTTAAAAGGGCATATATAAAAATATATGCCCTTTAGGGGCATCCTAGGACAACATTTTTGAAGCATGTAACTTTTTTTTCAGTACAACAGGCCTGTACACAATCAAAGTCAAATCTTTGCTTGATCACAATGTAGAAGGAGCACGGGTCGTTTTTCCTTTGATTGATCTAATGGAACTCTGGGAGAGAGGGAATCTGGTGATGTCATTTCAACAGCTTAACCATTTATGATGCTTTTACTGCATGCCTGAATGACAAATCCATCACGTAACAGCTCATGCTGAAACACGGCCTTGTGTGTGCCACCCCTTCTCAGATGCTGCTATTAAGCTTTCTTTATGTAAATTGGTTTGTTTGTTGTTCGTTAAAGGTCTTACCTCAGTGTAATGTCAGAATGTAGTACCTGCATCCAGAACCCCCCCCCCACAAAACAAAAAAACCCTGCAGAAAAACAAGGGCAGCTCAGGATGACTGTTTGGCTTGCGTGCACTTGGCCCAACATTGAATTATTGTTAAATGGAGCTGTTGGCCGTGTATCAGGGCAGTTTGAAAGTGTCTCTGACAGTCTAATGCCATTGTTGGAGCAAAGATGAGGAGTCGTGTTGTCTCTGGCTGGGTGCAGGAGAGCCGAGAACAGTGCTTGGCATGTTTATTATAATAGGTTTCAGTGCGGCCCAGGGGGACCAGGCCTTCCAAAGGATCCCCGGTATAGGACCCCTGCACAGTGGTGCATATATATCGCACGCTTTACAGTACAGATGAGACGTACAAAATGACTGACTGGAAGACTATAGAAAGCAGAGTTATGATTATGACCATTATCTTGATAAGTCTGCATTTGTGTTGCACCATTTGGAGCCAGGATTGTCCTAAATGGTCAATAAATTGTCAAAGAATGAAAACTTAATTAGAACTTCGACTGTACTTTGTTTAAAGATCGCATTCTAAAATTACTCTTTTTATTGACGATCCTTGACAAGCTTTCACGAAGCCAATATTTACAGAATTTGCTGCCAGTCGTATAGCATAGTGAACATAACACTCAGACAACAGTAGATCCGTCAGTAGACCTACAGTATACGGCAACTATTTGCTACACTTGTTAAGGTTTTGTACAAAGGAGTGTTATCCAACAATAGATCCCTCAGTCGCTAATGTTTTTATGTCTGTTAGATATCCTTTCATTACGGCTGAATTATAGCTAGTCATAGAGTAGCAGCAGAAGTGATGCATGTTCTCCACACTAAAGGACACAGCTGCCTGGATGCAAATTTACAATTACTGCCAAAATGGCAAGATGTTGCACTGAGAAAACACCGGTATTAATAGACAGCACTCCAGAGTATCGTTAACCGAGTTCAGGCTTTGCCTTTTAATTAATGAGAGTAGAAGTGTTCTAAAATGCAATACTTGTGCAATCACCGTGGCATAATATTTATTCTATTCCATGTCAGTGGTGTTCTGTGAACACCTGACAGAACCTCTGAAGCTCTTCAAAAAATTAATTACAAAAAATGTTCTGTCAGCATTTTCCTTTTACCATGTGTGTCATTTATGGAGTGAAAGATGGGCATTTGCAATTTTACTCTATGAAAGTCTTAATATCTTATGTAATGTTGGTTTATCCACATTTAAGAATTACAAAAAAAAGAAGAAGAAAAGACTACAAACCAGATCCGCCTTATACATATTATATCTGCATGACCTAATTAATATTCATGAGCTGAGCATTTACCTTCATGTGATGTCACAATCAGAACACTGCCTGCACCACAACAGTGATGCCCATCTTCGCCAACATGGCGTTAGTCCCTAATGTTCTATATGAATATTAAAGTTATAATTCTTATGACTTCTCTAGCTCTAAGCCTACCTGAGCATGGCAGACCCTTTGAAGAGTCCCTTGGCAGGCCCGGTGATGGATCGGCCGTATCAGGGCACATGCAGGGCCCAGAGGAGCTGGGTCAGTGGCCTGTGTAATGTCTGCTCTTCACAGAACCTCCAGCTGTATAATTGAGCTGTAATTAGGACTGGCAAAACAGCACTGAAATCTCAGAGTAGCCAAAGCTAAATGAAGATATGTTAAACGTAGCGATGTCTCTCAACTGACGCTTGAAAGCCAGTGGAGAGGAAATTGACGAGAGGTAGCGAGTCACATTCAGCCACTTTAAAAGTATTAGTCAGACTGGTGATTGCAGGCATTGTGGCAAACAACAGATGTTATTGATAATTTTTTGTAAATGATTAACACCGAACGGACCTGTGTAACTGACAGCTATTATTAAATTAAACTAGAGCATTTAAAAAAAATTGCTCAGTGGAAAACACAAAACATTTATTGAATTATTTAAGCAAATGTGCTGGGTAAAGATTTGGATAAAGATTTGTCAAAACCAGTTATATCTCTGGTCCAAAACATGTGTCTTTTTATTATATTGTGTCCAAATATCTGGATTTTGACTCCTATCATCCCATGTTCAAAATCCGACTCATTCCCACAACTGCACCCGACAGAGGGGAGTCAAGTGGTTCCAGCACAGGCTTGTAAGCCGATTACAGAGTGCCAAAATGGGGAAACGAGACACTAGCAGCCCATTACCTCAATCACGACAGAATTATGATATTTCCTTCAGTTCACTCCCTGCTGGGATTTGCCAGTTTCTGCACATTTGCTGTTTGGGTTTGTCAGTGTGGAAGGATGGAGGTGGTGGACCTTTAATCACTCGCAGATTAAAGTCATCTATTATCCGTCACAGGAAACGGTTTATGTTAATAGGACAATTGCCTGGTCTTTTCATAAAAGTCAATTACCTACCGTCGTTAAAACACATCAGTGAAACTAATTTGAGGATTTTACTATCAAGGCAATGGTTCACAGTAACTTTCTAAGATTTTATAGCCGTGCATATTTTTTGTTTTGTTTTAATGGTTTTTAAAGTTTTTTTTTGTTGGAGTAATATTTTTGACCTTATGTAGTTGTTTGATGCGCATTTCTGTGCTCATTACAACAAAGACATTCTAATACTAAACCTTATTAAAAATTATAATCTAATAATTAAAAGCTGTTGTTTTGAATATTCTACTTTTCTTCTACCACAAAAATATTAACAGTGCAACTTTTGTGTCTCTTGAGCCCCAAATTTTAAGTATATTAAAATAATTTCTGAAAGATCATGTGATGCTGAAAACTGGAGTAGCCATCATAGATATAGTTCCATGTTGTTAATATAGAAATTGTTAGTTTTAAATACAGTTTGGATCAAATAAATATGAATAAAAATATTTAAAAATCTTGCTGATCCCAAGCTTTTGTTGTAGTTGCTTAATCCTGCTATTTTCCATTTGATTTCCATTCGATCATCTGATGAAAATTTACATCATCTCTTGATGACAGCTTTAAAATAATAAGACCTTTATTCCAGAAATAAAGACATTACTATATTTATTTAAAAATTGGATTTAAGGATGTTTGAGACCGCATTGGCTCATCCTGTCAGACTGTGATTGTGTCATGTTGTTTTAAGAGCGAGAACTAGGGAGTAGAGGAAGTGATGTTTAAAAATGATCCGTTAGATCCGTCCATCAGCCATAATCTGGTAATCACATGAGTGGTGGTTAATTTCCTGTGAGGGCTCGGGCCGTACTGACTCACACCTGCAGGGGGGCCACGAGTCAGTGATACATCCACCGGCTACTCTCATCAATACATACATCAAATGTGCAAGTGACGTAAAATTTACGTTAGCAAGTTCACATATGGGCGTAAGCTAAAACAAGACATTTAGAGAAAGAAAAACTATGTAGCAGTTCATGTCAGAGCTAAAGTTCAGGTGGTTTATTTGTTTTAACAGTCATGTGACATATGGAAATGTTTTCTGGAGCATTTGAGAAGTTGGCTGTAAATTTGAAGTAAAAGGTGACCGAGAGAGCCACAGACTCATGGGAAGAAACTATCAAATATCTGGATTCATTGTTTTTTTGCAATTCCACCAAATTTTGACTCACCAAGAGACTTTGGTAGCTCGCTGTTTCCATGAATCGTTCACTTGTACTTGTCTTGGATTCCTTTTTTTCCCCTAAACAAAGAGTTGCGCTGTATAAGGTCTTTCAACACAGGAGCAGAGGCAAATGCTGGTTTATAACAGTGTTTTTTTTTGCTATATTTTTTGCAGTGAAATTAACATTCATATCGTTAGGAAGAACAACTGGTCTCACCTGGCCATTTATCCTTCATTTAGCCATTAGTTGCTTTTTTTTTTTTAAACCAAAGAAACTGTCATATTCTTGTGGCTTTAAAGATTAATTATTTGCAAAACCATCGGTCTGTGGTTCTATTAGAAGTCATTTGTTACCATGCCATGTTAAGTTTGGCAAAGTTAAATCTATCATTGCTACAGTATGTGACTGTATTCTTACAGAATCCTTTTTTCTCTCTAGTTTTTCAAATCTACCTGAAGAATGATAGACTGGAGGACCGTCCCATGTCGGATTACGTCATCTCTGCCATTACTAACGGTGATGAGTCTAATGTGGAACTGCTTGTCTCAAAGTGATATTTGATTACAGTGTAGCTTTACCTTCCTGGCTCGGTCCTTAAAGCTCAAGACCCAGCTAAGGGACAGAGCATGTGTATATGGAAGGTTTGGGAGCTGTGCAGAGAGAGGAGAACACATGTTAACCATTAATTTCTGTATTACCATTTTTCACCCTGTCAGGACACGCAGCTACATGGTGAGAGCTGTTCAGTGTACGAGGTAATGCAGACTGAGTTAAACTAAGCAGGACTAAGGAAACCAGCAGCAGAAAGCGAATCAGAGAGAGGGAATGCCGTACAGAGGAGCAGATATGCTAACATGCAGATTTGTAGTCTTTTTCATAAGACATTTGTACATGAATTTGTTTGAGGACTTATAGTTGAAGTTTACAGCAAGAATGAAACCAGTTCAAAGCTGTTGACTGTTTCACAACAGAAGCCAGAGATGTGTGGACCGTACTTAAAAGGACAAGTTTTTACAAAAAATTAGCTTTTCATTGTTTCCTCAACCTCATGTTGTTACAGGCTTGAATGAACTTCTTTCTTCTATGGAACATAAAATGAGAAATTCTGAAGAATTGCACCAGTTACTCTTTCATGCAGTTACTCTAGACCCGAAGAGGCTTTCAAGCTTCAAAAAGAATAGAAACACACCATAAAAGTGATCCATATGACTTGCACGATTTCCCAAGTCTTCTTAAGTTATGTGATAGCTTTGTGATAAGAACAATTGAAGTCATTATTAATAATCTTCTCCTTCAGTGAGCTGTTAACATCTGCAACTTGATCACTGAGTCAGTGAGTTGAGAAACAGATCGGTATGATTCATGAACAAATCATTTTGTGAACAAGATTAACTGATTCATTGAAAAGGTCTGACTCCAAACAATCATTACTTCAGTGAGAAACTCCCATTAAAACACCAGGGGCCGGATTCACGAAACATTCTTAAGAAATTTATTAACTGACATTTTCTTATTATTATTTAATTTAAGAAAAAAGTTAAGATTATTTTGTATTCCCATTCCCAAAATTCTTCTTAAGAATATTCTTATCTTTTTTTTTTTTTATTAAAGATTATTCTTAAGGCAAAACCTAAGAAGAATTCAAATTCTTGGAAAGAATCTTTTTAAAAATGGTCTTAAATACCTTCTTAAAGTTAAGATAACTGCCAACTTCTTGTAGATCCATAAAGGGTAAGATTATAGATTTTTAATGAAATTATATTTTTTTCCAGATATTAATCATTACAAAATAACAAAACATAACATTCTGTGTAACTACTACAATATTGTAAATATAATAACTTTAAGTCCGCCAGTTTCTTTTTCAACACATCTTCGTCCGTAACAGAGTTAGCCACAGCTGAAATGGCCTCCGCTACCAGTTCCTAAGCACATCACTTACTTTGCATCAAGAGACTGTTGTCCAGTCTCCCAAGGAGTACAGATGAATTTCAGAATTTTAAGTCAAGTAATGTCAGTCTATTCCTCACTCTAAGCCATTGTACGCCTTCAGAAGACACCAGGTGGATAATTTTTATGGTGCTTTTGCATCTTTTTTTTGAAGTAAAAGATCACGTTTCCATCCATTGTAATTATTTGAAATGTCTTCCTTTGTGTTCCATGAAAAGCACTTTGGAGTAAATAATAACACTGTTTTTATTTCTGCGTATGTGAACTAAGCCTTAAACCTTCACCCATTATAGCCACATTCCAATAGTCTGCCAACTCTTTTTTTTTTTCTTGATCTTTGGGTGCAATTTTTTTTTTTACAGTCCTCTAAACCACATCATCTCATAAAAACCCCTCTCTTTCTCATGTTCACTCTTTGATGGAATTCTCAGTAATAGTGCCACTTTTCTGCAGCCCACTTCACAATCCATGTGATACACGCTTCTGGTTTTCTCATTACAATAGTGTCACCCTCTCGCTGGCTCGTGAATTCCTCTACGCTACTTTTATGACACTCCTACCAGCAGCCTTCACACTGCATGTGTAATGTCTACCTCTTGCTCTCTTTGGGATAGCCCAGTCAAAAAACATTCTTCAAAATATCTTCTGAATGGTCAGCAGAAGAAAGAAATCCATACAGAATTAAAACAACGAGTAAAGTGTGACAGAATTGAAATTTTTGGGTCGGCTGAGAGATCCTATTTGATAGCGAGTTCATTCTCAGATGGAGGCATCTACATGTTATTTAACCTTTGCATAGGATGTACTGGCATGACAAGAAAATCCTTGAAAAAAAAATCAGAACTGTTTAGGTTTAAACAGAGGTGCAAGTTGGTGCATTTCATCTTTTTGAAATGTTCTTCATATCCAGCCTGTAATCAGCATTGACACAGCCTTGACACCCATTTACTGTAAATCAACACCAAAGCGAAGTCATAAAACTTCCAACATCTTTTCATCTGCCAGACTGGTGGAGGCATTACCAGTTCATTTGCTCTTGCTTGCTTTCTTTCTTTCTCTCTCTTTCCCTGACTCCAGTTTCAACTCGCACAGTAGTAGCTACCACAGAGGGACCGGTTAGGTCCAAATGAGCATTGAGCACTGAGAGGATGTCAGCCTGCCATGGCGTCCTATTCCCAGCCAAACCTCCTCTCCGCTCTCCCTTCAGCGCCCGTGGCCTTGCTGCGTTTCAGTAATGGAAAACGGACCTTCCTCAGATTTTGATGGTTGATTGCAACCATATGGAGAATGTATTAATTTTTTTTTTCTTTTTTTAGTCCATTTTTAATAGCCATCTCATATTCCTCGTTCAGCTGACTGGTGTTGTTTGTGTTTATTAAGAAATTAGCTTTCTGAAGGTTGAAGGATGGTTAATTTGGTGATGATGAGCAGCCAAACCTTTGGGAATGAGTCGCTGTCATGTTTCTTAGTTGAAGCTGCAACGGCATAAACAAAATTTCACCAGAACTCAAACTCAGGGCCGAGAACTTCTGGGCTTTGCCTTGGGATACTATAAGCAGCCAATGAAGGCACAGAGACGCGGTGAGAGTGTTTACAGCAGGATCCGAGCGGTGTCTGCCAGAGTAAATTTAGTGGTGCGCTTGCGGGCCATGCAGCTCTGGGGTTTCTCACCCTTATGGGGCATTTGAGGGTCATTATACAATTACACATCTTTCAAATATAAGCAAAGTCATAAAACATGACGACAGCTGCTTGTGACATTAAACCTGCACTGAAAGACCTAATGATACGCCGTTTTGCTTTCTGATGCTTTACTTATAGGACACTAAAATAATATTGATTGATGGTGATAGGACTCTGGAAAATGTAAACTTTAGTCTTTCTTGACATATCTCAGTGAGGAAAAAGTGCATTTGGGCTGCTCAGTGCACCAGGGACGTGTTCTGGAACTTGTATTTTCACCTGTAGTTTGTATGTGGGGGTCCTTTGAGACCCTGGTATCCTGAATTAATGCTATAAACAGACATAAGCATCATGCTGATTTGACTGAGCTTATGAAACCACTCAGAAACAAACATTATGACAGCTTTTGCACCGCTGGACCTTTCTCCTTATCTTACCCATTATAGCAAATTCCCAGTTCTCAATCTTTTGGCAAATCACAAGACTGTGTTTGGAGGAGACACATTAAAAAGCGGTTAAAAATAGCCAAGTTTCTGATTCTAGTATATTGTGAATGTTTGACTTGACATGTTTTAGCAAGCTTTTTTAAGTAACGCTTCATGTATGAATGTTTTTCATTTTATTGTAGCATTTGGACATGTTGAGACCAGACTGCTGAACTGCACCGTTAGACCTTTTTCCGCTGACAATGACCTGCCTTTGTATTATTCAAAATCCAACTCGACTGTAGCAAAACTTTTATAGTCTTAATCGTTCAGCTTCACACTGGGGATAAAAATTGTGCTTTTGGCTGCATTTCCCATCCAATCCTGAAACATTGCTCCAAATTATTCACATCCACCGATTTTTCACCTCACCCCTACGCCCACACCGGCTTATTTTAGTCTCTGCTTCCCGAGTGTTTTATCATCGGGGAGTCGCCCTGACATCTCTCTTACCTCAGCCCTTTTGTGCTTGTGCTTCTGCGGTTCCAGCTTGCATCTCTGACACGTTCTCCTCCAGTGAATCCCAGAGATTTAGCCAGAGGGTCCATTACGAGCAGCTTCGATACTGAGTCTCCAGCCCGCTTCTCAAGGGAAGTGCTGGTCATCCTGTGTTAGGGTAATGTACATTACAAGTGGTGCAGTCATAAAGCTTCAAAAGCACACTATGAGTTAGAGCATGAATATGAGGCTTCGGGGACCAGAGTTGGAACTGAATCTGATTTACCTGCATTATTCGTAGTCTGGAGCAGGAAACTGCTGTATGGGTTAAGAGTAGAGAGTTCATTACCGTGGCCTCCAGTGTTGTACCTTTTGGACTCTGTCCTGTTGGACTCTTTTAGATGTTCTCAGCTTCTCTTCTGATGAGCGCATGCAGATTTCAGTAACATGAAGTGAATTTCTGTAGAGAGACTTGTTCTCTACTTAAAGTGTTTTCATTTAGAATAGCTGAAACTAAAATTTCATTTCATGAGTGTAAATTGAAGTTTTACTGAATTTTAAAGATAAAGATGTACAGTTTGTTGGGATTTGAGTATGCTAAATGAAGTTACCATTTGTAACATTTCAAACAATTCTCAATTCTTTGTCAGACTGTAATTCAGAATTTTTGTATATGTTAATTCTACATTCTTAAAGGGGCCATCGGATGCAAAATTCACTTTTAAATGTTTGAACATAAATGTGTGTTTGCAAATCGCTTTTCCTAGTAATGTGCTAGTTCTGTGGATAAATGCGGCTACAGTGTCAAAGAACAACTTGTCACCCCACGGAAAACAGAGGGGCGGGGTAAGCAGAGCTCATTAGCATTTAAAGGGACATGGCATAAAATGGGTCACTGTGAACAGAGCTAAAACTAAAAAGGGTTTTGTTTTACACTACCATTGAGAAATTTTAACCAACGTATGATATAGAGAATCACATCAACTTGTAGGCATCCAATGATACCTATACATTTAAATTCACTTCAACATCCTGTTTGCTACCTCAATTAAAAAGCATTCTCAGTTCAAGCCTGAATGAAGAACAACCTTGATTGCATTGTTGCTTGGCAAATGTAAACAACCTATAATTACACTCTGCTCTCACAGGATGCGTGTGTCATGCCACAATGTGCCAAAAGTAAATCGCTCTCATTATAATCAACGAAACTGTCAACGCTAGAAGCACCCATCTGTGACACAGTTTGAGTAGGACATAGATTTCTGCTTAACGCCTGATTTTTAAACTTGTGCCATGTATATAGTATAAATAATAGAACAGAACCGCTAATTGTTAACACTTTTTTCATTTTGAAAGAAAGCTCACTGAAAAATAATGATAATGAGCGAATCATAAGACAGTAATGTTCTTGATTGGATCTAAAAAAAAATTAGCGTTCGCAATGGCTCATTAGCCTCATTAAGCCTTAAGCCTCAACCTCATTCCAAACACCTCGACAAGTCCCAGATGACATTGGTTTTCCTTTTCAACTGCAGGGCGATTCACAAACTCTGCCTATCATTTATTAGTGTCTTTGAGGAGCTTGCTAATCCTAATGGAATTAAACAAATGCACTTTTAATGAAACTTCTCATTCTGACTTCCTGCCTGGGTGTCATTTTTCTTACTTTGACCATCATCCTCCCCTATTATTTTTAATGTTGTCACCTTGGAAACTATCATCTAAACAGAAGCTCATGCATCCTCTTCCCTCCTGCTGTATCTTGGCTCTGGTTCATGCTGAAAGGAGGATGTAAGTGTCTTATTACTGAAGACTCTGACCTATGACTGCATCCATTCAGAGCCCATCCCTGCAACGTTTTTGCTCTCATTAATCTCTGCTATGTTTCATCACTCCTCTCTTTCTCTTTCTCTTTTCTGCTACATTAAGTGCTGCTCTATAAGGTATACGTGGGACTGTGGCCATAGGTTGGTTGGTGCCAGGAATAAGGGAATGAAAGTATTGTGTCTGATTTCTCTGCTGTAGCCCACACCATTGACAGTATTAATGAAGCATTTCTGAGCTTTGAAAGAGGAAAAGCATAACTCCTCTCCTTAGGGACTGTGTAAACAGTATGTTTTCCGACTACCCCATATCTGCCTGTTAATGCATTTAACAGGGAATAACAGCACAACATGGAAGATTTCCAAAGTAAATTGACTGGGAATTGAGTACCCATCACTAAATATATCATAACGTTATGTAATTATTTTTGGTATCAGTTTTATGGTCTGCCGTGACTGCCATTGATCAATTTAATCCATTTATCCACCTATCCATCCATTTTGCCTATACATAACTGTTTTAAAGTTTGTTTCTGGAAGAAGACACTTCTAGGCTGCATTTATTTGATCAAAAAATACAGAAAAAGCAGTCATTTCCTCCTGAAATATTATTGCAACTTAAAATAACTGGTTTCTGTTTTAATATCTTATGAAAGGTAATTTATTCCTGTGAAAAAAAAAGCTACATTTGCAGCAGCCATCGCTTTCAGAAATTATTCAGAAATTTATTTAATATGTTTATTTGATGCTCAGGACATATTTCTTATTTTTAGTTTTGAAAACAGCTGTGCTACATAATATTTTTGTGCAATTTGTGATGCACTTTTTCAGGATTCTTTGATAAATTGAAAGTTCAAAAGAACAACATTTATTTAAGAAAGACATTTTTTATGACCTTATACATTATTTTGCTCTAACAATTCAATGCCTCTTTTTTGGTCTATTTGTATCATTTTTTTGCAGTAATTTATTTTTGAAGTCGAGCTGCAAACAAAAAGTTTCACAACTTCCGTTTCCTAGGTCTCCTAGATCTCCTAGATCTCAGTTCACTAGAACCTCCAATTAGCAAGTATACATGCGTTATAATGACAGGTCCATCCCAGAAAACTCTTAGGAATTTGTTTGGTGTCAAATCTGGCTTGCAGAAATCTTGCTGATCTGTCAAATGCTTATGAGCTGCCAGAGATGAGTCGTTTTAAGTCTTTTCCTTCATCTGCAGAGCAGTAAGCAGTTGGGGACAAACCTCTCCTGGGGCCTCCTGGAGACCTCCAAACACTCACTCTCTCCTTTCTACGCTGACCTGAAAATGAGGTCAAGCCTGCTGTCAAACAGATGAAAAGCATGATCTTCCCCAGGAGGAGAAACAATGTGAAGTGCATCCGCAGCCCTCCCTGCTCACATCCTTCGTGGAGGTGCTCATTATAGTGCCTGGCTCTGGACAGCCAAAGTAGAGGAGAGGGAAAATTCCTATTCTCCTGATGCAAAAGCTCATCTTTCTCTGTTTCTCTTTCCACTCTTCTCATTCTTGTCTGTTCCCCTGGGGTTTTGGTCTTCAGTGTTCAGTCCTGGACTGGAGAAAAGATATAATTAGCATGGGTAAATGCACATTGTACTGTACTGATTCTGTACAATTCTAGACTCTATTTTTCCTTAATTTTTAAAATCTTATTAGTGTTATAAATATGATTTAAGTCACAACTTGGGTGGTGGTTTCTGACTATAGTCCCCTTCTAAATCAAACGCTGCCATCTGTACTATGCACTATGTGACTTCTTCTTGACTCAAATGTTGTTTACAAATCTCTATGGCATCCCACTATCTCCCCTAACCTCTCTTCTGACCCTGGAGGTCATGATCTCTATGGTTTCTCCTCCACTTACTACGTTATTTTCTGGGCAGACCTGATTCCATGGAAATCAATACAACAGGATGAGGTTACTCCATCTCTTCTCCCCTGTACACTTGCCCTCAGTACGGCCCAGCACTTCTCTCTCCCTCTCAGTGAGTCACCTGCTCAAAATGAACCCACAGAGCAAAGACGACTTTCTCCTCACCACACGTATCCATACTCTCTGCTTTATCTCTTGCTCTGTTTGTATAGCTCTCATCCTCCTCTCCATTTCTCAATCAACTCCTCCTTTCGTCATAGTGTTTTTGGCAATGTGTTTTTACAACAAAAATGGTCTTCGTCATGAATATTTTTCATAATATATTTATATATTTATATAAATTCATCTGACAAGTAGTGTTCCAAAAGTGCTATATATATATATATATATATATATATTGTATATGTTGTTGAAGCAATTTTTTAAATGTGATTTATATTTTATGTACTCATCATATGATATATTGAAGCAGAAGAAGAGCATCCAAAGCTAGCACAGCTACTCTGCAGGCTACTCCATAATCCCGTAAACCATTTCTGACGGACTCTGCCATCCAACACCAACAATTACCTCAAAGGTGGGTGTTTGTCCTGGTGGTTTGTCAGTGTTTTAACTTATTCTCCCATACGGTCATGGAAACCTCCTACAACCCAGTGTAGAAATGTGACATAAATCTGTGTTCAGGACGAACGAAAGCCACAGAGAGAGTATGTGAAGCCAATTAACTGCTGTGTAGGGACCGTTTTTCCGTAGAGCATTGAAGGAGAGCTGGTTTGAGATGCATGTGGGGGTGAGGGTCGCCATTGGAGAAGTGATCAGGAGTGACTATACTGTGAAGAGGTTTTGGTTATTTAAAGGCCACACTTGAGGATTTAAAGCACATTAGAAAATGTTCAAAATGAGGCTTTTAAAGCTCAAGGACCTCATGGTGATTACAACCTGGAAAGTAGTGCCTGTTAGTGGTACAGCAACAATGAACACCACCAGTCAATGGTACTTCTATTAAAGATCCTTCTGAAGTGGCTTGTTGCATGTGTTCTCATGTTCTCTTGTGTAGTTGGACTCCTAGTGACGCAAATACGGGCAGTAGAGTGGGATTATAAAGAGATATAATAGGTATGCCTTTAACTAATAGTCATGGTTTGTTGTTCCAAACCGTATGCGATTCTTCCATGGAACACAGAAATGGGACATTTTGGAGTTTCTATTCTGGATTTTTCCAACTTTGTTCCATATGGTTATTATCTACAGGGACAGAAACTTCAAAAATGATATAAAAGCATCATAAAAGGGCCGTAAAAGTTTCCAGAATTATCTAAAAAACTTTATATAAGGAATAAACTTAAATTTTATATTGTTATTCTCTCTTACACACACACACACACAAAGAGTTAGAGTAACATTATCCAATTCTAATAATCTAATTAAGGTCATATATTTTCAATATATCAGCTGCTGTGTTTCACAGTTTTTTTGTTTTTTCCCTGAAAACTATTTTATGATTTGAAATGTAATATCACTTCTGTGATATTTTTTGGCTATTTTAAGCCTATCCATTGTTTGGGTTGAAAAGGATCAGTAAAGTCTATATCAGGATAAAAGTCATGGAACATTTGGAACGTTTTTGGGTGAACTGTTCCTTTAAGAGAACACAGCAGAATTGATCTCATCTAGAAACTGTAGAATAAACTGCAACATCTAGAATCTCAGAATGTTTGGAATGTTTTTTACTAGCGTCAGCTGCAATATTTCATAAATGTAACTGTTTTTTCTCCAAAACCTCCTGGTATCGCAGCAATAAATAAATGTCTGCTACTGATAACTTTTATGTCATGTAAATGATGCGGTCATTGTGTAAGTCTGCCATGGTACACAACGACTTGCCAAAGAGCACATTTACTACGTCTCTGTTAATGAGACAGCTGTTTGTTATTTAAGTAAATATGGCAATTACCAGCTGCTCAAAAGACTCACTTCAGGCGTTAGAACCATGTTGCCACGTTTTTGAATTCCTGAAACAAACCATGTTCTGTATCTTTCCTCTTTCAGTTCTTATGTATGATGCAGTTTCTTTCTTTCTCATTCTCTTTCTCGGGCAGATGTTTTAATCAGCGCAAGCATTGCTGTCCTTTAACAATGCAAACGTGTCCAGTTAATGACCTCATAGTTCTTAAACAAAGAGAGGGAGTACGCGGGAGTAGGAGAGAGAGGGAGAGCGGAGCCCACGGGGGAGCTTGCAGGTGCGTTGGGACGGCTCCAAAACCATCGCGGGTACATTTCTAGGCTGCTGCTTCACCACTGAACAGCGTCCAACCTTGCAGTAAAAAAACAGCTTTGTGATCAGGAACTATTTAAGAGCAGCCCCCCCCCCCCCCCCCCCCCCACCACCATAGCTCTGCCAACTGGCCACGGGAAAAACACGTGGGGCGTCTCCTCAAAGCCGAGTAGCCAGTTTTGCTTAAGTCAAACAGAACTGAATTACAGCAACGGGACATTTTACACAGTGTGCGAAATAAAACAGTGACTAAGAGCTCTCAGGATCGGGGGTTCGGTGTAAATGCTCATATACATCTCTCCTGTTTAAGAAATGCTGTCAGAATGGCTAGGTATGGCAAGGCGACAGTGACATTAAATTGCAAATATGTAAAGGTTATGGATTGGATAGGTTGGATGTTTTGGTTAAATTTATTTTTGTCCTAAGTGGTTGGATAGTTTTACAAGGAATTTTGCTGAAATTATTCAAAAAGATAAGTAAATGTTGATCCGGGATTTCCTGATTGTGACTGAAGCAACCCAGGCTCATTGGAAATGCATGCCTACATAAATTTCTGCACCCCGTAACTATGTACCTTCCTGAAAGTTTCGTAAAGTGAAAAGTTGTGCTAAAACACACGTTTAATACATGACCATAGCACATTTGTATTACGTTGATGCAGGTACGTATTGCAGGGTTTTTATTATGCTGCTTGAGGTAGATTTTGCAGCCATTCAGAATTTAAATATCCAGTGAGTGTCGTTAAACCCTCGGTTGAGTAAATTGTTATTTTCTTTATGCAAAAAAAAGTATTCTATAGCGTTACAAAACTGAAGTTGATCCACTGATGTATTACTGATGTAATTAATATGTTTCTGGAGCTGGGATTATTTCAGTTCAGTTGTACTGCTGTCATGGAGGATCAGATGGCTCTCTAATATCATCAGAAATATCTTAAGTTGTGTTCCGAAGATGAACAAAGGTCTTATGGGTTTGGAATGACATGAGGGTGAGTAATTAATGACAGAACTTTCATTTCGAGGTGAATTAACCCTTTAACGTCCATATGCAAATTTGAGCTGAGTTCTTCATCAAGTGCAACATCATATCACGTGAGCTACTGAGTAAACCTACCGAATTAGAAAACGTGTTGGTTACGTATGTAACCCTCGTTTCCTGAAAATTGTTGAAATTGTTTTGAAAAATGTTAAAATTGTTTTGAAATGATAACATAACATTCTGTAACTAATTGTGTGAAAATTAGCTTTCATTCATCAAAAATGTACCTGTTAATCATACTTTTGTATGAAAAAAAAATACTAGTTGTCAGAGTTTTACTGCTTCTAGTATTCATCTTAACTGGAAACTGCTGCGATTCGTACGTATAGGTATGTTGTTGTTGTTGTTTATATTTATGTATATATTTCCAGTATGCCTAGGTTGGACTGAAGATAATATGGGGGATTACACTTTTGATTTATTATTTATATAATACTTATAGCATTATATAAAAAATACATTCAATTAAAACTTTTAGTATTTTATACATTATAAATTATTGTTGTTATTATTTTTTATTATTAATAGTTGTTATTTTTATTTTTTTTGTAATTATTATTATTTTTTTTTATACAAATTATTTTTTGCTAATTATCTCTTACATTTTTGTATTAATTTGTTTTTGTTAATGATTTCATAAATGAGTTCAGAGATCCTATTTTAGAGTGTGATTAACATAATTTACCCTGCATTACAGGATAAGTTGCTTTTGTTTATCACTGTAAATGTTGCATATTTAGCTAATCTTTGTATGATGTATGTTCAACCACTGTTATTTAATACCTTCCATGTTTGCCAGGAGCATAGAAAGTGTTAGTAGGAAAGTTTGACCAAATTAGAAAGAGTAAGTTAGTGGGTGTGGCTTAGCTCTGGGTCAGATGTTGGGCGAGGAGTCTGATGGTTTGTGGGAAGACTGTCCTTTAAAATATGCCCTGATGCATTTATGTTGCCAGTGCTGCTGATTCAGATTTGAATCATTAGTGGTCAGTGGCTGAATTTGGTCAGTTTCTTTTTTTTTTCAATATGAAATGCAGATGTTATACTGTTGCAGACAAATTAATCTCTTATTTGGAGGCTATACAGGAGGCTCAACATTGCTAGGCTGTACAGGCTAGGCATTTTTTTTTTTAACAGAGCATTTCTTACTCACTCTCTCTTTCATACAGTATATACACACACAAGAATACATTTTCACTATCAGAAGCAGACAACCAGTCTAGCTCTCCCCTTGGCTTTCTCCAAACCTTTGACAGATTTTAAATCACAAATATTTTAAGACAGGTGTGTGGGTGTGTAAATCTCTGTCTTTTAATGACTCTCTCTGTCTTTGCCCTGTTGGAGGGGGTTTATGGTTAGTCTCAGTGATGGTTATTGCAGGCAGAGTGAAGTCTATCTGATAAGGGCCTGTCGTAATGAAATATCCTCAGATTCTCAGGTGCTCAGTTGTTCTGGGTGGTTCAGTTTCAGAACCCGGTTCACTGGGTCTGTCTTAAATTAAATGCTTGATCTGAAGCCAAATACATATAAAATGCGTTGACCATTTACTTATATTTATAAAATCAGTGGCGGTTTTAGGCATGGGCGAACGCGCCAGCCGCCCGGGGCGGCATTTTTTCATGACACGTGGGGGGGGGGGGGGGG
>JAUCMS010000022.1:10426422-10478157 GCA_032357445.1 Enteromius radiatus | reverse complement strand
ATTAAAATTTGACCATTCCCCCCCCCCCCCCCCCCCACAAAAAAATCACTACAATTTTACAAATATGACTGCACCATTTGTGAATAAATCATTCAAATCGATTTTATAAATCAAATAGACAGAAGGTTTAAAAAAGATCTGACTTAAGCAACAATTTGCTCACAAATTAAACTTTTCTCTATTTCTCATGAACATGCCAATAAGGCAAAAGTCAAGATTTTCAGTTAAAAGTGACTTAAATTTTAGTCTGTTCTTTACACAAAAGTATTCCTTTTTTATTGTTTGTGTGTGTGTGTGTGTGTGTGTGTGTGTGTGTGTACAGCAATTTTTCATCATATGGACAGTTAACATCTGTTGACAATCTATAAAATATCTTCTTTTGTGTCCCATATATACGATCCCACAAGTGTGGAGTGACATAAAAAGTGAGTAAATTATGAATATGAACCATTCATTTAACATATGCATTCCTTTAGCTTAAAATGACTGTCAAAATGTAGATTTTATAACTAACATACAAGCTGAGACTGACTTCACTCTGAAAAATGTATGTAGAAAGCAGAACGGGACACACAACAGATGAGATGTAGAGCTGATAAATGTTGGGAGACTCATTTAAGACTTGTCTTCTAAAAAGATTCAGTGACATTCTGTTAAAGGGACAGCACCAACAGTGCCCCCTGGTGGCCAGTGCTTTAACCGTGCTGATGGAGGTCATGGTCTGCTGCTGAAAAATGCTCAGTGGACTGTAGCCAATAAAAACAGCTTAATTTGCTCTCTCTTACAGATCTGTATTGACTATAGAAGAAGAGAGGCTAGAGTGATAGATAGAACAAATAACCAGTATCATAAATATCCCTTTTTGAGTAGTCTTCTGATCTCAGTCTGTCAGTCTTTAAGTTTTGCCAGCACGTCGCATGCCTAGCACTTAGCCTTTGCTTTAATATGGAAACGAGACGCAAGGTTGAATTCCCATTGGCCACACTGATAGTGAGCTTTATCAGGGGTTTTATACCAGAGTCAGAGTAATATATTGTGGTTGAACTAACAAAGGGAACGCTGATATTCTCGCTTATGTTTAGAGAAAGATTCTGGTTCTGTTGACCAAACGTCTCACTCAGATAAGGGATAATGCTTTTGGCTTGGAGCGTTACCCACAAACACATGCCAAATCTCAAGAGGACGTATTATTTGTTGTCACTAGGTTCATAATGAGTTGACCCAGTGAGATGGAGTTTCTCAATATAGACTTTGACCTTTGACCTGTTTCTCTTATTTAAGCCAAGTTTGCTACTGTATGATTAAAACATCTCACGTCAAAAATTTAAAGGGGCAGTTGAGTCAAAAATTACATTTCTGGCAGTCTTTGTTCCATCACATATGACTTTATTAATGACTGAATTTCTTCTTTTTCACATGCAAAGTTATAATGTGGCTTCATGAATCGCAGCATGGGCTACTTCTATAATAGTGTGTCATACAGGTTGGAAATGAGATGAGGGTGGGTAAATATCAACAGAACTATATTTTTTGTGTGAACTATCCCTTTAAGGATGGACAAGTTGAGCGCACACACATTTTTGAGCACACTCATAGATCCCAACACACTGCTCGATGGCCCGGTCATCTGTAACAGCAGAGCAAAAGAAGAAGCCTACTCTGCAAAATCACTCATCGCTCACACACACACTCACACACGACACTGTCCCAGCAGTGACCTGAGGCTCTGGTGTCTGTGGTCCATGTAACACGGGCCCCTCCAGAGTGCACAACCAGCTAGAGCACCACAGGTAGACAAAATAGACACACGTAGAGATGTGCACGAACAAACACACACTCACTCATACTCAAACTCTCATGCATACACATAGTGTGACACGGCCCAGCTGGAGACAACACACCGCGGTTGGCCTGTCGCTATGGAGCTTCCTTCTCTGTGCTGTGCTTGGCAACCGATCACAGCACCCCCCACATGCTGCTGAACTGGAGCGATGCCTTACAAACACACTTTGTGTGTACTGACCGTGGCATTCTGGGATAAAACTATAGAACTCGATTGCAATATCTACAGTTTATAGTTTTTGTTTTTGCACATTTTTTAAGAGAACGGCATTTATTTGAAATATTTTGTAATGTTAGTAAATGTACTATTCCTTTTGATCAATTCAGTCCATGGTTGCTAAATGAAAGTATTAATTTTATTATTTAAAGTATTAAAAAATATTGCAGTGCTGTTTTCATTTCAGTTATGTAATTTAATTAAACATTTTTTTTCTCAATAACTGTAAATAAATGTATTTTGTAATTAAATTATTATTATTATTATTTTATCTCAAAGTAAAAAAAGAAAAGAAAAAGGTGCTAAAGTCAAATTTTGTGGTGGATGTGCTCTAAAATTAAATTCTTATCTTAATTCAAGTCATGAAGGATTGTGAAAGTCTATTAGTGTTAAATACTACAGTGAGGTTACCCCTTCCTGGTTTAAATGTTTGAAAATGATTATGTTGTGTTGCTTTAATAAAGTAATTTAAATAGTTACACTACTTTATACATTTTAAATGACCTATTATATTTCTAAAGTAGCCTTCCCAACACTGTGTGTGTGTGTGTGTGTGTGTAATGTGATCTGATTTGGTAGTATATAGTAATCATTCTGTAATGCATAAGTAACATCATACCTTATGGAATATAGTCCTATCTAATGTAGCTGGAAGCCAATAAGAGAGGAGAACTTACATGTCGATCTAAGAAATCTGTTTATAAAAGTTTCTGCAGAAGAGCGGTGGGACTAAACGGGTTTATAACTCCTTTGTGGCGTATGTAATCAAAGGTTTAGAGTTCAATCCTTTGTATACGAGTGAGAGTTTGATCAAAGCTGATTTTCATCTGGCTGATTTTTCTCCAGCCTGGAGGATGAGCAGGAAATCAGGCCGAATTCTCACAGGGCTGTTCTTTCTTTCCCTTCTTTTTCAGCCTCTATTATCTCCCTCTCTTACCCCTGAGAAGGTAATGGAGCAGGAATACACACAAGCAAACAGTGGGAGGAATAGAGCCCTTTCTCTCTCTCTCTTTCTCTACGGGAGGGCAGCTTCAGGGCTACATTCAGCCCTTGTGGCTTCTCTTAAACACTTGCACGCCTGTCAGTGGAAAGAGAGGGAATACAGAATAAGGGGGAAAAAAGAAGATATAAAGATGCAACTGATATCCCTCTGAGGCATTAGGTGTTTGTTTTTCGTTGTGGGTGTCCTGTTTCCAAAAGCTGTGATTCTGTAGGCCGTGCACGGCTCCTTACAAGCGTCCGTTGTTTGAAACACATTTTTCAGCAGATGGAGTTTGTCCACATACAGGAGGTCGGGGAGACAACCGAGCCAAGTTCACAGCGACCAACCTGCCAGGAAAGAACAGTGCATGACAGTGACATGACTGATGAACCAATCGCCCAGCCCGGGTTGGTTTACTTTAGAAAACATGACGGCGAAGGAATTTCATAACAAGCAGATAGAGCATTCTGAAAGCGTGTTGTTTCGTTTTTTTAGCCTCTAGCGTGGTTTCGTGGTTACACGGCATGTGTGTGTTTGTATGCTGCAGTCACATCAAAGCATCTTTGCGTCGGATGAAGTTTTAGCTGCTTTGGTTAATGAATGGATGCCTTGTCATTGTCTACAGTAGCAACACAGTTCAAAGATCCCAGTGAGTCAGTATATAAAGACTCGCAAGCTTGAAGGTTCAGTTTAGCCCCTGTCGTCAAGCTTCTGATGCATATTATCGAATTGAGGCTGATCTAACGGTACGTTCTGTTCAAAATACACAACTGGAAGGTACGGCGCACGTTTTTAACAAGGAATAGGCACGGTAAATATTCGTCTCTGTTGGACATTGATCCATGAATAATGTCGGATGTGCAAATTTCAGATGCCATGACGGCTGTTTTATTTCATTAGCCCCTTAGTTCCTGCCAAGCTGGGCCCCGATGCTAGAATTTAGCCACGATTGGGCCGAAAGCTTCGTGGGGAGGGCACTAGAAGAACGCTGTCCTATCCCAGCACTCCTTGTCAGGAAATTCAGACCTGACTGGTTTATTCGAGTGGCCAGGACAAAATCCTTACCATCTGCACCTTTCAGGCATTAAACTGTTCCTGCTTTATCTTTAATAGGGAAATCGAAGACAGTCCCTTTGGGATCCGAGCGAAAACGCACACACACACACTAGCATAAAAGCATTCTGCACATAAACACACTCATACTAACACTCAGACACACACAAACACGAATAAACACACTCATCCAAACACTGGGGCACAAACAGACATTCATAAACACACTCCCGACCACTCACAGAGAACATGTGCTCCAACACACACACACACACATCAGAAGAAAGTGCCTCTCTCTCTCTCTATGCCATGTGCTTTGGCACGCCATGCCACCTCCTATTAGTGTGTTTTCAGTTCAGTTTGAACTTTTGAGCTTTATTTACTTTAGGTCTGATTGGTGAAATCAACCATTTGTGACATTTATGCGTTTTCAGATGGAACTCATAAATAGGAAATATCTAAGAGCTTTGGACAGAGTGAAGGGAAAATATTCTGATATCGGTGATTCAGGATAAAAGCTCTTATTTTAGTACCTCATAGCACCGGGAAAATGGATTGTCTTGACCTTCCGTTTTACACAGATTGTCTCCTGTTAGAACTCGTAATGGGATCGCTGCGTCTCTGAAGACATCAAAGCAGAAGGGAGAGACGGAGAGACATAGAACAGAAGTAACTAACATTAAGTAGGGGAGATTGTAACAGTTTCCTTCATAACTCACAAATTACTGCACATCTACCTTCCATCTTTTGGTGTAAGAAACATTACTATGTTATTAAAAGTAATTACCGTTAATAGGCTTATAATGGGATGAAGAGGTCAACTGTAACACTTGTTGGAGATCTCTTTTAGTTTAAATAAAAACAAACATTTAAGTAATAATTCAGTATTTACCAAGTTGTTTTTTTTAGCATAAAATGCATTTAAAACAAAGACTTACAACAAGTTTTTCTAAATTAGACCCTTGTGAAGTGGAAGTGTGCTTAATTATATTTAATGTGCACTTGTAGTGTACTGTACTTGAAACGTTAAGCATATTTAAACAAAAATGTAATTTGCAGAAGATATAATATTGTTTTTAAAAGGCCACTTAGGTGCTAATGTAATAAGTTTTATTTGAAAAAGTTTTACTTCAAATCAGTATGTTTAATAATATCAGCTTTAAGTCTTTTCTTTTAAAGTATATTTCCATATTAATTACCCTTTTTAAAGGTATGATAAGTTGAAACTAGATATTTTGATGGAATAATGTTTATTTGCATGTTAATGTTCAGTTGTAAAGTTCAGCTTTATTACATAACTTCTTACAAAATCTTGCAGAACAAAAGTGTTATCAGAAAATACCATCTTTTAATATCTAGTTTCACTTACCAAGTGAAGCATTTTCTCAAACAGATAGATATCTCTTCTGAGCATGTGTTGAATAAGTGTCATCACTCTGGCTTATTTGTAATTGAAGAAATTTAGTGTTACAAATCGTTCCCTGATGCAATTGCCCCCAGTCTCTCTTATGCTTCATTTTCTGGATTAATGACACGCAAAGATAAACATGCATACACAAATTGTTTAAGTGTGTTTTGACTTTTCCCAGCTTGGGAATCTCAGAGCCGTGCGGTGATGATGCTGCGTTATCTTCTGCTCTCAGGTCAGTAAAAGGATACAGTCCAGACAGTGGATCTCTTTCACTGCACTGTCTGCTTGATTTTTGTCCCTTGTCTAATATCAGCATGGGTCTGTGAGACCCCACATGTGTTCTCCTTAATTCTCATAGAAGAGAGGGGCTTCAGTGTGAGAGTGTGATTATTTCCTGCATAAATGTATAATGTTTTTTTCATACAAAATATAAGATTTCAGGAGCATTTATAATGTGTGAATATCTTTTGATGTGTTCAGTCTAGACCAGATTGTTATATCAGCTCTGATGTCAGAACCTCAGATGATCCAATCAATATATCCTGTGTTCTCCATCTGGTTCTTTATTCTGTTCCTTTCTTTCTTTTTTTCATCCTCATCTGTTCTCTCTTTTCACTCTTTCTCTTTCTTACCTGCTCAGACCCTTCATATTCATTCCTCCCTAGGATAAAAATTTGACAGTTTTGCTGGTGTATTAACTTTGCAAGTGGAATGGATTACCGAAATGGATTACTTCTTTCATCTTCGGAACACAAATTAAGAAGTTTCTGATGATATCAGAGAGCCATCTGACCCTCCATAGACAGTAATGCAACTGAAATAATCCCAGATCCAAAAACACCAGTAAAAAAGTCCATGTGACATCAGTGACTCAACTTTGAGCTGATACGAGAAAACAAAAATAACATCATATACTCAACCATTCTTCTACTATGACTTATGTCTTCCGCCGTTTTAGAGAACATTACTGCATAAGTTTTCGCACAAACAGCCGCAGACGCGCATGCTTTCACTCGCATGTAAACAAGTTGATATACTTCAAAAAGTCATGGGAGAAGATTGTTATATTTAAATTGTTATTTTTTATAGCATCACAAAAGTGAAGTTGATCCACTGATGTCACGTAGATTATTTTACCGATATTTTTGTTACGTTTCTGGATCTGGATCATTTCAGTTGTATTTCTGTCTATGTCTATTTTCTGAGGGACAGATGGCTCGCTGATATCATCAACAATATCTTATTTGTGTTCGATGAACAAAGGTTTTATGGGTTTGCAACGACATGAGGGTGAGTAATTAAACACAGAATTTTCATTTTTGGGTGAACTAAGATATTTTGGATGAAAACCAGGAGGCTTGTGACTGTTCAATTGACTGGCAAGAAAAATACACCGTCAAGGTCTAAAAAAGTAAGACAGACATCGTCAGCATTGTCCACCTGCCATCAGTGGTTGAACTGTAACGTTATCAAGCAACGAGAATACTTTTTGTATGCAGGGAAAATCATAAAAAAAAGGACTTTATTCAAGAATTTGGCACCGTAGCCTCACTGTAGCACCATTTTGGAGAATATCTGAATATTAATATAAAGCAAGCTACGTACTCTTTGTCAGCCACAACACAAGGATAAGCTGTTTTCGTTTGGATTTTTCATTCAAAGCATAAATAAACATACAAGATGTGTTCATGTTGATTAATAACATTTTCATTTTGTAGTGGAGTAACACTTTAAGAAGCACAGTATCTTATTCCTGAAATTTGTGTTGAAATATCCACAAACACTTACTGACAAGTTTTTTTTTTTTTTTTTGGTTATGAGTAGTAAGGGGAGGATTAAGAGTAAAAATATCCTCAGATATCCTGCTGAAGCCGCTGTTTTCAGCAAACGTGAAGAAAGATCACATAATCACAGATTTTTAGGTTGTTGACAGCTGAGTTAATTGTAGAGTTTTAGAGGGGCTGAGATGAAAGATGGATGGCTGAAGCCACTGTAAACATGGTCTAGCAATGATTGTCATCCAAAAAATAAGAATCATAATTTGCTCACACCATTGCTCTAGCCCCATATGATTTCTATATCTTTCTTTAGTCAAACACCAAATGGGATGTAAGGCATCCCTCTTTTCAATACAAGAGCATGATGTTGATTTAAGTGTTTCTCGGAAAAAAAGAACATTATATGTGATTGGAAGTATGTGAGTGAGAGTAAACAATGACAACATTTTCACATTTGGGTGAACCAACCCGTTAATATCAACAACGGGTACACACGTCATATTTACCCATCGTGTACGATGCTATGATAAATATTTTATTCCAAGCTGTCCTCCATACAATCAAATGGAAATTAAATCGGGTTGTGTAAAGCATATCGTTAAATTTTTCTCAACTGAATCCTTCATCAGATGCTGGAATCCTCCAAGCAGCAGAGCTGAATGGTAAACACACAGGGTACTTTAAGGCCATTATGTTCTCCGCTCCCTGGAAATGATTTCTAAACACTGTCGTAAATCCCAACACTCGTCACGGAGGCCAGACGAGAGTCCTCTCCTACTTCAGACTCAGATAAACACTTCAAAGGCGACCGGCGGCTCAATTTGAGAGTGGCATTATATGTAAGGCATGTTGGGTTTACTTTGCCACTGAAACTCAAACAGACCTGTACTCTAAGAGAGGTGTCTATTAATATTACCACCACCCACGTGCTAATGCCTCCTGCCAACTCTACCCTCATCGACTCTGGAGTACTGAAGCTGCTTTTTTATAGAGGACGTCTCATGAGTAAACAGACAGAGAAGAGCGATGACATGACTCACTGAAGAACAGAAGGTTTCCTTTTTCTCTGCAGTTAGTGTGAGCGTCAACGCATCCATCACTTGAATGACTGGATCGACAGAGACTGATCGCACCAAGGGCACACACACTCAGCTACGGGTAACGGCTTGGCAGACCTTCAGCTCTCTGGAGGCAAATTTGCCATTCTGAGTGTTCCGCCGTCTTGTACGCTATTCCCTCCCAAGCAATAATGAATGTTGTGGCAATGACTAGAACATCACCAGTGAACACTGTTTCCCAGAGTTCTCGGAGGTCACTGCGCTGCTCTTGGGATTCTTCCACTGCTGGAGAAGTGATCAGCATCTCCTTCGAAGTCATTAATATTGTCATTAATAATTGCTAAGAGACGATATAAGCATTACAAAAACGGAAACTAATGCAAATCCCGGATTTGGTAAAACTAGGCATCGTCAACCTGCCAACAAGGAGAAGAAACACCAGACAGTGGGGGGGAAAAATCTCCTGACAATTGAAAGGAAAAATGAGCTGTCATTTTAAAAGAGTGAGGGCCGTTTGCCCAGTTGTTGCCCAGTGGCATGAAGAAAGACATCTGAGCTGGCTAATAATACCACAAAAGGCACTTCCATTCAAAAATGATTCCACTATTCCACAGGTAACACTAATGATGTGGTCAGCTTGGCTGGGCATTATTCATAGAAACTGCATGGTCATGGTAAACCTAGATTTGAACAACAGATTGACTGACTGTATTGCAGAGACCAAGAGTGGAGCACTTTCACATGAGATTAAGGCAGGAGAAAACACGGACCTTTATTCACCTGAGGAAAGAGAATAACATAAAGACTTGATCCAACATCTCTGCAGGAGATCGCAGTGTTCCTCCCTTTCTCCCATCTCTTTTCTCTGAGAGTTGCTTGTTTCTCTCCAGGGAGCCATATACAAGTGGAGGAGGGAAAGGAACTTGAACCAACCAAATTAAACACATGAAATAAGAAGGAAAGTGTTGTCATAGCATCCTAATGACTCAATGAAACCTCTGTAAACCCTATTGAATTCAGGCTCTGAGATTTAAATCAAGATGTCCTCACAGGCTTTTGATGTCATGTGGAGTATAAGAGTGTTTTGTAAAGGAAGGCAATTAAAATACTCATATTGATGCTTGAGTACTTCTACTATCACCAACTGAAAGATATCACATATTAGTTATTTATGAGATTAAAGATTCGCTTATTTCAAAGAAAACATATACGTTTAATTTACTCGAGCTGAAAAAGCCTTTAATTTTTGTATTTGTTAACTGAATTTGGAGTTTCAGTCAAGGATTGTGTGTATTTCTTTTGCTTGACAGAATGTTCTGGATTGTTTTTGTAATGTGCATGAGGATATTTATTAGCAAGTTCGCAATGCAGGGTAGTCATGATTGGTGCCGAAAATACATGCCCTGCGGATTGTTTTCTTTTATGCCAAAGGTTTTGTTATTGTGTATCCGCCCAATCAATATATACAGGCCCATTAAAGTCACTTTTCATTCTAGTTGTGCTTGAACATACACTCTGGGTTCAAGAGCCAAAATGTAATGGAGGCACAGACTCCGATCCATTCACTGACTCAGTCGATCAGTGTAAGGAAATGCTATTAGCCCTTCAAGGCGGTGGTTCCCCAGTACAGTCAGCAGCTAGCAGTTAGTGAACAGGAACGTTGAACGTTTCCCATCGTTTTGACCCTGAACTCCTCCCTCTCTTCTCCTCAGCTTCATTCAGTGTGTTAGCGAAGTAACCCTTGAGTGGTTTTCCATATGTTTGCAGCTTAATGGCGGTCTTTATCCTATAAAATGTCTTTGTTGACCACTGAAGGAAGTTTCCTCATTATTCAGTAACATTTGAATGCTTTACGCTGGGGTCAGACACATCAAATTGGTTTAATATCATTAGCATACCTGTATCAAGATGTAACCATGTTGCACAGCTAGAAAAAACCTATATTGTAAATACTGAATAAGTTGCTATGTTATTATGCACAGTAAAATGATTGTACTTTTGGACGGTGTGTTGTCAGTAACTCTTTGACCTTATGAAAGATTGACAGTAACGGTCGCTAGACACTGTCTCAAACCTTGGATACAAATACAGGTTTGGGATCAGAACTGAATATAGAAAATTAGTGATTAGACCATACACCAAAAAAGGGCAGCTGAGAGCATTTTTTACAGTAAAAATCAGGATGAATGTATTTTATTAAAAATTAAGTGTCAACTTATTGATAAGTTTTTTTTTCCAATTGTTTTATGAACAAACAATAAGGAATTTAAGTAGAAAGAATTGTGCATTTTCTCCCTTGCACTATTTAGTTTTGTGTCTTTCGGGAGTTAATCCAGAATTTTGGCGCTGAGAAAGAACAATATCTACAATATATCCTAACAAAAAGTGTAATTAAAGCCAAAATCAATATATTAAACACCCCCCAGTTTTTCCCCACTGCTGGAAGATATCAACAAATTGGCAAGCGCATCCCAACTGCTTTAAAAAAAATTTATACAAAATCCTGACCTGACCGTATAATTTATAATTGATAAATGGGAAAGAAATCGCAGTATCAAGACCAGCATTTACTTCTGGACACAAATCTGTAAGTGTACCTCTATTGTGTCCAAGAATAAAAACATAAAGCTAATCCAATATAAGGCTGTTAGCAGAATAAATAATACTGAACACAAGATACACATCATGGGATTCCGATTCAGATAAATGTACAGCGTTTACGTAATGCGACTAACAACCGCAATCTGGTTCTGCCCTCCCATGCTTCGCATTTGAAAGAAACTGTCAGTTGTTTTTCTTGTATTTTTGTATTTAGGTTTCAACTTTTAGGCCTATGTTTATGTTTTATGTTTAATGTACTTCAAAAAAGTGTGATGGAAATAAAAAAGAAAATATTCTGAATACTGAATCAGACTGATTGATTGATTTAATTGGTTATTTAAATAAGCTGTCCTTTTTTTTACTTTACATTGTTATTTGTGATTTTTGTGATGTTACTTTTGTTTAAGGTATATATTTTTTTTCCTGTACATGCATTTCCTTGTATTCAAACTCATGATATGCTTATATATGTTTGAGCTATATGAATTCTAATAACTGTTTTAAGCTGTAATATAAATTTTTTTTACATTTGTAAAGCAAACAAAAATAGCAGTATTCAACAAATATTTGCTATCTATGAAGGGTCAGAGCTCTCGGATTGCAGTGAAGATGAACAAAGGTTTTACGGGTTTGTAAAGTGAGCAGTTAATGTGTTTTAATTTTTGGATGAACTAACACTTTAAGATTTATGTCAATACATCCATCCGCAATTGTATAAACATGCAGAAATGTGTGTTTAAATGTTTTGTGCAAATACCTTCAAGTTCAAATGAGATCAGATGGTTGTAGCAGTTTCTATGGGTTGGTGAGTTTTATTTATTTCTTTAGCACTGTTTGTGAAGAGGTCCACTAGGATGTTTAATTTTAAAATCTTGTTGTGGTGAAATTTCACGCATGGTGTGATGAGGCCTGTGTTCACAAAAATGAGTTACAGCACCTCCGCTGCTGTATTGTTTCAGCTTCATCAAACCCAAACGCTTCACCTGCTCGCGCCAAAAGAGCCAAACCATGTCCCCACTGTTTTAAGAGGAGGACATTACTCTGCAGGAGCATTTTACACTTTAGGGAGGATGTCAGTGAATGATTTGGGCGTCTCTGAGTTTTTCTTGGCCTCGGTCGGTCACTGTTTTGCTGCTTTGATGACTTGCTTGTGTGTAAAGGGTCAGCATTGAAAGGAGAGCTCTGCGAGGGAAATGAAACATTGGTCATTAGGATGAAATCCAGCTTCACTCCCTCTCAGCTGATACATTACCTAGTGATTAGTGAATAAATTCATCTTTAATATTCATTAGCATTAGGAATCCGGTTATGTCCATTTATTGCATTGCTCGGGTCAGGAGCCACATTCATATACGTTAAGAATGTGTATAATTCTTAGACTCGAGAGATTCCTTGAATATTACTTGACACCATCAGGGCACTATATCTTGAATATGTATAGCTGCCGTTGGCACTGCACAGCAGTGTTGAAGGTGTAGATAGAAATTCATCTCTTCAGAGAGGTTCATCTCAGTCCATAGGCTGCCATGAGAGCTAGTGCTGTGTGTCTCCTTTGTCTAACAAGGCAAGGAACTGAGTCCAGGTTTTGTCACCTTTTCAAAAACTAATAATCCACACCATTACTGTTATAAACTAAATCTTGCTGTCAGCAAATCAGCAAGCTTAAGTTGCCTGGAACATCACTGTTAATTTAAAAAAAAAAAAAAAACTATTTACATTATATTAATCCTTAATAATTGTCAAACACACACGTTTCTATGTTTTATGGGGCCATTCCATAGACATAATGGATTTTAGTAAATTAGACATTAGGCATTTCATTTGAGCAAAGCAGTTTCAGTCTAAATGACTCAATCACTCATTCATTTACTCTTGTCTGTCTGTCTCTATATATGTTTGTGTGTGTTTAATAAAAAAACAAAACAAGACACAAATGGTATTGTAACTAGATACTTTCTCTGAAGGACAGCTTTCAGCTTAGCTTAACTCATTTTATAGAGTAGCTACATTTTTGAGTAGCTTGCCCAACACTACAAGTATGACACCTGTGTCACAGCTTGGACATCAGTTACATCAATTGTCATTGGTCAAAATCATAACAAACTTGAGTCATAGGCACGAATGACTATTAATATTTCTTTAACATGACGCAAATTAAAATGGAAAAATGAACTCCAACAAACAAAACAATAGTAATATCTATGACACATTCATTGCTATAAAGAACTGCAATAAGTCCGGTTTATGAGCAGCGATCTTTGACATCACGTCCACGGGAGATTAGGAGGCTTGGCTTTAGCTGTCTGGCTCTGCTGTGGTAGGAAATATTTCACGTTAGCCTAGCAGTAAAGAACGTGTAGCTGGTGGTTGATTTGTCCAAGTATTGTGTTTTAAAATTGTCAGTAAGCCTGAAATTTAGCTTTTCTGCTTTGAAATACAATTGAAAATGTCTCTTAGCTAGACAAAGTGGAGACCCAGACTATGGTCACTTGTATATCAGGCCGGCACAGAGCAGACAGGGTCGGACATCGAGGCTGAAGCAGAATCCGCTGCAGTTGCCAGAAGCCTTGAGCTGCTTTGAGAAAGACAGCGTCTGGTTTCTTTCTGCCTGATATGAGGCCACTTCACAGTTTCTGAGGCTGGACTAATATCAAATCTGGAACGAGGCCAAATTTGGGCAACGGTTAAATCTCAACATCCAAGATTTCCTCCGTGTTTCCCATGGGTTTGCAGACACCAGGCTCATTGGTGTCTTCGGACAGACAGATTTAGGCTCCTGAGAGCGTAGGTTCTGGAGTGGAATTACACAGATCACAGCCGCCTGGATAAAACATTCGCTCTTCTGTCCATTTGTTATAAAATATATACTGTTACTGGAGCAACTTTAGCCCCAAGTGACAGGTACCAGATAAACTCTACATGTTCACTAAACCCCTGACATACCTCTTTTCACCTCTCAACCAAAAAACAAGTTATAGAGAGCCCTCTAGATGACTTGGAGACCTTCAGAAAGCCGGGAATTGAGCCTCAGCCCTCCCATATGGGCTGCATGTGCTGGGAACTCCTCACTGGGCTCTGCTAGTGCCGCCCAAACCCTGCTGCCATCGACCGTCATAAAATCACTGCATAAACGACACAATCTTTAAATTTTAATACACCACTCAAATGTCAACTGTAGACTCAATCAATAAAATAACGTGACTCATTGAATCATAAAATGGATGAAACGATGGAATAATTAGATGCAGATAATCTACTTTCTCATTATGAGTGTGAATAAACAACTCCAGCTGCCCTTGAGACAGCTGCCCTTTCGAGGCTCTCTGGATGCATTGAAACCCAACAACTGCTGTGAGTTTCTGTGGCTTTCTTTCATGGGTAAAGGAAGGCAAAACAGATAGCATAGTATTGATGTCTACAATTGAATGTAATTGTTTATTAGCTGAGGTCATTGTGACTGTGACTGTTTTGTAGTGTATAGGGAAGCAGAAATATTTAGCTGGAAATTACATACTTCCTTCACACTTTCTTTATAATGAAATCAATACTTCCTTGAGACCAATCAGCATTCTGTGTTATATTGCTTTGTGCTTTTACTCATCTTTTACTCACCCTTATGTAATTTTAACCCTGTATGACTTTTTTTCCCACACAAGAAAACACAAGAGTTCCTTACTTTTCCTTTCTTTCTTCCTTATGTATAATTGTAATACTTTTAGATTGATATTTAGATAAAGTTTTATTGATCAATGTATAATATGCTGTTAAAATATGTAGAGACTAAATCAAAAAGCAAATGTACCATAAAATAACATAAAAGTGGTCTATATAATTTGTGTTAAACAGACAAAAACAATGTGTTTTTAATTGAAGATCTACTCCTCCTCCAATTTGCACAATTTGTTCAAAACAACATGATAATGCATTTATCAAGAAAAAGAACATCATACAGGTTTGGAACAACATAAGGGCGAGTAAATAATGTCAGAATTAGGATTTTTGGGTGAGCTATCCCTTTAAGACATGACACAGGAAAGACGGACACAAGACACACAGTACATCTTTAAATATGTACTTTTCTGGCTAGGCACATCCATATATAATGTTAAGAAGTGTGTGACGCAACTATGGCTCCTAGTTTAACTCCCCTGTCACAACACTCAAGACCCTGACACTAACCGGCCGGATGTACCATGAGCATAAATGTTCTCCTGTAAAACCACATAAAAACCAGAATGTCCACATATAACACGCAAGCATGTGCACAGATTTTCACAGAAGTATCAGTTCTGTCCTTTTTACCTCATTTGTTCCCTCTCTGTCTCTCCTGTTTTTGGACCTGTGCCCGCTCTACAGATCAACTACACTGAGGCAGAGATCCTGTATCTCTTCCTGTTTACATAGTGGCCTGTGGAATGAGATGTGTGGATTGCATGGCCTTTTCAGCACTACAGGAATGCAGCTCGGAGCATGTGTTGAGCATGAGAGAACGATCACACAGTCGTCAGGGGTCAGGGATGTACAGTAACCCTTTACTAGATCAGGTGAGGTAAATGAACTTGTATACAGTCAGTAAACCGAAAAATGTAAGGACTTTGTGTTTTTGACAATGAAACTATTTTTACAAATATTTAAACTTAACGTATTATGAAAAGATTTGAGTTAAGCGCAAACAAAATGCCTTTCAGTAAAGTCATAATCATGTCAGCGTTTATATTTGCTCTCTATTTAGACAGGTGAAAATATTAGAATTGTCCCATACAAATGAATGAATGAGTGGTTATGGAGTTATGGTTTCCCTCAATAATTGATGAGGCCTCTTTGCCATGATTGTATCTATAGAAAAATACTTCCCGTACCACCTGTGTTTATTACTAATTCTGCGTGACAATGGTGATGACTTCATTGGTTGCATCTGGAATGAATGGAATGGAGAGAATCGTAATGAGGCTGTTTGCCTGCTGCTTTGAAGTTGATTTTGGGGTGAAACTGCTTATGTTTGAATGCATGTAATGTTTCCATAAGACACCAGAGCGGACTGATGCTCCACTCTGGCCTTTAATCTGTGTTTCAGAGAGTGTGGATTCCCCTCAGCTCTCTCCTGGATAAACACTATTACAGGCTGATGCTGAGGAGCTCAAAGTTGAGTCAATATTATCCAGAGCAATAAAGTCCTGCACAGTGCGCTCTGCTCCCCCTGTGAGACCGAGATGAGTTCATCTCTAAACTGCTGAGGTCTAGGAGGACCTGGATTCTGTTTATGAGCAGTAAAGTTTGAGTCTGCGCAAACCCTCAATGTTTCTTATCCAGACTAGGGTCAGTAACATTTTACTTCTTCAAATTCCATAAACCCTTAATTGTTCTACCAAAAACGAGAATTCTGTCATTATTTGCTCGCCTCATACTTCTGTAAATCAGTAATGTTCTTTTTTCAAGTTGAAAGTGAATGAGGACTGTTACTGTCAAGCTTCAAGTAAAATGAAAAATCTAGTGGTGTTTGTCATTATTCAATGTCTTCTACATCATTAAAGGAATAGCATTTTAGCTGGAAACACTGGTTTGAAGCTAAAACAAGTTAATACATTTATTACAAACAAGTCAACTGGTTTACTTAAGTCATGTGGATTGCTTGTGGATTATTTTGATGTTTTAATTCACTTTTTGGACTCTCGTTCTGATGGCACCCATTCATCGCAGTTTATTCAGTGGTAAGCAAGTTATGTAATATTCAATGTCTTGTAATCTTAAACAAATATTTACATCTTAGATGGCTTGAGGGTGATGGCTTGAAGTTGGTTTTTTTTGCAACCAGGAGCCCTCTGCAGAAGTAGGCCTGAGTGGAATTCACTGCTGTACATTTATTGCGGTAGTGGATATCGGCAAAATAATATATGTATATATATTTTGCTGCCGTGAAGCAATCTGCCTTAATCATGGGCTTTCATACCTTCTCACCACAATTTATGTACACTCAGAACCAATCGACATCGACTGAGAGGAACATACATACAGTTGCTTTAATAACTGAGACCAGATCACTGAGTCACAAATCATTCAGATCATTTATGAATTGGATAAACTGATTTATTGACATGGTTTGAAACTAGAAATAATTCATTCTCAAACCTTCTTCCTTATTAACTCTTTTATAGAAAGGCTATAGAAGGTGTCAGTATTTTTAATAAATAATGGCTTAAACGTTAGTCTGTTTATTACACAAAAATAGACATATAGACCAGATTTATTAAACATTCATGTGATTTCGTTAGCCGTCTCGTTTGCTTTAATTGCATTAAAAGGAGTGGCCAGAACTTCATATACGTAACACTTTGTTATACAAAGAAAAGCAAAACAGGTTTAGAATGACAAATAGGTGAGTAAATGTTACCAGAGTTTTGGGGTGAACTATCCATTTAAGATCTGTTTGCTAAGTGATGAGCTAATGCTCACAGCCTGTCCGACTGCAGACAGATCTCTCATGCCAGGCCAATCCAAGACGCTTAATATTCTTAAAAACAAACTCTTTGTTATTCCTCATTATCTCTGCCTTGGACTTTGATCGCTCCTCGCTTCTCCATCAGCAGGATATCTAGGATCAGTTAAAGGTCATCAAAGCCTGGTTTGATGGTGTGAACCCATCCCTGGCAAAACTTCTGTGTGAATTCAGATCAGCCCTGTCATCCAATTCCCCCAGTGGACCTCACTTCTTAAGAGTTGCCCTACTGCTCTAACCTGTGCACACTTGTTTGTTCAAATATCTCACATTCACAGCAGGAACATTTTTCCCCATCATACCTTGGGCGGGCAGGCCAACAGAAACATGGCTGAGCCCTGGAATAACACCCAGTGAAAGCTGCTGGTGTTTCTTAATTGGACTCAACTCTTTCGACATTGAATTCTTTTGAACTGAAACAGCTTAACCACAGTACAACTTCTGTTCTGCTCGCAACAATGGGCTGTTGTGTTATCTTCCTGTTGGCTTAGGTGATATTGCCCCAGGACTGCACACTTATGCTGTCAGAGTTTTAACATTGTTTAAATATACGTGAAATATTACAGTCAGTGAAAAAATGTCAGGGAACTTCTGGTTTGGAGTCATTATAAGCTTTGCCAATCATTTTTGCTGGAACTAAATATCAAATGAATTCAGTATTGATTTAGAAATATCCCAGGAGAAAGACAGAATGAATAAACAGAATTTTTAAGCAAATTTAAATTATTTTTTTATCAATTACAGGTGCTGCATTTGGCCGAAATATAGCTTTTAGGTTTCACTGCAACTTTTCATGTTTCCAGACAGTTGAAAATTGTACTTACTTTTTTGGCTAAATTTGAACTTTTGCTTGGCATGTAGATGAGTCATGGGATCTACAGTATGTGTGTGTGAGAAAGACAGAGAGGGTCTTCTGACAGGGGTCCTGCTGACGGGCTTTAAAAGCCAGCAGTCATCTCTTACAATAACAAACACACCAATCCAGCCCATCAACTGTGCAAGACTTAAAACACCTTTCTTTTGTGTTTTCTTTCAGGAGACATGCACGACCGAACACGTTGAATGTCTTTCGGTAACACGTCAGAAGATCTGTCTGGTATGTTCTTGTGGGAAATATTATTATTATTTTTTTTTTTAGCAATGGTGTAGCATATATTCAATCTCTAAAATAACAGAAACTGTAAAAACTGAAGCATGTGAACAGTAAAATGTAATGTGTAGTAATGAATATGCAGTAAACACATTTTTCTAATTGCAAGTTGTCATTTTTGACAACTGACATACATATAAACAACAGGAAAGCGGATCCACCCTGTACTAAAACATTTTCTAACAGTGAGGTCTATTTAAAAAACCCTTTTTAATTTAAGGAGTTTTGATTGCTGTGATTTTTACTTCATATTTTGTTTGTTTTATATTAAACTATTTTGTTCCCCTATTCTTAAAATTACCAGTGTATTGTCAAAAAGGTAAGTATATCTGTGCGTCTGTGTGTGTGTATGACTACTATTTCAACAGGAAGAAAGCAAATTAAATAGTGTATTACAGTTAATCACATGTTGGAGACATTTTCGGTTATTTGTCTTCCACATACTTTTCCTGTCTTTTCTCTAATTAAACCTGACAAGCAGCTGCACAGTTCAAACAGCATGTGGATGTTTTGTGACGCCACCCAGCATTTGCCTATAAAGCAGCTTAGACGTTCACCTGATAGACGCAGGATCGAGTCTCGGTCCAAGCGATGCAGTGCTCTATCTTTTCATCTGTTATCAGACTCTAGATCTGAGCAGAGGGAAGAGACAGAACTGGGAGACAAAAGCAATATTGTCCATTCGCTGGCAGCCGAGCTCAATTCCAAGCGCTTTGAAAGAATGAGAGGTGTTTTCCAAACACAACACGCACAATTCCGCATTGTCTGTGATTTGGCAACTGTGCGTTGAAGATGTTGCAAAAAAGAAAGAGTAACATACCTCTTCTTTTGTTACTCCCTTTTTTTCATACACTTCATCATCTGTTATTAAAGCCGTAAATTTCGTAAAGACATCATGGGTTATTTGCTCTTTATTAACTTAAAAATGTAAACAGCAGGACAGGCGCATGTATCTGAATCTTTAATCTGATTCATTGTGCTTCATTATCACTGCTTTGAAAGAAGCTGCATATAGACTTTATTATTATTATTTAATGCCATATACATTCCTGCGTTCAGCCTGGTCTGTCGCTTTCTTCCTTTCCTTCTCTCTGTCTCCTACTATTTCTTCCTTACGCAGCTGCTCTGGCTGTGATATCCATTGGCAGTTTGGTTCTAGATTCAGGGGTTTTCAGGCTGGGGCTCAGAGGCCCCGACTGGGTTTCAAGGGGGTCCTAGAGGGTCATACAAAAGAGAGAAAAAATGACCAAATGTATTTTAAAATGTCAAGTTAATATGTGGGCTTAAGATACTGATTAACTATCTAATGACTATGTTATGAGTGTGTGTGTGAGAGAAAGAGAGAGAGAGTGTGTGTGTGTGTGTGTGTGTGAATTACCTCCGAGTGTGCATCTCTCAAAAGTGTTTGGCTAAAACAGTCAAACTTTAAGCTAATTTTCTTCACTAACAGCGCTGTTGTTAACTCTCTTGTGAGAAGTCAAATTGTTTTAAGTTGATGTTACGGATAAAGTCATCCGAGTAAGTTAGCGCTAGCAACATTAGCACATTTGGAGAGAGAGCGAGAGAGATAGACTATGTGCTTTTCGTACATAATAAAATGTAATTTTGTGGCAAAACATGGAAATGAGCTGTAATTTTTTATCATATTGATTACTATATTTACTATATATATATATATATATATATATATGTTTAGCCAGTGTTTTTGTGGGATTTGGTTACTTTGCTGTTGTAAGCATAGACATTATATATATATGGTTGTAAGACATTTGAAATTATACCAAGTGATATGGAACTGTAATGTCGTCAAAGAGCTGCCTGGAACTATGTTGATGTGCAAGTGTTCAAAGGCCCCGTAGTGTGTGTGTGTTTGTATATATACATATATATGCTTCAGAGTAATGACAATATAAAATGAATTTTAAGAATAAATTGACTTGTTATAATGTTACACATTAGTTTTTAAATGCACACATGTGCATCTATATCTATCTATTTATCTATTTCTAAAGTTTGAAAGCCTCTGCTTTAAACTCTTTGTTTTCTTGAATAATGACGAGCTATTTCAGTCCAATCTGAGCCTCTCCTTTAAACTCAAATACAACCACTAGCATCTGAAGTAAAATGAGCATGTGAATGTTTAGAATATAGTCTAATATCTGCAAATTAATTTGTTACAAAGCAATGAAACCACAAAACATAACCTACACCCACACACTAATGACTTGTGACATCATCTCATTGCCTAAAGTTCCCTTAAGGCCACTGGAGTGCTTGTTCTCTACATCCCACTGCTTTTATGAACCAACACAGGCCTGGATCTCTGCATCATCACCACATTTATGAACACACACACAGACAACTGCATGAACAGAGGCCAGCTCACCTGCTGCACCACAGTTATCCTACTTTTATCTGTTCATAAATTTGAAATGTAATGCAGCTGCCACAGTGTGTGTGTGTGTGTGTATATGAGAGAGAGAGAGAGACTAAGGGGTTTAACCTATGATGCAAGTTTCATTTTCTCCATCACTGATATTAAATTATGTGTTAAAATGGGATCACGATAGAACAATGTTAGGCTTGGTCCTTCACAAACACAATGTGAACATAAAGGAATCCGAGAACTTTTTGGTCCAAATGTAGAGTTCTCACAATTCTGGGCTGGGTAGCTTGTTAGTGCGCTATCAAGAGCAAGTAACTTAGTCTCTATATTTTATGTTAAATTCCTGGCGTATGATGCTGGATATACTAAAGGTTCATGTTCTACAGCACTTGGCAGGTGAATGTTTTTATAAGCAATTAATTATGGCTCTGTCTGGCCTGGATTTCAGCTATCAAATATTTTCTCGTCTTATGTTGCCATGGCGAACAATCAAGCTAAACAGAATAGTGAGTGTCTCAGGCTGAGCAAAGGACAGAGCCGAGCTTATATCTGTCTTTGGCGTCCCAGTTCAGAGGGATAGACGTCGTCTTATCTGCTGTCTCTTTACTGTCAGGTCAAACTTTCCATCCACTAACACCAGCTGAAAGACTTTTGACTTCTCAAAGGGATTTTGAGAAAGCAAACAAAATGTCTACAAAAAAAAAGTCTATTGGACTACTGTTGACAGAGGCAGGAATTTGATGATTTGGTACTCTATGCTGGTTCCTAGAACTGAAATTGTTTTAGAATTTATATGTAGAATTTCACATGTGTAATAATAAAATAAAACCATTATATACAGTATATGTGTATGTGTGTGTGTGTGTGTATATTTAAAAAAATAAAAAATAATAAAAATAAAATTAATAAAAAAAAAAATATATATATATATATATATATATATATATATATATATGAATACACACACACACCTCCACAGTGTCCTCCACTAATATTGATCTGATCTTGGTAAATCTGAGCAAATGTGGCTGTAAAAAATAAATTTGCATTGTTTATGCTTTTGATCTTTCATTCAAAAATTTCACACAATTCTAACCTATCATTGAAGTAAAACAATTGAAAATAGGGAGTGATTCTTGTGATGAAATAAATGTTTTTTCTCCAATACTTGTTGACCATAATTATTGGCACCCCTAGAATTTTATTTTGAGTAAAATTTCTCTAAAGTATACTCCCATTCATGTTCACGTTTTTAAGCGCTCAAGGGTGATTATATATATGCAATTATCCAGCCATGGTTTCTTATTTCACAGAAATGTATATATAGGAGGGAAAACAAAACCCAAATTCCCTTAGTCATCAACACAATGAGAAAAAACAAATAATATATTTATGATGTGCAGCAAAAGATAATTGAGCTTCAACAATTAGTGAAGTGGCTTTAAGAAAAGAGTTAGAGCAGTGAAAATTTCCATTCCCACCATCAGGGAAATAATTAAGAATTTCCAATCAACAGAAAATGTTCACACATCAGCACATGTTGTTCAGGAGGGTTTAAGAAAAATTCTCCTCACTCACCCAAAAACAATCTCCAGCATATGTTCAGTTGTCAGACAGGACTGGAACTACAAATACGACTGGCTTCTATGATCAGATTAAACTAAAAAATGAGCTTTTTAGCAGCGAACACTCAAGATGGGTTTGGTGAACAATGTGTACAATGAAATATACTGCTGTATTTTTGATCTTGTGGGCCTATATTTCTGGTGGAGGTACTGGACATTTTGTTTAGATGCGTGGCATCATGGATTTTATCAAATACCAGATAATAAATCTAAAACTGACTGGCTCTGTTAGAAATCGTATAATGGGCCATAGTTGGGTTTTCCACTGGGACAATAATCCAAACATAAACATCAAAATAAACACAAGAATTAGTCACAGAGCACAAAATGAAGCTTTTGCCATGTCTGTCCCAGTCCTCTGACCTAAACCCAGCAGAAAATGAGTGAGGTGAACTAAAGAGGAGAAGCATCATCATGGAGCTGGTATTCTGAAGGATCTGGAGACATTCTGGATGAAGGAATGGTCTTTTTTTCTCTTATTAGGCATTACAGGAGAAAATTCAGAGCTGTTATCTTGGGAAAAGGACATAGCAATAATTGTGTGCCAATAATTGTGTACAATTACATGTATGTAATATTTTAGTATGTTTCATAAGAGCAGTTAGCAGCTGGATTAAAAGTCATATAGGGCCATATAAAGTCATGTATTGCACGCTACAATATCATTTTCAGCTCAGTGGATATGCATGACTCATATCTGACCCCCATATTTCCGTGATTTGTAAAACAGGAAGAGGAAGTCAGTAAGATTCGCATAAATGAGTTACAGTAGAACGATCCGCCCTTCAGAGAGAGAAAGATTTAAACTGTCCCTGAGGAGAACCGTCTCCTTTAACGGAATCACTCTAATAGAAAATAACAGGTTTCTGATCAGTGGTTCTCAGAAAAATCCATCAAAACATTCAGGCTTACCAGAGAGATGATGGCGAGATCGGTTAGTTTGTTAACGTATATCACCATACTGTCCGGCAGTATGTAATACAGAATGAAAGATGATTTTAATAGCAGAGTATCTGTCAGGATCACAAAGATAAAGAGCTTCCAATTGAATGCAGATGTGTTTACACCACCATTTTTTTTTTTTTTTTAAACTGGGTTCATCCATGGTGTGTTCAACCCAGGCCACTTTGGACAACTGGTAGGAGAACTTGGTTCATGTCATTCACAGATCTATCCCTTCTCACTCGTCCACCGCCTCGCTGAACTGCCCGGCATCTCCTGCTGTGGCTTTTCTAACTCCCATGTTCCTGTCTGCCTTTCTCAGAGAGTAGCAGTGCGGTTCTCGTTTCGTTGTTGAGTGGTTTTCCCCTCTGTGTTACACATGTAATCAAATCGCCATCCAAACCACACACCTCACCACAATGTCAGCGAATCACCATCACTCGCTACCAGAGCTGTGACCAATCACATCAGGCCTGTCCGTCACACAAGGGGTGAACTAAGGGGCGAGGCATCCACATTAATCATACCTGACAGGGTTAATGGACGCCTGACGTTCCCCCCTCAATTACCAGACGCAGGTTCTGATATTAACGCTGAGAGAAAACTCTATTTTCCTACCAGTGCTTCTTCCAGGTTTTAGTTTTTTAAAGTGACGTTTTTAGACTGTAACTGTGTACAAATTTGCGCAATTTTGTCATTTTTTATTCTTTTTTTTTTGTTACATATTATTAATGCTGACATCCACACTATACCTTACACACCTGTGTTAAAATTAACAATATGCTTCTCTGTATGGATGTGTTCTTATGAGAGAACCAAAGGCTGTTTTATTAGCATTTAGTTATCATGTTCATATGTTTCCATCTATGTAAGAATAATTAATAAATAGATGAATAATTACATGATTGATTGCAAGCTTCAAAAATAAGCCCTAAGATCTTAACAGAAACAATGTTACCATGTTAGATAAAACACATTTCCAGCTAGAAAATAGGAATTATTTGATTGGACAACTGTGGATAATTTTTAATAAGTTTGATTGATGAACACAGCAAATCTGTATGGTATATGATTTCTTTTTTCTTTACTCAATTTTTAAATGGAAATGTATCTAATTCAGTCATTCATTTGTTTGTCATTCATAACAGTTTGACTCAAATCTGAAAGAATGTGATATAGCAGGTTAGAATTTTAATTTCAGTAATATTTGCCTGTTTCCAGATAGAAGAAGCTGAATAAATAAGCTTTCCATTGATGTATGGTTTATGTATGTATGTTAGGATAGGACAATATTTGGCTGCGATACAACTATTTGAGAGTCTAAAATCTAAAGGTGGAAAATTGGCTTTAAAGCTGACCGAATGAAGTTCTTAGTGATACATATTAGTATAATCAAAAGTTACATTTTGATATATTTATGGTATGAAATTGACACGATATCTTAATGCAACATGATTTTTATTGTGATTTAATATAATTTAAAATCTGTCATTTTTACCCTCAATGTATTTGGGGTTTTTCTATAAATATACCCCAGCGGCTTGAGACACAAAGGTTTTGTGGTCTAGTGCCCAGGGTCACGTATTAGAATCTAAAGGGAAAGGTTAATCCGAAATTGCTTGTTATGTTTACATTTACAGCACTGGGGTCTCTAGTAAAACAAAAAAAAAAATACAGTATATTTTCAATGAACATGAGGTTAATTAAGTTCATTAATATAATGATACTGCTTATATTTACTGCAGTTTCCTAATTTAAGTAGTAATCTCATATGGTATGTGGAAACGAGACCAAATTCTAATGGTCATGAATTTCATTACATTTGGGGTCATCTAGTAATGCAACACACATTTCCATGCAAAGTCTCTGTTAGTGTAGTAATTGCTCTAAAATCTGACCTTGTTCTTGGCTTGCGGGGTTTTCATCAAAGTTGGACCAGGCCATTTCACTGCATCTCTGGAGGAGAGAGCTCCAGGAACATGCCAGTCTGAATCTACCCATAACTGAACAAATTTCTAGCGCTCCTGAACAGCGGGGTACGTGGTGTTCTGCAGAGAATTAACATTTGGAAACAATGACACAAGAACATATCTCCTAACAACAGTAGACGCGATCTGTTCCGTACACACAAACACACCTTGTGAGCCAGATAGATGTGTGTTTGAGAGGAAATGGGTTGCTCTAAACAGTGATCGCTTGAGTATATCATGTGTACAGTGGAAGTCTGTGAGGCCCTCATACTGTAGCCATTACGCTGCATATGTTAGTATTCAGAGGACTTCCTAAACATTTCCCATAATTGACCTTAAAGGCAGTGTTACTATAACCTGACAGGAACCATTCTGCATCTAGTGTGGCACTATACTGGATGTCAGTTGCAGTGGGAAGTGTCAAATTCACACATGTGGTACCTTACATGGTGGAGGTTTATGTTTATTTAATCAGTGGTTTTCTTGGGGTTTTGCTCTTAGATGAACAAGAATAAACTAAAGCGTGATTGCGCTTCTGACTGCCCGTTGTGGATGGAATTCTCTAATTTAACTGTGTCCGCTGATAGAGTGGTTTATTTGTGTCCACTGTCTGCATTGAATCAGAGAGCATTTAGCACAGCATCAGGTTAACGCTGCAAACCTACCCAAACAATTAGTGGTGAACCCAATTTGCATGACGCATTTCTCCATTTTACAGGCTGCTTCTAATTGCTGGGTATAGTGGAGGATGCAGGAGAATACAGAGAACCAAAAAAAAAAAAAAAGATGTCAATAGGTGTTCAGTTCGACTTGGATGTTAGCAGCTGGTTCCCTGAAAAACACAGTAGGATTTTTCAATTGGCCTTTGGATTATTGCACGAAATAAGCTCTGTGACCAAAGGTTTATGGTTATTACACGTTTTTGCTCATCATGATAATATTCCCAAATGAACACAACATGTATGTATTTTGAAGAATACAAGACACAAAAAAAAGCTAATAAAGCTTTTATTTTTATTTTTATAGGCTATAAACTAACTACACTGTGGTCACAAGGCTTCAATGTCAGCAGGATTAAGCTTCAGGCAACTCTTTCAGTGTTTGTTTCAAAAAAACATTTCCCCTAAGGTTTTAGTTAGAATTGTTTGTAAGAATGTAATTAAAAACATAATGCAGCTGTGAAAGTGGACTAATGAGTAGATGAGTTTACATTTTTGGCATGATGACATAATGTAAACAACCTCTAGTCCCACTTTGCCACTTTAAGTAATTGAAAAAAATAAATATCACAAGTTGGGTATTGCCGTAGGATAAAATCTATCTATCTGTCTATTAGTGCTGTCAAATACATTAATTAATCGCATCCATAATAAGTTTTTTTGTTTAATCATTTGACGTGCTGTCAAATGATTAATCACAGTTAATCTTATTAATTTATTATTGCATTATTTATTGTGTGTGTGTGTATAAACCAAAAGTGCTAAATGCTAACTTATTGCCTGGTTTTCCTGGTATCCCTTCAGCACTCATTCGCTACAAGAATGAGTAAAAATGTTAAGAATTTAAATTTCTTGTTCTTGTTGCAGGCTAATTTTGTTCTTCCGTGTTTTAATTGTCTGTTATAAAAAGACTGACAGCATGATACAAGTTAGGGTTTGAGAAGTTTTGCCATTTGATATTCTAGCTCTGAAGAACAGAAGCTCTGTTGTACTCATCCTTTTATTCTCCTCCATCCTCTCACAGAAGACAAGAGCCTCTAACACTCCTGAAACACACCCCTTCCTCTTCCCCCTCGCTTCTCAACTCGAAACATGTGCGGGTCTGATTTCCATGCCCTCGGCAAACCACTCCACCGGGAGCTTTTGTGGAAAACTTCATACTTTTAGCAATCATTTGTGGCCGACTAATTTGCTCCCTAGTTTGAGTTTACATTCCGGAGTGTGACATGATCTATTTTTGCAGAGATCCGGAGTGAGAGAGCGCTTACATGTCATGTTTGGCCTCCAGACCTGGAGAAAAGAATGAGTGAGATATTTACATCTTAAATACATAGTTCTAACACCGCTTAACTAAATCACAAGCGTAATCTCTCTCTGTCTCTCGCTCTCGCTCTCTTTAACATCGTTATGTATACATTACGAAAGGCTTGCCTTTTTTAACTAGCAGCTGCAGCGAAGCGAAACGGTGACTGAATGGTAAAATTTTGTCTGTTCAAATCAAATAAATCACTTGAATCAAACATGACCATGAAGATCCTGGGTACATACGCCCTTGTTGCATGTATTTACATAGGAGGAAATGCATTAGGACGATGTTTAGATCTTATTTGGTACATCTCCCGTCATATACCCTCAGTCCAGAACTTGTGCAAGGAGAGTTTTTGTTGGATGCTTTCATCCATCCACAACAACAGTGGGAGATTATTACTTACCTCCTTCTCTAAATCCTATTAGAGAATATTGAATATCCAGCATGTCGTTTCGTTTTTTGCGTGGATTGTGCATGCATCCATTTGTAAGGTCACTGGCAGACCTCACATGTCCTACTGTCTCAGGAGTTTCGTACTGGAAAGTGGCTTGTCCCAGCCAAGCCAAACGGGATGACGTAGGTTTATTTGTTATGGTCAGTAATCCATTTATCCTGTCATCCCAAACCGCACACACACCCACACCCTTACCCCTGAAACCTCAGAACTCTGTACGCTTTCTTTTGGCAAAGTTTAAGCAAATATCAGCGCAGGCTGGGTCCCCTTGTTAAACACACTCTCTGATCTTTGTGTTTTCTCCCACTCTCTCTTTCTCCATCATTTCTTTCACCCTTTGTCCACTTTCACAACATTTTCTAATGGATGCGGTGGCCAACTTCTATCTTATTGATTTATTGATCAATGCAGTGTGTGTGTGTGTGTGTGTGCAAAAGTGAAAGAGTGAGTTTGTGTATTCCACCACTGTTCTGAGCGTTGCTTGTGAAGGTGCAGGGTTTGTCTCTCCTCTCTAAATGTGTGTGATCTCTCACCTGCTGAGGTAACAGTTTAGCATAATCACCGGGGAGCCTCTTCAGAAGTCACAGGTATTTATGTTAAAGTGGCACTGAGCTTCACGTTCACCTTCCTGCTGTAGACCCCTGTCGCTCTCTACACTTCCTATGATTAACTACGGCTGGTTTTTAATACTGTATCCATGCACCCATAATAATTTTATTCTTTTTTTGAATCTCAGTTTTCATTTTTGCTCTGAATTAATAATAATATTTTTTAAATAGAATTAAAATGTTAATTTGTATTCATATTATCATTACAAATTGTTATAATAAGCCAACAGCCAAACAGAAGAATTGAGGGTTTGAAATCAGAAACTAATACTGTACATATAGATCATCAATCTCCAGTTTTAAGTATTAAATACTTAAAATTTGACAGATTTATTAGCAAGCAGAGCCAGTTGAAGTGTCATATTGGCCTGAAATACAGAACAAGTTTTCTTGTGTTTGAAAGTGATGACCACAGAGAACACGAGCTACTGATTTTATCTGAGCCATTTGCTGTCTTACTCTCTCAGTAGGACTCAAAACCACCCTCGGTGGGTGTCTTTCATTCATTCATGTTCTCTCCCGCTCTGTCCATTTGCTGTTAGCATGCTGAATGTTAGTCAGTGACTACCCTGATAACAGAAGAGAAAGATCACAAGTGCGAAAGACACCTTGTGACATCAGTGCATTGTGAAGGGTGACAATGTGACGCAGTGGCTTGGGATTTTGTTAAACTTGACACATTACCTGGACAGTAGTGCCTATTTAGACACAACACAGACTTAGACTGAGTTGTATTAGTAAAACACTAATTTCCTGTATTGGGGAACATACTTAAAAGCTAATTAAATTAATATATTAAATCTACCATTTTGATAAAGTTTTTAGTTACAAAACAACTGTTGTTTATAATTACTTTTTACACTACAATACAAAAGTATGAAGGGAATAAGATTGTTTTTAATGCTTTTGAAAAGCTTACTTGATACAGTAAAACACAGTCACATGATCCTTTAAATTAAGTGAACAAATAATAATAATAAAAAAGATTTAAAAAACGTCTTAATATTTTTTTGTGAAAACTGTGTGTGTGTGTGTGTGTGCATATATATATATACATATAATTTAATGAATATAAAGTTCCAAAGAACAGCATTTCTTTTATAAAACTAAAAAACAATTAATGTCACTTTTGCACTTTTGCAATGCATAGTAGCTGAATAAAATTCATATATAAAAATACTAACCCATACTTTTGAATAATAGTGTATATAATCTTATTATATGATTACTTTTTTATGGACATGCTTATATAGTGTATGGTCTAATTTATAGTGTTGTTTTTGGACTAAAAATCTTTTAGACTTAGTTACTCCCCAGAACTGGTAATTCCTTTCTTTTTTTTTTTTCTTCTGGATGAAAACTGAATGTTGAATGCTAAGGATATGGGATGGCCTTGACTGCAGTTTTTATTGTGTCCTCTCTGGGTAGAGGTCTTCAGGGCTTTCAACAAGAGAACCACACAGGAAGGTAGGCTCAAACCGACAGATAGAATTATGTGTGTGAACAAGACATATGATTGATAGATAGATAGATAGATAGAAAGACTGTAGGCTATGTGTGTGTGTTAAGTTAAATAAATGAAATCAAACACGATGTGGTAGCATTGCCACACCTTCTTTAAAATCACAGAGGCTCGAGAGCGTTTTATGCATAGGCTTGTCTTCGCTTCTTTTGAACCCGGGTCACAGGCAGGCGTCAGGAGGCTTGTTTGTTATAAGGTTCATATTGGTCTTTTTATTGACAGAGTCTAGAAGCTTCTGTTTGAACAGGGTCCCTGCAGAATGAAAAGACGGTATGTGGACTGCAAAGAAGGCTGTGATAATTGCTGCTCTTGACAATCAGATGATAGAGTGTTTTAACTGAGACTTGTGACTCTTGCACACCTTGGCGTGCTCAAAACACATGCACAGACGTGGGGCTGATGCCTGCGCTGCGTGCTGTCTTCCACACATGTACGAAGATGACAAAAGAGTTTAGATGTTATGCACGAAAGGAGGGATGTTGACACACATGCTGGGTGTGTTCTAAAACATGCTCGCATATGTGAAAACTAGAGGATATACAGTAGCTTCAAAATGCATTTGTCACACTTCAAATTTAGGAATAAGAGGCATCTGAAAGCAAAACAGGTCTGAGTTTTTTCTAAACTTAAACCAATTTTGCAATGACTCTTAAAGAAAAAAGAAATTACAAGAAAGCATTATTATTATTATTTTTACACCATGTGTTGTGGGATTTGAGCTTTGAGGACAAGTTGTTCATGAAGTATTAGAGTAAGTCAGTAAGTGATAAAAATCACCCAAATTAAAAGAACTCACATGCTACAAAATCATTTATCAATACAAAACTATTTAAAACAACAAACTAAATATTTCTGCATATCTAATATCGCTTCACTCTTATTCCATAAATGGTGTGTCTCTTCAAATTGCATTAGTGCATGGGCTTTTTAAAAATAAAAATATGTTCTAAATGTTTTTCATTTGATATTTCATATTGTTTAATGTAATGACATCTATACATTTTTAAATGTCCAAAAATTCTTAGGTCACTGTCTGTCCAGTAAATTTAAATAGTCTGATCATATGTCATTGTTTTTTTTTATTCTCTAGAAGCAGGATTCAAATACATTCAGAGACTAGAAAGTAGACATTAAACACGTACGACAGCCTTTGATTTGTGGAGATATTTGAAATGGCACAATCCTTTGTGAACTTTAAATGATCTGATCACAAAATGCTTTGAGGCCCATTCACGCCTGTATTTAGAAATAACTGCTCGTGATCAGATCACCCAAAGCGGATGTTAATTCCAGGTGTAAATGGGGTCTAAATGTCTATCAGGGATTTAAAGAGTCTCTGAACACTGAAAGGTGGAGGTTTAGCCTGCTAATTATATGTAGAGACTGAAGGCATTTGCTCTGTCTGACACAATCTTTCACCATGACAAATTCCTGGCAAATTATTACAGAATCCTGTTGGAATTTCATGTGGCCACAAACACCAAGCAGACATTTTTGTTTCTTTCTGAGTGTCTGGGAGCCACCCTGTGGCACATCTGTCCAGACTGTAGCTCAGCGGGTGTGTTAGTCGTGAGCACTTCTGTGGTTTTCAGATCCTGGGGATTAAATGGCGCTGGAAGAAGAGGATGAGCACTTCTCTTTCCCATTCAACAGTCTCAAGAGATCCGCTTAACACTTTTCACAGAGAGAGAGAAAGACAGGGCACTCTACTCTTTCCTTTGTCTGTTTAAAGCGCATCTGTTTGAGGAAATGAGAGAGAGATCCGGGTTTATTCAGAGAGATCAGTCTGTCTGTCATCGGCTTACATTTCATGAAGCTTTTTGTGAATGTGGAAGTGTTTTGCACAGTTTATGAACTCCAGATATTCCATTTCATTAAAATGATCACTAAAATACCCTGATGCATGATTATTTAATAGTGCTGATTGTATTTGCCCTCCCTCATCCTGTCTCTTTTCACTCTAAACAGATGAATAACCCTGATTTTTTTACAGAAGGCTTTATTTTTCATTTCTAAGTTTTTTCTTACTCTGAAATAGAGAAAACAGTTTTATGGACCATGAGAGAAACAGCGTGTTCTCCACAGAACAGTTTGCAGGCCCATCAATCTGCTTACACAATGGAAACACATGAGTCAAAAGCACAGATGACCAGAGGACATCAATGCCTTTATCTTTCACAAGTGTGTACAATTGCTAATGACCAAAAAAAAAAAGGAAATGAGGGCTTTCTTAAAGGGATAGTTCATTCAAAAATGAAAATCCATCCGTCGTTTATTCACTTTCATGTTATTCCAAACTATCAAGCTTCAAAAATGATTTAAAACACCAATAAAGTATCCTAAAATGTAGTCTGTACAACTTGCACACTACATTCCAAGTCTTCACACGTCATGCAATAACTTTGTGACTGAAATTTAAATCAGTTAGGCAGTGAGCTGAACTCCAGAGACACATTACTCTGATTTTTTATCTAATTATTCAGTTTTCTGAACTGAATCGGCTGATTCATTGAAAAGATCTGACACAAATCAAACATCTCCACATGTCTCATGAACATACTGGACTGGAAGACTAATTTTTTCTGTTCATCTGACAAAACTAGCCTACTGTATGACTTCAGAAGGCTTGCAATATTGCACACAAGTTATATAAACCACTTTTATGATATATGTATGGTGTTTTTGCATCATTTTTTAATTTTGACAGCTTTAGTCCCTATTCACTGTAATTGCGTTGAAATGAGCAATCAGTGCAATTCTGTAAAATTTCAACAGGAAGTGATATTTAATGACATAATTTTCTGTTGGGGTGATTTTGGGTGGCTATGCATTTAAGACAATGGCTTTATAAATGACAGAAGACTATTGGCTGTGAATAAGTCCTGCAGCTTTATATTGTTTGACCGAAGACACATTGTGCACTTTTTCAATGATCTCTATAAAATATATGCAATCTGCTTTTGCTTACAGCATGCTACTCTCTCTCTTTCCTTCTCCCTCCCTCCCTTTTTTCATTCTCTCTGTAGTGTGCTTTGTCATCCCATTCAGTCTATTACAATCCCCTTCTGTAAAAACATTCCTCTCACTTTCAGTATTGATAACGCTGGCTCTGAGACAGCACCAAACTACATTCCTCTCTTTCTGTCTTCATATTTTTTTTTTTTTTACATGTTGATAATCTATTTTTGCCTTTGTGTTCATTTAGCACACTTTTGACATGTTGTCCTTTCAACACAATGATCATTTTTGCTAGAGGAAAGCTTTGTGTATTATTTATTTATTTATGTTTCCAGGAAAGCTGTGTTATCCAAGTAATATGTTACAATTAAAGACATTATCACTGTTTTTTTTTACTCAGATTAATTAGATTTTCCTGTCTGAGATAGGCTAATGAGAATAAAGGAGAGCGTTTGGTGGATACACGTCGGGCCAAAAAACAGATGCCCTAACGAATGTCCCGCGCAGGACAACACAATCCTTCCCGAATGACGGAACTGACGATGGTGAAACCGTATACAGCACGGCGGAAACTTTTCGAGATGGAATGCAGCAAATTATATTCCCCCGTGCAATGAAAACACAGAAAGCTATTGCCACATGAGAGGTTTGAACAAAGGCCTGGAAGAGCGAACCTGTCTGAAATGATGATTGAGTTTTCTGTGAGCCGCGTTCGCTCCCCCACTTTCTAGCCTGTTTCGAATTTACGAAAGACAAATTCTTAGCCTGTCCGATAACACGCTTGAACATTGCCGTTCTTTAAAACTATTGATACTCTAACGTATAAGCTCTGCAGGACTTTCGTTTGCTGTACGTTTTCAAGAAAGCGCTGTTATCACTTCCAGATGTGGGTATGGAACGAAATGCAATATTTATCAAGGACAATTTATTAATCAGGCCTGCCTGCAGAGGCAGCGGTGTGGAGAGAGAACTATGGCGTAGCGCGACGGGAAGATGAAAGCTTGTATATGATATGGGGGCCACTGTAAGCCAATCTGGCCCGCATTATAAGATCAGGTTTCTGCGCGCTCTCTCTTTCTCGTTTAATGAACAGGTTCATTTTACTCAATGCTCATCAAATGCCTCTTTGGTTTTTAAAGCAAACTTTGTGTCAGAGCGTATTATGGTCCAAATTATTTAAAGAAGACAGAGAGAGAGTGAGTGAAACTAGTGGGTTTTTTTTTACTATAAACTCTGTCCTGTTATAAGCTATTTGAGTCCAGATGGTTCTCTCATGTGGTACAATAAACAGTAAACTTAAATGATGCTATTCAGCTTTCATATAAAATCAGACATAAATGAAAATGAAACGTCATTTTGTACATTAATGAAACAAAGAAAACATGGAGTTTGTCTGAACAAGTTAGAATCAGCTTGTTTGTTTAAAAAAAAAAAAAATCACAAGTGTTTTCTGACCTCTATGGTTTTCACAATCATGATCTAATTATCCAATCAGATCAAAGCCCCCGGGTTCCAGGGCGGCTGTTGCCGTGGTTGCTCTAAGTGGTTGAACACACAAGTGGGTCGCACTTCAGGTGTGTGATCTCACACAGGAAAATGACAAACAACATGTCAGGGTGACACGTTCTCACTCCGGTCGCTTCTGTAAAGACTCAACAGACTAATAACATTACTGTTACCAACCTACTGTTAATATTATTAAAATACTAGCATTAGATGACAACAAAGGTACATGAACGTTGAAAAGTTCAGAAAGAGGTCAGTAAAATGTTTTCGGTTCTCACCAAGGCTGCATTTATTTGATTATAAATACAGTAAAAACGAAAAAAGTATTTTTACAATTTAAAATGTTTCTGTGTCACATGATCCTTTAGAAATCATACTAGCAGGATCATTTTCTTAATATCAATGTTAAAAACATGCTTTCTAATGATTTCTTTTGTGGAAACCATAATAGTTTTTTTTTCAGTATTCCTTTCAAATTCTCAATAATTTGATATATATATTTTAAACATTATAATTCTTACTGAATTTAACATTAGTGTAATTTCAATGTAAAAAACTGAAATATTACCATGAGCTATTACCAAAATGTTAAACAAACACAAGTATTAGATGGTGTGATTGTCCAAGTTATCCAGTTACAGTATGAATTAACCTACAAGCCATCTATTTTTAGACAGAAATGCAGCCGCAGTCTCCTTTTATAAACCGTCTATTGGATGTGAAGTTCAAAGACCATAGTAACAGAGCAGCAATGTCCGAACCAACCACTGATAAATTGGTAGCATGCACAATTTGTAACCCAAAAATGTCAGTATCAGTTCCTGCCGCGTGCCACACTCTCAAATGTTAACCTTCAAGCCTGACAACTCACAAATGAACCTGTAATTCCAACCTGATCTCACAGCAATTCGTACATATTTTACGAGGTGGCTAATTCGTATGAATTTGTACAACCTCACTCGTACGATTCACACGATTTACTCTAAATCGTACATATTTTACGAGATGCCAATTCTGAATTTGTACGAATAACCTAAACATAACCCCGCCCCTAAACCTACCCATCACGTGGTTTTAGACAAATCGTATGAAATGGTGAGGTCGTACAAATTGGCACAAATTTGGCACCTCATACGAATATGTACGAATTGCTCATGAGACTGTGTTGGTAATTCAGTCTGTTTTTGAGCTGGACAACTCCAAGTATGTCATCCATATGTGCATCATTTGTCTTGTTTTTTTTACTTAAATAATAAGGGTTGAAAGTGAAACCTCATAAAGAATGCAAAGTTCTTTGTCAAACTTTGTTACTTGTTGCTATAATTTCACAACATAAGAAAACAGCAACAATATGTGCAATTACAAGCTGCTCAACAAAATAATAACATGCAAGTACATGCGATTCAATGCACCGTTCCTGTATTTAAACTGTAATGTGAGATCAAATTGTGTACAATGACATCTTATTGCTCAATGAAATACCAGTTTGAGGATATTTAGTGTCAGTGTTAAATATCTCCCATTCATTGATGTTATAGAAGACTTTCTTTAGTAAATGATGTCTAAGAAAGTGTCTTTACTTTTATACAGCTGTCAATCAAGACATGGGGTAAAGTATGTAAGTGTGCAGGCATGCTCTCACACACACCCATGTTCTGTCATAAATCAGTTCCTGTCATGTTTGTCTGGGTGTGCGGTTGTGTGTCCTTGAGTCGTCTCATTCTCTTGTATCACTGTAGTTTTATTTCGATCTGGTATGAAGAAAATGTTAAAGATTTTTTCCTTGTGGTTTATTTTGATTATTATTATTTGTCTTTTCTTTGGACTAAACTTCTCAGTGCTTTAATCCTTCAGCAGCTCCGAACCCTGATGAAATTTCCAAACATTTATAATTGAAGCTTTTTTTATTTATTTCATCTGTGATGGGATTTGGGTGTCCGGTTTCCACATATATACATACAATACATCCATTGAGGGGCCATGATAATTTAATAATATCGAATACCAAAGTTATCACTGTAAAAATAGCCTTGAATTTTTGGAGTAATTCTTGTAAAATATACTCTCGCATAGTCAGAGCGGAACATTTCTCTTCGCTCCCTCGTGTCCTAGGAGCTTCTGTTAAGAATTGAAAGCGTGATTAATTAAAGGAGGTTTTGGAAAATACAACAGGCCCTTTTTTTTTTTTTTTTTTTTTGCAGTGGTCTGACTCCAAGGAAAATCTTCAGTGTGATAACTGTTGTACAATTCAAAAGTGAAACGTTTAAGCGATTAGACCACAGGCATGTACACTATGGCAGATGAAGCTGGAGTGTGGGTGTGCAAAAGAATGTTTCTTGAGCTATTTTTACAGCTGATGAAGAAAGCACTACAGTATGGGGAAATCAAGGTGTATCCTTTACGGGCACATATTTGTCTTATTCTTGCACATTTGTAGCAATTATTGCAAGTTAAATAGCATGAATTGTAACATGAAATCAAAATGAATGCATGTTCCTTGTCTTGTGAACAATTCATTAGTACACAATATTCAAATGAATATTTAATAATCAATATTCAAACAGTTTGCCTTTGTTATCTTTACTCTAAATAGCTTGCCATTTTTATTTCTGCTGATGTCACTTTGGCAATATTTTTAGTTACATTCGGTCTGGCACAACTCTTGTATGTAACAGCTACTTTACACCATCCCATTTATTCCCACCCTTAGTTTTCACATTGAACATTCTGTTTCACTTGGAAATGCATTATATTACGCAAGTAAAATAGGTTATGAATGTTAGATCATGTTGACTTTAAAGCTGAACTATATTTAATGCCTTTTTAAGATGAGGGGTGAATTAATTATTAAATGTGAGTTCATCTAGAATGTGCCTGTTTGTAATATACAGAAACAAGTCAACAATCACAAAGAATAAAAGGTGATGAGTGAATGTTTAAAAGTGTAGTAGATCTTGGAAATTCTGATGGGACTTGAAAGCATACACCCCAACCTCCCTGCAAATCACCACCCGAAGCCACGCCCTCTGAACATATGGACGCAAATATATAGGATGACCAAAGACAACATCACTACAATACATCATTCACCCGTGAAGAATCTATATAGTACAGTTAGTAAAAGTACTACAATACCAGGAAGGAAGATCAGGTCGCTGATTATGTATCGTGTCTGTGTGAGCCAGTATGCAAATCCATTGACAGGGAGGTAGGAAAGCCAATTAAAACACTCGGAAAGAGCATATAGATTGGATAAACTTTTCCACAGAATATTTAAACAACTGCAGATTACGCACATGTGCATGCTTTCAAATATGTCAAATATGTTAAAGCGTGCGTATGGGTTGCGCTGTGATACTATCTAAAGTGGCAGAAGTAGTCAGGGGAGAAGAATGATTGAATAAATTATGTTATTTTTATTTTCTTTGGGCAAAAAAAAGGATTCTCCTAGCATCGCAAAACTGAAGTTGAGCTTGTTTTATCTATCTATTGACTATGTTTCTGGATCTGGGATCATTTCAGTTATTGCTGTCTAAGAAGGGTCAGATAGCTAGCTGATTTCATCAAAAATATCTTACTTTATGTTCTGAACATGAACGAAGGTCTTACAGGTTTGGAACGACCCGAAAGTGAGTAATTAATGACAGAATTTTCATTTTTGGGTGAACTAACCCTTTAATGACTGCTATCGGCATGTAAAGAGACTTTCAACCAGCATAACAAAAAATATTTGAGGCTGACACAGAATAGCATGCGCCTGAATGTTCATTTTTGGGAGAACTAATCCTTCAAGTGATTGCTTAATAGCTTTAATTTGCAATTAAAATTGTGTACACATGTGTTTAAGCACAGATATTCATAAAATAATGCAAATGTTTCAAAAACCCTAGTCTACAAATGTTGCTAAAGGTGTTCCCTTTGTCTTAGACCTCCATTAATTCATTGGTTCTTGTTCATTTACTGTATATTTAAATCATTCTCCTAGATTTTGGGCTGGTATTTTGACAGTTTGACAAAGAGTCAATGAATCAGGGCCGTTTAATTTTCCTATTAAACATTAGGAAGCTCATCATTCCCTTTGTTTTTATAGGTGGATGGAATATCTGCAAATGTTATTTCCCGCATGGTGCACATAGAGACTCATGTAATTAGATGTCTGACAGGGTTTTTTACGGTTCGTCATGAGGGAGGTCAGCGAGTAAAAATTTCCAAATGCATTTTGGATTGAAATACGGCTCGTTACAGGGGGAAATTTTCAAACTCGGTACGTTCATGCGGCGTTGGAAAGGTGGACTGCCATTTCAGACACCTGTATCAAGATTTCCTATCTCTCGTTTAAATAATACAGCTGTATGTTTCCATCTCAGTTCTTGGGGATGACAGCTCCGTGTGAACTGAGCTGAACAAAAACATTTCCAGAGTGCAGTGTGACCACAACAAAGAGCCAAACGTTTCCACTGAAACGTCAGTGCCACCCTGCCTCTGACAAAACAACACGATGACAAGTGTTTTGTCTAGAGCTTCACAGAGATGCCATTTCACTCAGACACCTTGACTGAAGGGAGCTTTCCAAATGTGTGTGTGTGTGTTCCAGAGGGGTGTTGGTTTTGGAGGACAATCAAACTGGCGTGAAGCGTCAGCGGTCTTCATTGTCGTTCTGTTCATCCCGCCAGTTTTATTGTGGTTAGAGTTTAAGATAAACTCCTGCTCCGGCAGAGGGGCGACTCCAACTGCGACTGCTTTTTTCTTTATTTACTCTCTAGTGTATCTTTTGAAAGACTTTCAAACGGAGGAAAGGAGAGGGAGAAGGGACGGGAGATAGAAAGTAAGGTTTTATTCTGTCATCATGCATTCCTCTGCGGCCTCTAGAGTCTGGTGCTTTTAGATGCGTTAAGCAATTCGGAGACCTGAAAAAGGGGGATGTTTAGTGCTTCCAAACATTGAGTGCAAGCAAATATGCATTAAAACTCACCTAAACTGGAACATATGAGTTATTCTTTTTTAACCGAACAATGTCTTTTTTTATTTGCTTTCAAAAAAAAAAAAAAAAGGAGTTTTGCTGCTCTCGGTTTTCAAAAAAGAAGAGAGGAATTCCTTTTCTCCTGCTTTGTGTTAATCCAATTACCCGACACCTGCAGAGTACACTCATCTGCCAAATCCTCCCATCCTCCTCCTCCTCTCGCTCCCTCTATCATCCTCCCTTTAAAAATGGTTTTGCAGAGAGATGGAATAATCTGTCAGACTGTTAACGTGGGTCCGGTTACACACCTGCCAAGTCTTAAGCTGAAAGAATAACACCAAACTGTTTTGAGGTATTTGAGAATGGATTAGAGAGAATTCAGGTACAAATCCAGAAACGCAGCAAAATCTGGAGCTCTCGTGTTGTGTGATTCACTGTGTGCTTTACCTTATACGCTTTCAAGATGTTTAAAGTTTATATTAAATTCGGCTGGCGTCTTGAGTTTTTCGGCGGAAGATGAAAAGGTGTTACCGTATCCTCCGATAACTTCTGTCCGTTGTGCTTTGTTTCACAGGAAGTCATTGATATGATTGATAGCACTGTACGAGCTTTCAGAATGCCAAATTTAAGGAAAAAATGTGTCTCTGTGACTGTTTGAGCTCACCAAGACATAAACCCTTCTGCTGGACATCTTTAATCCTGAGCTGTATCCTGAAATCTGTCGTGAGAAAATGGGGCGATCACTCAAAACAGAAGTTCCTGCTTCTACTGAAGGACGAAAACCAGAACGAGCCCAGCACACCTTGTAGGCCTCTGTTTGACTTCCTGTTTAATGTTAAGCAGACAGGTGACAACTGAACTCCATCCACTCAGCCTGCTAATTTAGAGCTTCTTCCTTTAGGAGTAGATTGGCTAAAATAGGATTTGTGTTGTTTTAAGGAAACATGACCTTATTCCACATCTTCAGGCTCAAGCTGATCTGTTCTGTTTACTTCGGAAGAAGTCTTTTGTTCTCTCTTATTTGATCAAATAACACAACAGAACAGCATTTATTTGAAATCAATGTTGTGTAACTTTCACATCATACTTTTCTAACTAAAAGTAAAATATATCTTGCTGACCCCAAACAAAAAAAATTATGTTGTTTTCTGATTTTTTTAGTATAAAGTTTAACCACTCTAAACATAATCAGGAAACCAAAATAAAAAACGCCTAGTATGACTCTGTGGCATAAACCGAACGAATGAGCCAAGCATAGAATCAGTTTACTGTAATAGAATGAAAGTCAGGGGTCATTCGCAAGTCATGGGGTATTTTTATATTTTGCGGGTGTTCATGACAAAATAAATCCATATGATTACTCACACCCTGCTCTCATAGTCCGTAATAAGCAAAATAAAATACTACTCGGAAAATAACATTAAATCTCACGTAAGGGATTACGGAGATTGTTCCATTATACATTTGTAAGAAAAATGTGTGTAATTACACTGAAACCTGTCATAACCGACCCACGTCTTTGAATGATGTTTGGGATTGTCGAAGTGAATTTATGCTTTTTCGTGACACACCCTTAGTGACTGTGTTTTGTGGGGTTGTAGCAGAGGAAGTTCAAATCTTCTGTTTTTCTCAATCTCAGGCTGAATCATATGATGAACCAGGATGGAGAAACTTAGTCTTCTGTTTCGGTTTGCTCCTTTAAGCACCAGGCCCAGGGACCGTTCAGATCAAAGGAGAGCAGAGCCCCCTGAATCTGCTTGTGTGTGTGTGTGTGTGTGTGCGCGCATTTATGTGCGTTTCTTGCTATGTCCCATTTGACTTGTTCTTTGTTCTATTAACACAATATGTCATCATTAATTTGACCTTGTGAAGTAGCTAACTGTGTCTCTCTCGCAGGGAAAAAAAAAACAATAAAAAAAAATTGTGAGGAACGACAAAAAAACAAGCAGTGAAAAAAGATCCCCCTTGAAGAAAATGGCCATCAGCACTCGTGCCATCTGTATTACCCACTCCAACCCTTTGTGATTCAAACTCCGTCGGCTGAAATCAGAAACAGACCGACCGGAGCACTTAAAAACAGCTAAATTTAAAAGCCTTTTACAGAAGGAGAAGTTTGAAGTCTTTGCTAGAGGCCCTTTATTCACAAGCTTTGAATAAAAAAAAATAAATAAAATAAAACATGCAATAAGCAGAACCTCATTTCTAATGGAAATGGAATAAAATGACGTTCATTCCTCTATCCTCACATTGTGCTATGAGAGAAGAATATGAACGTGGAAGTATGCAAACTCATTTTAGTTGAAGTGAGACTCTTTTGCTCTCATTGAGATTGACCCTGACAGACCATGTTTCTTCCTCATGGTGTTACGGTTCAACCTATGCGGTTTTAGGACATAAACATTGTATTCGCATTCAAGCATGTAGATTTACTTCACTGTCATTTTCTATTAAACAGAAACCTAACAATACCTAAATCAGCTCTGGTGCAATATAAGAGCAGGCCTTCATGATGAATAGTTAGGCCTGAGGCTCTCATAAGCTGATTAATTTATGTGTATAACGGCTGGCAGTGAGGGGGAACCAAAATCCCCAGCACACCTGCCCCAAGACAAATGAACACAATTACAGGGAAATGGAAAGGTTAAAAAAAGCGCATGCACAATCATATCCCGACAAACCAATTAGAATATGTCTATGTATTTGTATTGTCTATGTATTTATGTTATATAATACATAAATATTAAAATATATGAATATACTATTTTGTAAGATAGATAAAAACAACCTTTGCTTTATTATTCCTAATTTGCTGCTTATTAATAGTTAGCAAGGTAGTTGTTAAGTTTAGAGATGTGCTTTATAAGTACTAATAAACAGGCAATATGTTAATAGTAGGCATGCTAATAAGCAACTAGACTATTTATTGGTGTCTGTATAAATATTGAGGATATTGATATACAACACTATGTATACATTCAATATATTGAAATTAATATATGGCATATTTTTATGCGTATAAACTTTTAATTTATATAAAAATAAAACGGACTTGAATATTTTGTTGAGCGGGAAAAGTATTATATTTATTTTATGGATTTCGTTGAATGTGTTGAATTACACTCTTTGTGTTTCCTGACCTTGAGAACTCAGTAAATTATCACTCTCACTTTTGCGAACATCAAACTTGGAGCACAAGAGATCCCTGTACACTGTACGCTGCACGCAGATGCGCACTTATTCATGTTAATAAAACACCCAAGAGTGTTTCATCTTGTATTCTGATGCAGCTTTATGTCACTATTAAACACAAGCCAAACAAGCTGTGAGAGAAAACACATTTCAGACAGCCCTAAAGAGGGTCAAGGGCAGGTAGAAAAAGAAATTGAGGGGAAATAATATATGGGCCGAGACACAAGCAGGGGTTTTCAACTGATGTGCAGGAGAGAAGAATAAGAGAGAGATTTTTTCCTTTATATATCTATATGTATATCCTGGCCTTGTAACCTGTGTTCCCCGTTGCTCTCAATTAAACATTTCTGTATTCAAATAGTCTGTGGGAGGCCCCCTCCTCATGACCCCGCCAGAATCTGTGTGTGTATGTGTGTGTGAGGAATGAAATATCAGCACTTTGATACCGAATCCCTCCTGTCTGTTAACTTTGGCCAAGCTGAAGGATTCTGGGGATGCTTGCCTGTATGTTCCAGTACCCCTCTCTCATATCCACCTACAGACATGGGTACACAGACACAAGAATATTTATTTACATATATATAGGAATGCACACTCACACAGTACAGTATATGAACCCCCACCTAGTTCCAGGTCACACAGGTTTAAATCAATGGGGTTTCTTTGCTTTTGAACAATATGGTGGAGAGAGTGAGAAAAAGAAAGAAAGAAAGAAAGAGAGAGAGAGAGAGAGATTCCAAGTGAAGACAGTGTGAAGGGCTCTTGTGGTGAGCAGATATCTCATGTATCTGAGAGAAAAGAATGAAAACACAGCTCCCACTCTCCTCTTTTTTCCTTTTCTCTTGCTTTTGCTGATGGGAAATAAAATCCATTTAAAGGGATAGTTCACCCAAAGTGAAAATTCTGTCATCATTTATTCACCTTCATGTTGTTCCAAAACTGTTTGACTGTCACAAAAGTTTTGAATATTGTCGTATTTGCTCTTGTGCATGCAATTATAATGAATGAAGCCTGAAGCTTTTAATCTTCAAAAGGTCACTAAAGCACTCATAGAGATGTCATTAAAGTGCTGAGCATGACTTCATCAGATCAATCGATTCATTACAAAGATTCAGCACTTAGGATTTTTATGGTGTTTTTTCATTGTATTGAACCGAGTATCCCGGAATAATCTTAAAAGAAACATTTGTGTAGATTTGAGAGTAGTCAGCTGGCTCATTCTGTGCAGTTTTTCCAGAGAGACTGAACAAGCTGGGATGGCAATGATGGCATATGTTTTGTGTTTATTCTGACACCTTCAGTTCTTCTCACAAATCCCCATGTTTTATAACAGTAAACATAATTGAATGCAATCTTAATGTTATATTTCATCATGATTTTTAAAACGGGTTAAACTAATAAAATATAGACACCACTGTGTTGTTGTTGTTGTTGTTTTGTAATATAATAAACTTATGTTAAGCATTATTCTTAAAGGCAAAATCAGTTCATACAATATGAAAAGTAGTTCATGTAGTTTGCTTCTAAATGAGATTTTTGTTCTTCAGTAAATGTGATTTGGTGATTTACAGGCCATAGAAGACCTATCAGTGACCTGTAAGAGACAGTCTCATTTATTTTCAAAACAAAATGTTTAGCCGACACGTAAAGCAGTGTTGCTGTTACATGGGCAGTTATTTAGGCCTAGCTATGGTTGTGTAGTTGAGTTAGCAGGTTGGATTGTTTGTTTTATTTGTTCAACTGTGGACTGCTACAGCATAAGAACACTACCATACTGTTTTGTGATGGTGGATGGGAGTGTTAAAGCCACTTCTCTAATTGATAAAGATCAATAATCTTTTGCTGCACATCAGAAATATATTCTTTTAGGTAGGTATTGCAAGTATAACATAAAACAATTCAACAATAATGAAACTATGCATTGACTGGAAATTTACTCATAATACTTAAGTACTTTTAAAAGCAAGTACTAAGTAGACTTTTTTTTGACAACTTTTTACTTGTAATGGAGTAATATTTGACCAGTAGTGTCTATACTTTCACTCAAGTACTGGACTTGTGTACTTCATCCACCTCTGCATAGCACAAGCATCACTGAGTAGTATTTTGTTATCAAACAGACCTGATTTTGCAGACTTGTTGCTAGTGCTTCAGAAATCACATTTCACCTTTCCATTAAATAATTTTCTAAATGCATATTATTTTCCTTTTTTGTGAACTTTGTATCTGTGCATATGTTATGTTATGTTTTAATTATAATTATAATAATTAAAATAATATAATCATAATTTTTAATCAAACTGTCTTCTCTTCTTCTCTCTGGTGATGTAAATCCAATCAGCAACCAATGGAAAGAACCAAGTGTGGCCCTACATTTTTACTTTCAGGGTTTTCCATTTCACTTAGATATGCATCATAGTAGGAAACGTGCACAAGCAACACTAAAATAAAAAAGTATATATATATATATATATATATATACACACACACACACACACACACACACACACACACACAACAGTAACAATAATATTAACCAACAGTTGTAATGTATACTAATAATAATAATAATAATATACAGTTGTGTATACAGTGTATTTAAATCTAGTGTAGACACTACACTTCTTGTAATACTGATGATTGGATAGTGACATTATAGAAGGACAGGCATTATTGGTAATAAAATTTAAAAGACAGATAAGAAGCGATAGGGGGAAAAAGCAATTTAAAAAAATCTGTCTCCACTTGTTTATTCGCAACAATAATTATATTATATAATTATTTTATTAAAGGCCTCAGTTTATGTTAGTGAGTGTGTGTTTGTTTTGATCTGTCTAAATCACTTTTTATTTTCAGCTGCCTTTTTTTATGTGTCTGACATGATTTTAGTTTGTGTTTGTCTCTCTTGATACCTATATGTCTATAGCAAACTAATTAGATCTGACACAGTGTTAACAGCGAGAGAGAAACAGCAGCAGTAATACGAGTGCACAGGTAGCAGGGGGGTAAGTGGATTGCAGGACATTCATTTCAGGGACGGTCCTGTAATGAAAGTTGTATAAACAAACACCTCCTCCTTTCTTGAGAACCACCGGGGGGGCCAGAGCCAGACTACGATCCCCTGGGAGCTCACGCCTCCCCAGGTCAGCACTTAACAAACTACCCCTAATTTACACCCCCAAACCCCTCTATTAACTTTACCCAGCAGCCACGGCGTACGCTGACACAAATTAACACACAAATTACGTCCACTAATTGCTTTCATACTAAACTTTGACTCTCTGAACTGCTTAGAATTTGTTTCCAGCAATTTGTTGTGCTGTAATAGAATAATTGAAGCCTTTGGTAAGGAGATCAGTTATGGATGTGTAGTCCAGGCTACAGGATTATTGTGTTTGTATATGTGTTTGCGTGTGTTTATGCTCATGCCAGGCTAGGTCGACCCACCTCATCTCTCACGGACCCCTGAAGGGGCATGTGGTTTTCCAGGATTCATGTGTGGATATTAGGGTGGTCTGTACCAAACTCCTTGAGTCTGGCTGACTCTTCCCTCACCTCTGCCTTATCAGTTGAAAATGACTGCTGAAGGGAGAGAGGGCACGCTTCTCAAATAACAGTAAATACCGCACACACAAGTATGGACTTTTACAAGCTGACAGAACCAATAAATAGGAAGTGTGGATCAGAAGTGGACATGTGGAGAAACTTCCTGTGCGTATGCTCATGGTCACTGAAGCATGGTAACCCCTGAAGCTATTAAAGAACTGCATTCCATTGGTCAAAGAAAGCGTTTAGTTCACTGTAATAGCAGTGAACAAACTTGTTCCAAACCTTTTATTTTAATCATTAGTGTGTTTTTCATTATTGGCAAAAGCGTCATATTTTGAGTACGACTGATCTGATAAAGAGATCTTAAGTCTGTATCCCATCACGCTTTCTCTGAATTGTGAAACGATATTAACACAATATACTTGTCATTGCTGTCATGTGATGAAATTATTGAATTTATATGCCAATAATATCAATAAGAAAAACCTCCATATAATTATTCATAAATATAATTCTAAGATATCAGTGAGGAATTAGCAATAAGTTGATTTAGAAGGGAGTATACATTACTGTTCGACAGTTTGATGCTTGGATGATTTTTTTTAAAAGACATTATTATTTTTAACTAGCATTAAATTTATTAAAAAAAATATTACAAAATCTTTCTATTTCTAATGAATACTTTTTATTTGTCAAATTATTTTTTAAATAAACACTATTACGGTTTCTTCAAAACATATTAAGCAATTTTCAGCATTGATAATGTTTATTGAGCACCAAATCGACATATTAGCATGGCTTCTTAAGGATCATGTGACGCTGAAGTTTGGAGTAATGGCTGCTAAAAATTCTGCTTTGCCATCAATTAAATAAATTGCAATTTAAAACATTTAACGAAAGAAAAAAGTATTTTAATGCAATTTCACAATAGTGCTATTTTTCACCATTTTAGTGTTAATTAAAATGAAAGTTATTGAAAAAAAAAGTTCCAAGTGTGTGTGAATGGTCAGACTTATTCATAAAGAGAATTGCCCATTTGGTTGAATCCTTTAACTTGTATAGTAGACATAGATTTGATAAAGTAAATAACCCCCACCTTTGTGTCTTGTTATCTGAATTGTACCAATCCAGAGCAGAGCAGGAACTTGTGAACTCTGTTGACATCAAAGTCCATCATCAGAGCATCAACTCATTGGTTTTGCTTATCAGCTCACCTGCTGAGCTACAGGACCCTTGTCATTGCAGTTTCACACATTAGAAATAAAAAAATACAACAACCTTGCAAATTACTCTACTTTGTTATTTGAGCTAAATATTTTAGCCTTAAATAATACAATTCTTTATGCATGCTTTATAATGGACCATATAGTCATCTTAAAATAGATTTGAATTTTAGATTTTATGTATTTATTTAGCACATTTTTTTGTATTCAGTTATTGTTGATCTGCCTGGTACTGTTGCCATTGTGCTGTAACAGTTCAATTATATCATGCTACTATACAATTTATCAATGTTTCATTAACTGTATTTTATTTCATTTTAGAAAATGCTTTGACATAAAGCTGCAAAACCTGTCACAAGAGCGGCATTTCTGTGATACAGAATAAAAGACGCTTCCCTTTTGAGACTTCCCTGTCATTTAAAGCCCTTGAACTAAACCAGCGGTATTTCCTCTGATCAGGAGCAGTGGGGACAGGTCCGCCTCGACACTGGCTATTTATAGTCCAGCAGGAGAGGAGCGCTGAGATGACTCAAAATTAGGGAAGCAGCCAACATTCTGATCAAACCAAAGGAAATTCAAAACCATCTCGAGCATGTCCATAACTGGAGCGACCATTCGCCTGGGGAACTGCCTTTTAAAATTACAAAGCACAGAATCAGAAACAGGCAACATAGATGCCAAGTCTTCAGCCGGCAGCCGTGCAGCTAGTAGCCAATGGGGCTTCTCAGTTTGTGTATTTCTTGAAGGGCAATTATCACTAAGCAGTGCTGATTACAGAGAAGTCATTATTCCTTTCTGGAAGAGACAGCATCAATATTTTCCTGCACCTACTCCAGGTAATAACTGAAGAGTTTAGTCTGGTAGCATTTGGGAAGCTATTAGAATAATGGAAAAGTATTAGCATTCAAGTTGAATGGTTAATCAGTAGCCAGACGTTTAGAGTTGAAAATGTGGTACTGATTCAAATAAAACTTTACCATCTAAAATCAGCCCCCCAAAAAGATTATATGTAATATGTCAGTTTTTAAATATTTTGCATTAGGAAATAACGTTTTTGATTATTTATTATCATTTTTATTTGTTTTGATTTTTCCTGTGAGTTAAAATCTACAATTAAATCTTCTTAATATCATGATTGTTTCTCCTAAAAATGTTGTACATTTAGATTTAAATGTGAACATTTGGACAGATGTAATTACATATAAGTATTTTTCAAAAATATAAGTACCATGTAAACAATAAACGCATTGTTCACAAAATGATTGATTTTAATGCAAGTAGTTAAATAAATAATATGGGATTTAATATTTTTTATCTTGTTTTTATAAGACAAAATGATCTGTCTTTTTGTAATTCATTTTTATTTCTCCTTAGGAATTTTAGGGAAAGTGTTGATGCTTAATCCAAACACTGCTGAGAGCTTTATTCAGTTTGAACTCTAAAAGAGCACATTTTCCATGGGCCTTCCATTATCTTTATGAAGTTTGGATGAGCTTTAAGTCAAAACTTTTATCTCATGCAGTCTGTTTCCCAAAGCACGTTGACTCCGCAGGTCCCTATTTACTTTATTGAGGGGTGAAGACGACCCCAGGTCAAACCCACCCAAACATCTGAACTTAGATTAGAACGACTGATACAACCGCTTTATGGGACGTCCTGAGAACACTTTCCCAACTCTGCCCCCACCTTACAAATCACTGTCTCCACTCAAGCAGCAGAAATAAGGCTCGGCTTCCTGTGCTGTCGTCCCAGAGGCCTTTCTCCTGAAACAAATGTTTCCTCCTTAAAACAGCATTTGTTTGTATCGGGTGTCTGATGGAAGAAGATGTTCATACAGTCTCATTACTGTGAACAACATCACCTGCACCCCAAGAAGAGGTAAATCAAAAACTAAAAAAAGAAGCCAAAGAAATCTGAAGCCAAATCTTCATTAGTAATTTTTTTTTTTTTTTTTAGCAAAGCTGATTTGTTAACAACAGAGATCAGTGACTTCAGGTCAGTGGAAAGCTGGTTTTCATATACAGCAAGAGAACAGCAGTGACTGTTCATTAAAACCTGTCAGCAATTCAAGTTATAATCGGAGCATAAATATACATGGAGAACTTGCCTCATGAAGAGTTTAATTCAGCTTTCCAGTTACACAAATGTTTGGGGAAAGATGTCACGTATTCATTAGTGCAATTGTTTACATGGAAATCTTATAATAGGCTGTTTAGCATCAGGTTCTTTAATTACTACAAAAGTGGAAGATGTTGTCCCACAATAAAAGTCACTGAAATTAATGTTTGTAAGTTAAAGGGGGAAGATGAAGGATAAAATAAAAGTCACTTTTAAAATTATATTTCTCTTAACATTACACGTAATCTACATAAATATAGTTTTCTGTGAATAAAAAGTCTGTTTTACTAATGTACTAATTCTATTGTACTGTAGATAATTTTTATATTGTATTTTTATTAGCTGTGACTCATAGAAAGGCTTTTTTTATTTTTTCCACTTTATGATGTATGATGTTTGTAAAGAACAGGCATATGTACCTATATTTTAGTATGTCAGCATATTAGTAAATCAGTAAATGCACTTTTTTTTCTTTAAAATTGTTTTGTCAGATTTTTCAGATCATTTTTTTTCTCTTCCTCATGCATTACATGTTTAGAAGTTTCTGTATTACATTTACAGATGTAGACATTTCGAAGACTTACAAAAAATTGCAAAAAGCACCGTTTTGTTTGAGAATAATGCTTTTAGATACATTTTAATCCGCAAAAAAGCCTTCCGACTTTCTCTGTCTCTTCTTCCGAGATGTCCAAACTAAAGGCATCTCCGCTCGGCAAGTGTCCTCCACCCAAAGTGCCCTGCTTGCTATTATGTGTGTAACCCCGTCCAGCTGTCTTGCATTCACACAACCCAAACTGGACGTCTCAGCACGAATAGCATAGGCCCATGACGTTTAACAGCAGAGAGGGAAAGAGACATACGGAACAGTTTCAGAGCTCTGATGAACAGAGAAATATAAAAGCTGCTGAGATTTATGGGCTGAAGAACGCCAGAGCAGCTTCTGATGGGAGCAGCCTGCCCGTGACTTCTCAGATCTCGGGAAGTTCTGGGTGGATGATCAATTGCAAAGTTTGAAATCACTAAACAGAAACTGATGCTTGGCGCGATTGAAATTGTCCCTTTTCTTGGTGTCGCATGACTGTTAGCATGTAAGGTATGTTCTGGAGAAACACAGATCCTGTCTTCTATCTCTGATTGACCTGTCCAGACCTTTTCCCACACTATTCTTTCTATCCCAACTTTTGTTGGGAAGAGTGCCAGCTTAGCCATTGTAATGCCAGAAAGACTTCATAGAAGAGAGAAAAAGGAAAGTTCACTCATATATACATGGAGGAGAAAAAGAATAACTTGTAATAATAATAAAAATGATAATAGCAATTATGTGGTTATTAAAATCTGATTTGTGTTCTGCTGCATAGATAATATTCCTCTTCCTCTCAGTTTAATCTTTCTCTGTATATATTGTCATCTTTAGCTCTATCCCTCTCTTTCTCTCTTTCCCATCATTCTGTTCTGCGGACTGCATTTAGCTGTTTTTGGGGGGCTTTGATCTTTTACTGCACTCTCTTTTCTACACATTCCCACTCGCAATCTTTCTCCTTCAAAAAGTAAACTGTTTTTATCTTCCTTCCACCTTTTTTTATTCCCATCTTCCTTCTTTTAATGGGTCTCTCCCTTCCTGTTCTTTGGTTTGTTTTAGAGCTGAGATTTGGCAAAGAGGTGAAACTGTAAGTCTAACAAAAATTGAAACAATTTATCATCTTTCTCAATTCACACATGACATTATCTGTGTGTGCTCCTGTCCTATAAAAGTATTCAGATGAGAATGATTTCTGTCATTACCTCGAATCAAGCAGTTAATATTTCTCAATTATTTGCAGTGGTGGAGGTAACAAATTAACTACTCACGTTACTGTAATTAAGTAGTCTTTTCGCGTAGTTGTACTTTTTTGAGTATATTTTTAAAGCCGTACTTTTACTTGTTCTTAGTACAAATTTAGCAAAATAATCTACTTTGTTATTTTTAAATCATAGTCCGTTACCAAGTACGCCCACATTTTTAATTGATATTCAAACCTTTGATGCATTTCAGCATTTCTTTCTGGAAGTTAACAGTCACATGTCATCATTCCTTCTGGGAGAACTGAAATTTTAGGTCAAAAAGTATTTTTT
>JAUCMS010000022.1:10415966-10426322 GCA_032357445.1 Enteromius radiatus | reverse complement strand
TGGAAATTGTATTGGCTGTAAGTGAAATGCACCAGAAAGTCTTTCAATCAAACTTTAATTTCTTTACAATGTAAGTATGCTAGAAATGTTTTGCAATGGGATATTTGTATGATTTGTACATATAAATATCCTTGTCTCTCTAACTGCATCACTACATTGTACAGACATTTGGTCAAAGCCATCTGATATTTCATTTAGATAAAACAATATGAATGGCTCTTAAGTTAAATCGCTGCTGTTGTCATGTTTTAAATACCTCAACTAAATTGAGGCCATTTGTTTCATAATTGTATTTCTGTCTCTTTTTTTGTTAATTCAATTCAGTTTGAAATCAAATTTGAAATCCTTGTGCTTTAAGCTTTTGTGACAAAGTTACCCTTTTTTAAAGATACAAATACACAGAATGACCAAATGTTTAAGAGGTTTTTTTTTTTTTTGTAATGGTAATTGATCAAAATGTATATGTATATAAATGAAAGCCTTTATGAAAATCTGTTCAGCATATAAAGTGAACATGTCTTTTTAGAAGACTTAAACCACTCAAAGCTTGAACTAATGATTGCTTTAGAAAAACTGCATGGACGACAAATATTGAGATATTAAAATGCCTATATGGCAGTATACATTATGTAGTAGTTTTTTTCAGTGGTACTGAAAATTATTAAGCTTGTCATGAAATCAAAAATGACCCTACTTACTTTTTTAGTACACTACTTACTTACATTTGTAATTCTTGTAATAAACAGTTCAACTATGCAAGTTAATACACCGGAAAAAACAAACAAACAAAAAAACATTGCTGTCTGAATCGCTGTTTGGCCATTTGGTATTTCAGTATAAAGATTATAATTTTTCAGTATTATATGACATTATGGATGTATATATTAGCACAGTAATTGAGTACAAATTTTAAGTACTCTTTCCACCACTGATTATTTGGATGTCAAATAGGTAACTGGGGCTAGTTGTCACAATTTTTTATGGTAGCACTTTATTTTGTACTCCTTTTTCTCATGTGCATACTATGTACTTGTTATAGTAATTACAATAACTAGGTACTCACCCTAAACCTAACCCTGTATATACACTGTAAGTACTTGTAAGTACATATACTGTTTGGCACCTCATACGAAATACATATGAATTGGTCGTGAGACAATTGTATAATATAATATAATAATTATTATTTATTATTAAGCATATTGTTTGACACTCCACTTTTAGTTTTGGTTTGGTTTGGACAATTGTAGTATTATTGTTGCTCTAATATTATATTCTACTATTGTAACAACATAACATATAATATAATCCAATTTTAGTTTGGTTGACATTAAAATTTTTCAATTTAAGAGAACTGCAACAAAATTAGCAAGCTAAAAGCTAGGTTAAGAAATTTGTCAGTTGTATTCGTATCATTGTTGTTATGATAAAAAAATAAAATATAACATTATTATTATTGCAAAATATATGGTGAAATATTGCAATTTTATGTTGTTTTGTAACAACTTGTCCTTGTCTCCCGTGTATGAATATTGTTGTTTTGTTTTCTACATGTAAAAAGTTGTGTTTATTTACTAGAAGGATCTTAGGTAATCCAAGCTTTAGTTGAGAGATAATCAGACAGTAATTGCTCACACCTTTGCTCCCCCGAATCTCTCTTTAAACTCTACAGGAGCAGAGGAGTGGGGGGCTGTCAGTGGGGGAAACATCCCTACTGCTGACCCTAATCAGGCAAATCACAGAGAAGCCCTAAATCATACACACACACACAGAAGCAGACCCTCGGAGCCAGAGGTATCGCTCAAACATTAGGGGTCATATTTACATTTGAGCTGTACCTACAAAAACATGCAAACACGTCCCTCTAGGAGGGAGAACTCTCACGCTGTGAATAGGAGAAAGGAAAACATTCCCCTGTGGTTCAATGGGGCGGCTGGGTCTGCTCGCTGTGTCTGCTTCTAATTTGAAAATGAAAAAGCAATCCATTCTGTACGTACAGGATTTTACAGGAGAAACCGACAGATCATTAACTATCCATTGTGACGGTAGTTATAGAGTCAGTATGTTCGATTTGTAAAGGTGCGGCTTTACTAAAAGTATTTCCACCAGCTCCAGTGCTCAGAAAGTGATGATAGAAATCTTCGTTACGGCTCTGAGTGCACTGGTTTCCGTAGACACAGATGTACACTTGCGCGTACACACACACACACAGCTTCTGCAGATGAGGGATGCTGTGTGATCTTGTATTACCAAGCATCAGCTGCTTTCAGGGGAAAGTATTTATTTGTTGGTAGTTCTTTTTTTCTTCTTTAGCTTCAAAAACAGCACATATTCCTGGCAGAGATCGCCTTCCTGTACTTTTAAACATAATTAAACAAACATGTCGGTATTGCAGTAATCTGTCCGCTGCTAGCCAACTTCTAAACCTGCAGAATGTCAGGCCCAATCCTGTTCAGATCACCCCGCAGGACTCCAACAGCTCACCGTATTCAGTGGAAACATTTCAATAGAGCCGTTTCAGGACGACCCTCTCTGACCCTCAGTTTCAGAGCCACCTGTTTTGCAGTCGGCAAAGAAACAACCGAGCAATATTTAATCTTAAAGGGATGGTTTACCCAAAAATAAAAATTCTGTCATCTATTAATCACTTGTGAGCTGTTTAAGATATTTTGAAAAATCTTGGTTACCAAACAGTTGACGATATCCATTGACTGCTAGTATTTTTTTTTTCTTCATATCATACTATTAATAGCTGCCATCATTTTTTTAATGATCTTCTTTTGTGTTCAGTTTAAGAATGAAATTCGAACAGGTTTGGAACAAGTAGAGTGTGAGTAAATGATGACAGAACATGCATTAAAAAAAGCATTTAGTAAGCAATGAGCACTCTTATATTTACACCACTGACATTTTTTTCATAACCGAATGCCTCGGCCATAAACATATTGCAGCAAAATGTAATCTTCACTGACGTGTTTCATATTTTTTTATTATGACAGACAGATTGCCGCTCGCAGCTTGGTCTAATATCTCTGTATATTAGGGCAAACACATGCCAACAAGTGTTGATGCAAAGAGAGAAAAAAACAGAGTAAGAAAATCTCTGGCCTCTCTGCTGTCTTGTAAAATGCATGAACGCCTACATTATTGTGCAACCGCTCTGATTTATTTTGGCTTTTATTTTTATGGCTCCATATGTACTTCCTCTCTGCATTAGAGGGCCAAAATATGAACCATCAGTGGCAGCCAAGCCGGAGTTTGAATTCTTCAGCAATGTGCTAAACATTCGGCAGACCCAGAAAGCCTAAACAACAGGGACGGTTAAATGCTATCCACACTGGTATCAGTTATTTATAGGAAGGGCTGGTGTGGAGCGAAAACTCCAAGTGTTAGAAAACAGCAGGATGTGTTGTGTTAACACTTATGATTTTAATATAGCTCTTGGCATGATATGTATCATTTACACACTACCGTTCAAAAGTTTTGTTTTAAGAAATGGTTTTTATTCAGCAAGGATGTTTTTAATTATTCCAAATGATTGCAAATGTTGTTACACAAGATTTCTGTTTTAAATAAAAGCTGTTCTTTTGAACTTTCTATTAATTGAAGAATTCTGAAAACTAAATCACAGCATGTCTTTGAATGTCATTTCAACCTTTTTACAGCATTTTTGATCAAATAGCTGCAGACTTACTGAGAATAAGAGTTGTATAAACATAATGTACGTTTCTTTTTTTTCTGTCTTATCTAATTCCACAGTTACAGGGATAATAACTGTATCTGTCTTTATGAATCTGTAAGAATGTAACCATCACAATCACTATCGATCATCTTCACCTCCCTCATGTATATAGTCTGCGGTTTGCCAGGCCTCTGATTAGTTTTGTGAGAGAGATTGTGTTTGGGTTTAATTAACAAACCACAGTACGGTAGACAGCACACACCATTTCTACCATGTAACAGAATCCACTGTGACAAATTCACAAACTGCTCAACAAGAGGCCAGCAGTGTTCTGTAATACTCTCTGAGACCTGAGTGTTGGAATATGTGCTTTTTTTTTTTTTTTTTTGCTTGAAATGACTCCATTACTACTGAACGCAAACTGTTACTGGCAAAATTGTTTATTCTTCTCATTTGCTTATAACATGCTTGTCTGCTCGATCAGTTAGACAAACATTTGATTTCTCCTTCAGCTCAGAGACACTTGATCATGGACAGGCCGGCATCTGAACATTTATGTCACATTTTATGCATGCAAAATTAAAGGGTCACTCCACCCCAAAATGAAAATTTTGTCATTAATCATCCTAATCATACCTCCATGTCAATTACAGATTGAAACACTGATAGCAGATGGACTATTCTGATGACGTCTTTCATACATTTTGGACCTTGACAGTGTTCATTATTCCTGGTTTTCATCCAAAATATCTTACATTTTGTTTAGAGGGTGAACAAAGCTTTAATGAGTTTGAAAACAACATGGAGGTAAGTGATTAATGACAAAATTTTAATTCTGGGGTGGAATAACCCTTTAATTTAAACAAATGAGTAATATAATAATATTTATGGAAGCATAAATAAAGTAAACCAAAATTTTGGAAAAAGAAAATGAGCAAATCTGCAGAGCTTTCTAAAGATTTGGATTTCATGTGGGCCTGAGCGTGACTTAAACTGGGCTAATATGGAAATGAAGGACAACATTATTTATTTCCATAAATAATGGAATAGATGAGATCAGCGCCAGCTACTGAATGGGTTTTCGAAGTAAACCACAACTATAATGACAGGGACATTACTAACAAACTCAAATCAGTTCATAAACATCTATTTCTTCTTTTTGGACTTCTTCCTTGCTGTCGAAAAGATCTCTTTATCTGTTTTTTCTTTCTTTGTTTTTTTTTTTTTCTCAAAGAGTCCAGTCCTGTTTTCAGTTCTCATGGCCCTCTCTGCTGGATTCTACTACTTTAGATTTGTTTAAGATGAAGATATTTGCAGTTTGCCTTTCATACACAAGTAATCATTATTTTAAACATGAATCCAGCCACTTGAGAGGCAATAAAAAGTAATGTTTCTCTTGTTTGCAGAGCAAATTTACAGGTGGAGTTTCGACATGTGACACCGGTGAGCCAGGGTTCATGTTAGTGTGTCCCTAATGACCAATTAAGCGATTTATTTAATCGTTTGCCTTATTTCAACTCACGCTGCCAAACAGTAATGTGTTGAGCCAGAGAGTACGGGGGTGTAATAACTTGTTTGAGGCTGCACATACAGCGAAGGGTCCTTCCAAAGGTCTGTGAAACTGGCACGGTATTGCTTCAAATATCAGACTGAACTAGGGTACGACATGATCGGCCCTTTTGTCCCGGTGGGGGGAACAGTTTTATGAGAGGACTCAGTGTGCTGATTTAAATGCTATTTGTCTTTTCTTCCATTAATTCACAACACTCTGCGTAAATAGCACAGAATACAACAGCTAATATATAAGGCGTTGGTCATGAGGAATTCCTCAATGCTTATTGCAAATGACACTTTTCCTTTTAAACTAGGGCTTTTTATTAATGACGTACATTGTGTGCTGTCAATAGCCACATGTACCAGAGGAACCTTTCTTTAGTGAGCGTTATGAAGTGTTTGTGGTGTGTATTGTTTTGTTTGCAAAGCGGAGGAATGTGCTTTGAGGGACAATGGAAATCAGCTTGCACTTTTAACCAGGAACAAACTGAATCTGGAATCACAGGGTCACACTGATTCCGACTATATGAAACTTTATACCTACAGGACACTAAGGAAATTTATGCCTAATCAAAACAAACTGCACACGCGTTTTGCATTTGATAATGTAGACGATAAATTTAATCAAACAGCGATGATTAATTTTAAACATAGTTTGTGCCATAGCGCAAACAATCTAACTATTTACCCGCTCCGTCTATATTTTTGCATTGTGAAATTGGTTGAATAGGGGTGAGCTCCATTAGGAGATTTAAACCTGGAACCAAATAACCTCTCATTGTCCAAATGTACAATATCTGCCCTTCAGCTTTGATATGGAGGCTTGATAAATTAAAGGCCGGTGCAATGGTCTTTAAACAAGCTGAAATTACCAAGCAAACTGCAAACAGGGCTATTTTATCCTGCAGTCTTTGACCAGTAATGCCTTGGATTTCGCTCCAGGCGTAATTGCTTTTCTTCTCTCTGGCATGTTTTAACTTTTCTCAAGGCTCCGCACCCAGTCAAATCATACTTCAATTATATTCTCCCTTGTTTCTTGAAATTATATCATAAACCGCTTTTATTGCAATAAATTTGTATTTCATCAAATAAAACTGGATCTCGGGCATGGGAACACTTCTGTGTTGGGATCAGACAGGTCTGAGGTAATGTGAGGTGTTGGACAAACATCCTCCTCCATCATTTGATACACACTTTATGAAAGTTTATTGATTGATAAATAGTGCTCCTTTGAGGAATTTGCAGCTTTTTTGTATCTTTGATTTATTGTCCAATTTCTGTTTACTGTTGTTACGTTGACTCACTGCTTCAGTTCAGCAGGAGCCCGTTTACTCTTTTTTTTTTTTTTTCTTTTTTCACTTTGCCCATGTGCCTCTCACATGGGACTTAAAAGCATTTTCATGCTTATAATTGGTAATTTCACTTTCAAACATAAACACGAATGCACACTGCACATTTGAAACCAATCCGGCTGATTTGTAATTGCAGTCTCTCTATTGATAGCTCAGTAATTAAAGGGTTGTGTTCGACTTGGTGCAGGTGAAACATTCTGCTTGCTGTACTGCAGTAGTGTGAAGGCACTTCAGAGGTTTACAGTATGGTCATGATCATGTGGTTACCCTTACAGAAGCCGCACACTTGGTGTATATCATTATTGGATGGCTGTTCTGCAATTACACTTGCCATTCCTGCCCGCTCTTTAACAAGACGAAATAACCCCGGTTAATAAAAGTTTCAGAATCTGTCTACATTTACTTGCATCGAGCCAATTGCGTGCATCTCAGAGCCACAAACCTCATTTCGGAGCAGAGTAATTTGTCTTAATTTAGACGATCGCTTCTCCCATAAACGTCACCATCAGCAAAGACACTCCCGGATGAAATCAGCTCAGACCTGAAAATGACACCCGATTCAAATACTGCTGTGTAAATTCTTTACCTCAGACATGACCCCGAATCTGTGCCGAGTTAAATTATGTCTGTAACCAAAAACAAAGATGTTGAGGTTTGTTCTGAAATCGTTGGGTTATTACGGGGTCTGAACGTTTCCCAGTCCGGTCAGCTCTAATGAGAGCTAAGCTTTCACTTGCGCCTCTGCATAAAATAAAAGTCACATCAAATTTAAGAGAAATATCTGACCTAGCTGAGGTGCGTTACAGCAGCTGGCACTCACACAGTCAGATTTCAGATTTTTTTAATCAACAGTGTTAGTGTTATTATGATATATGGCTTATTTATGATTTAAAGCTTTATAATGTGTGAATGTGTGTGTCACTGATTCTTTAGCTCATTTCAGAGGGCATAGGAACGTTTGGAAAAATGGGGTGGACATATTAAGACCTTTGAAAAGCACTGATTATCTCTCATAAACTTGAAAATGTATGGATTATTCCAGTGTTATTCCATTTGCTTTTAACTAATATAACTTACACTCTCTTTTACAGCATCCAGCTTTCTCTCTCTTGGATATTTGGGCAATGATTTATCCCAAATTCACCTCTTGCACAGTCTTTCCTGTTGAGGAGCTGAAAGCTTCATGTGCAGTTGACAGTGGCATTGTGTCCGTTTCTGTGTAAAGGTCATAAGGTTACTGACCAATCTGAGTCCATTTCATCAGGATCATCCTTCACCATCTTTACTTCCTTTTTGTATGTGTCCGTGTTTACATTGGTGAGCCATTTTATTGTAGTACTTTTCCCATGCTGTAATTTTGCAAACTTAAAATATTTTATGGATTATCTGTGTTTTAAAATAAAGCTTGAGCAGTAACACAGCTAATTAATTTTTACTTTCTCCCTAAATTACAGAAACCAAATCTGTTTCAATAAAAAAAAACTTTATGTAATTTACAGTATAATTTGGGTGTAATTTCATTTTAGAATAATTTGAATTATCTCTTTTAAAAATATATTTTTTAGCAATATAACAAAGGTCCTCAAAGTCTTCTGCCAATATCATTTCACTGATATTGTCCAAATATATATATATATATATAATCCCCCTTTGTGTTTAAAGTTATATATAATATAAATATTAGCCTTGACACATAAAATGTAATTTGTCCATGTGAGGTTTTTCTTTTGCATTTTATACAGAAATGAATGCTTCCAGCTTGATTTAAACTGACTTTGAATCTTATAAATATATAACTTATTATTAAACATATTCATATTATTATAAATTATTATTATTTAATTGTATACTATATATAAATATATATTTACAATGACTTTGACAGTTGCAGGTTTGAGGTCAAGATTCAACATTTAAGGCAAATATTGTTTTTTTTTTTTTTTTTTAACGGCCACATCTTGCTGGCTTCACTTCCTCTTCCTCCAGTCTGAGGAAGCCATGGACTCAGGAGGCCTGTGTGTGTCCGTCTGTCTGTCAGTGTGTCCTCTCTCCATCCTGCTGGCCTGCACTTCACCCCATCCTGTGCATGTGCACTGTGGCCCACTGTGGTGTGTGTGTGTGTGTCACCTGCTTCTGAGTGGTAAATATGTCATCGTATAGCCACTGTCTGCCACTCCAGTTGACCTATACTAGAACATCTCACTAAATCATATATCAGCCAGGGACATATGCTGAGAATGCTCATGTAAGTGTATGTGTCCTGCTGATGTATTCGCTATTGCAACACTGCGTGATCAATGTTTAGATTTACAGGAATATGGTGGTGGTGTTTTTGTTTAATTTGGTTGCGTCAGTGCTCACTCATGGGGTGTAAAATGTTTTGAAGTCAAAGCAATGAGGTAAATCTGAATGTGCTTGTATGTGTGTGTGTTCCTGGCTCTTGTTCGGCAGAGGGTCAGTTAGAGATGCTGATGGACTGATGTGTTCCGGGCAGCCAGAAGAATGAAGGATGAAGCACACCTCCATCCTGTAACCTCCCTCTCTCTCCTCCTCCTCCTTCTGTTCTTCTCTCTAACCCTTAGCTGACTTGGTCTAAAAATGATTGTAACAAACTGATGATGGTGTAACACATCCCGTATCTGAAACATCATAGAGAGTGTTTGTTTAAAGAATATGATAAATACTTCTGTCAAAACTGATTTTATGCTCCACTCTGATCTTCCTTTAAACCTTAATGAGTTTTTGTGGATAAGTCTTGACTTTCCGAAGCTTATGAAGCCAAAAACACCTGAGAATGAGTTTTGATAGGTCACGAAATGTTGTTGGCGGTTAAACCATATCATATTAAATAATGATCATCCTCAGAATTTTTTGGGGAAAGGGGGATTTTAGGTGAAGGTTTACTGTTACAGTGGTTTTGAGATTGCAGTCAACTTGGGAAGTATATAATTATAAAGAAAAACATATTGACTTTTCCTTTAGAGGAATGATTTTTTCCTCAGGCTTAGCTCTTCAGTTTCATTTTTTTCTCTCTCTCTTTTAGTGCACTGGATTTTAGATTACAGGATTTAATTCATACAGAGTGCTCTCTTTGTCTCCATCTGTCCCTTTTTCCTGCTCACAGAAAAGTTGAACTTCAAGGCAGGATGTGTTGACACACAATGAAACATTTACCCATGATGCCCAGCTGAAGAAAATCCCTGCCTTGCAATCAGATCAACGGATATTTTTTCTTTGTTACAACACTGGTATAGTCTGGTATAAAATTAATGATGTATGAAGTATTTTATTTTCATTTAATTAGATACAATTGTTTCTATTTTTAAGTTTGTCAAGTTCGGTTCTGTTTTCGGTTTGTTGTGTTTGACACGGTTTAATTCGTTTTGCTTATTGCGTCCAGTGGATGATGTCCAAAATGGTGCTACGGTGACATTACGGTGCCAAATTTTAAATAATTTTCATTATTTTTGTTTTATTTCTGTGCAGAAAGTATTCTCATAGCTTTATAATGTTATAGTTGAACCAATGATGGCAGATGGACTATTCTGACAATGTTTTTCATACTTTACTGGATCCTTCACAGTGTTGTTTACTTGGCAGACAATGGGACAGTTGTAAGCCTCCCGGTTTTCATCCAAAAATATCTTAAATTGTGTTCTGAGGTCAAATGCAATTTTTACAGGTATGTATCAACCAGTGTTGGGCAAGCTACTTAGAAAATGTAGTGAGCTAAGCTATCAGTTACTCTACATTGAATTAAGCTTAACT